>CM035422.1:11704533-12189533 GCA_020310875.1 Ceratopteris richardii
ATGAATGCTTGCATGCATTCACTATTATATGCTACAAGAGTAGAAACATCATTTTCTTAATGAAATGTAAATAAAAATGGAACTCCCTTACCTGATAATACTTTGTTTGTTATTTTTTAAGAAGACTCATTGGTCAATGCACGTGGAGCTTCTTCATGAACTCTTTCAAGGTACTCACTAACATAGTACATGCACTCCTTAAGCATCCAACCCTTTGCCATGGATCCTTCTTGTTTCACACTTTTCCGCACATAACCTTTTAATATTCCCATAAATTGCTCGACCCAAAACATCCATCAAGTGTTGACAACACCTGCAATCTCTATTTCATTTACAAGATGGACTAATAACCTGAATATCAAAAAATGAAGGAGGAAGCTCTTTCTCCATCAAACATAGTATCTCTATACATTCACATTTCTTTTGTGGGATCATGTTTTTGTCAATCTCTTTTGATGTAATCCACCTATACACACCATAAAAAAATTATAAAGCAATTAATTCAAAAATAAAAGATATCAAATATTCATATATATTACATATAAAAGTATCATAATTATCTTATAAGTGATCCAAGACAATAGATCACATCTTGTACCCCTTTTTTTGTACATCCATCCATAACCAAAGGTAAAATGTGTTTCAAAATGTTATGCCAATCATGGGTTTTTGACCCACATAAGCTCTTATCATCCATAGTAAACATGTTCTAGAAAGCTCCTCCATATCCTATAGGAGTCCGAATCAATTGAATCCTATTGTTGATAGTTTGTATCTCTTTTGTTGTAAGTACCCAAGGAGCAAGTGCATAAGTCATTTCCTATTGATGTCTATAAAAAACTAGCCATAAATTTGGTTTTGAGTTTTGGTCCTTCAAATCATTCCTTGATGCTATGGTGTCTTTTAATCCAAGAAGATGCTGCCATAATGAATAACCAATATTCTTGAATATATGCATAGGATCAAGAAGATGACATAATTTTAACTCTTTCCAATACCCCAAAGAATACCATATTGATAAATTCTCTATGAGTGCCAATTTTCCTTTACCTCTCTTCACATTCTCATTATCTTCATCTTCAATGAAGATTTCTAATTTTGGATTTATGAGAGATCCATATGTTTATTTTTTATACCAATCCATAGGCATCATTGGTTTTCGACATTGACTTATTTCAATCTTTCCATTAGAATGTATTGCTTCTCTTTTACATCTTAATGGATGATCATCACGCAAGAATCGTCAATGTCAAAGATAAATATTTTTTGTTGAGATTCTTACTATAGGTTGATCTTAACCAATCACCATAATATGGAAAAGCTTTATAACCCTTAGGAGATATTCTTGCATCATGAAAACGATAAAAATATAATTAGATTAACTCACATTTATTTGTATGAATATTGAATTGAAAAAATTACATCAATACTTGAACAAACACCATATGCTCGAAAATCATGAATAGTCCAAGCCACAATACCAAGAACCGTAATATATCTTTCATTGATGCTTTTTGATACATCAATGACATCAATACCTCTCCATAACTCTTGTAGATCTTCAATGAGAGGAGCAATATATATATTCATATCTTTAACTTGTCTTTGTCCTAGGATTAAAAGTGAAATGATTAAATGTTCCTTTTTAATGCTAAGATATGGTGGAAGATTTTAATTTATGGCTGCAATTGGCCATGTTGACCATTTACTAGATTTCATGGAGAATGGATTAACCCCATCTAATGCAACTCCTAACTTTAGATCCTATGGATTTTGTGCAAAATCAGGCCATGTAGAATCAATATGCTAAAAATCAACACTATCTATTGGAACTCTGATTATTCCATCAGTACTTCTATGGTCATGTCCCCATGTCAAAAGCCTTGATAATTCGAGGCTTTGAAACATATGTTTAATCCGTGGAGATTGACATTTTGGACATGTCAAAGAGTCTGCATGTTCACCACTATATAAAACACAATCGTTAGGACGCATGTACACATTAATAATCTATACCAAGATTTTTTATTATCTTCTTCATTTCATCATGTGAGGTAGGAAGAATATTTTGACTTGGTAAAATTGTTTCAAATAATAACCTTTAAGTTCATGAAAAAAATACATATTAATAAAAATAAATGAATAAATATACATATATATATGTATATATATGCATATGATTTTGTATATGTGTATGCTTATTTGTATATGTATGTGGATGTATACGCATGTGCATGCATATACACATGCTTATGTGTATATGTATGTATGCATGTATATGTGCTTTATATGTGTATACGCATGTATGTATATGTATGTCTATGTGTATGCATATGTATATGTATGTGTATGTATGTATATACATGTAGGTATGTATATATGTGTATGTATGTATGTATGTATGTATGTATGTATGTATGCATGTGTGTATGTATGTGTGTGTGTATGAATGTGTATGTATGTATGTATGTATGTGTATGTATGCATGTGTAGCTATGTATATTTGATTTTGTTTTTAATTTTCGCCTTGCTAACTAAGACTAACATATTTGTTTACAAATATAAAGTATTAGTTAGCTATGGAGGTATTAGGTAGTTTGAAACATAGAAGAAGCAAATCTATTTGGAAGTCTTCGAAAGATGGATGAATAGTTTTAAAGGATGGGTGGATAGAAAGTGTCCATTCAATGCAAGTTCATATTTTTACGTTAGCTAAGGTAAAAACAAGAACTTGCATTGAATGGACGCTTTCTTTTTCCCATCCTTTAGAATTATTCTTCCATCCTCCAAATCTTCAAGACATATTTGCTTCTCTCATTTTCCAAACAACCTAATACCTCCATCGCTAACTGATACTTAATATTTGTATGCAAAGTTCATAAAAGAGTTAGCAACACACGCATTAGGTTGACTAGAATAGGAGAAGCAGATGTGTCAGCAAGATCCTAAAGACTGGGTGGACAATTCCAAAGGCGAGATGGACAAAATATCTTCATTCAATACAGGTATGTATAATTTGACCTTACTCTCATAACATGTGTATGTGTGTATATATTTATATGTGTGTATATATTCATGTTTATATATGTGTATGTCTATGTATGTATGTATTTATATGTATATATGTATGCGTGTATATATATATCAATAGATAGAAAATTAAAGATTTACCTTAATAGTGCCAAAACAGATACATTACTCCATCCAAAAAGATTTTGAAGATTGAGAATAAGTAAGCTCACACTTAGTCATGTCAAAGGACTTCATTCATGTACATGCTTTAGGCATTCCTGTCGAAGATATTTCTCATTTTAAGAAATATCAATGCTTTAGACATTCCTTTCGAAGATATTTCTCATTTTGATACCAATCCTCAATAGAATCTACCACGCCATCATCTTCATCATTGTTGCACAAATCTTGTACTTTATCTTCTTTGGAATATAGGTCTTTCAACCTTGCATATTCCATAGGATCATTTTTGCATAGCCTCCTCATAGAAGCTTCTGATAAATTAGGTCTTACTTGCAACTGTGAATGGTGTGGTGGAATATCATTAACATCATACGTTGGAATCTACACACATGAATACAAAGCATTAGTATTCCATAAATAAATGAAAATTCAACTTTAAATATAAAATAAAAAATATAAGTTAATAAATATGGATAGAAAGTTTTCATTCTCTCTCTAGGTAAAAAGGTGCTCTTTGAGGTCTACGCCATCCATAATTTAGTAATAATTCATCAGGAGCATGTAATGAAGTAATATCATTGACAAATATGTATCTTGCTACATCTCTACTCATGTATGGTGATTCATGACTATTTTCATGCTCCTCAAATGTGCAATTAGTCCTTGAACTATTATGTAACCTTTGACTACTATTTATTAAACCAGTTATATTTCCATGCATGTAAGGTCTTCCATCAATATATAATCTTTCATTTTCTACATGTAAAATTCCTCTACTAGTAAGGGATACTACATTCAAGCATATTCCATAAGTACTCATGCTGTGAACATAATGTGCAAGTCGATGCCGATCTCCCAATCCATATATAGAACCACAAAATGACATAAGAGTGACTTCAGAGTCCGGAGGCATATACAAATCCTCTACAATAAAGAGACCATGACCAAACTAGTAATAGTGGATGGAGCAATCATATAGCGATTACCCGAAAAGTTCAAAACCTCTCCATCTAAATGAAGTGGTCCTCTATTCCCATCCTCCATATCTTCTTCTATCATATGTTTGTACTAGAGAACGATCATGAGTTGGAAATGGATAATCTCCAGCCGTTTCAATCTCTAAACTAGGAGGTAGAGGATTTCTAGAAACCTCTACTTGTAATTGATGAATAGAAAGTCCTTGACGTGTACGAGGTATATTAGCATTATGAGTATGAGAATTATTATCATCATCATTTATATCGAGCAAGTATTCTTGTATATCACGAATAATTTGATTTTGTATATGGTTTTAAAATAAAATAATGACATTAATTTATAGAAAAAATACATACACAAGCATTATCACATTGACCAAGTGGTGGTTCATGCTCAAAAGTACCATACTCTTCCTCATGTTCAATACATTCAAATCGTGGTCTTCGATACGTGCCATATCAAGAATTACAGTAACATATAATATGCTCTTGATAGTAAAATTCATCATAATTCCTATCAGATGACACATGTGAAATCGTTTCAGGGGCAAGAGGTGGTGGAGTGCCCTCTGATTGATCAGCATCTGATTATGACAAGAAAAAAACATATATCAATTATGTATCTATCAAAAATATTTAAAATTCAAAGTTTGATATACTTATAGTATATATTCCTTGCACGATTATGAGACAATGGTGGAGTTCTGTCTGATTGATGAGAATCTACAAAGAATGGTATTAGATATTAATAATCTTATTATTTACATACATAAACATTCACATATACACATTTAGACATACACAAATATTCACATATACACATTCTTGTGGGATAGATGCATCTATTTTGTATCAATGTGTGTATATGCATGTATGTGTATGTGTGTATGTATATATGTGGATATGTATATGTGTGTTTATGTTATATGCATGTATATGTGTATATGTATGCATGTATGTATGTATATATGTTTGCATGTATATGTGTATGACCTAGGTATGTGTATGTGTATGTATGTTTGTATAAGTGTATGTGTGTATGTATATATGTTTATGTGTGCATGTATTTTGTATGTATGTATGCATGTATGTGTGTATGTATGTATGTTTATGTGTGCATGTGTGTGTGTGTGTATATATATATATATATATATATATATATTACTATAAATAAATATATATATATATATAATACTATAAATATAAATATAAATATAACTATAAATATAAATAAATAAATAAATAAATATATATATATATATATATATATATATATATATATATATATATATATATATATATTTACTATATATATGAGTATGTGTATGTGTTCGTGTATTTAGTATGCATGCATGCATGTATGTATGCATGTATGTATGTATGTATATGTGTATGTATGTATGTATGTGTATGTGCATGTTATATGTGTGTATGTATTCTGATTCTTTTTTCTGTTTGAGATTAAAAATAACAGGTGATACTATATGGTGGAAAAAAATAAGAGGAGACCTAACATACCACTTGAGACGTGGCAGTTTTTACGTAGAGAGCTATGTCTTCAGGAGTCATTTCCTTAGCTGAAGGTATACAAATTAATATTTCTATTTATAATTCTCATATGTTTTATTAATTTTTTACATTTAATTTATGTAGTTCTCTTCAATTCAAATAAACAGGCTCCTACAAAGGAGAGAGTTGATTCGGGCCACACATCTCACTTAGGCCAAATGGGCCATCATGGTTCTGTAGTTACATTTGTAAGTATATGTGTTATTGTAAGTTTTTGTTTTTGTTACAATGCAAGAGACTAATCGTTTTTATTTGTTTCAATGCAGCAAAAGGATTATGGTCCTTATCCTACGAAACATGAGATCGAGTATGCTACATATTTTGGATATCGGCGTTTGAGTGAGTATATGCGAGATCATCCAAATGCATTTGTGAGTATTATTAAATTTCATATAATTATTTTATTTTTATGGATATTTCTATGTTTTTTTATGTTTGTTATATATATAATATAGGAGTATTATGGAGAGGCAGATATGGATGAGGTGGAGAGACAAACATAGGAGGGATGACCTCGATCATCATAGAGTGCTCGCATTGCTACCCATCATGCCACTATAGATACATCACATCATGTGAATGATCGTGATGATGAGGATGAGGATGATGATGATGATGATAATTAGGATGTATGTATGGTACTAAGTAATTAAAAGTCTTGTTCTATTGATTTTTATTATTGTTTATATTTTGCATGTGTTTTATTACTTTGATTATATAGATCATTCATATTTATGTGTGCTTCTGTGTGTATAAAATGTATATATGCACATGTAGATATATATCTATATTTGTGTAAGTATGTCTATATGCATGTATATGTATGTATCTATGTATATATATGTGCATGTATGTATATGCATATGTATATGTGTACATGCATGTGCATGTGTAAGTGTATGTGCATATGTTTGTGCATGTGCATGTTCATGTGCATGTGCATGTGTATGTGTGTATATGTATGTATGTGCATGTATATATGTAAGTGTATGTGTATATGTGTGTACGTGCATGTATATGTGTGTATATGTATGTATGTGCATGTGTATGTGTGTATATGTATATGTATGTATGTGCATGTATATGAGTGTATGTGCATATGTGTGTGTACGTATGTGCATGTATATGTGCATATGTGTGTATATTTGTATGTATGTACATATGTATATGTGTATATGCATGTATGTGCATGTGCATGTGTAAGTGTATATGCATATGTATGTGTATGTGCATGTACATGTGTATGTGTGTGTATATGTATGTATGTGCATGTACATGTGTAAGTATATATGTGTATGTATGTGTATGTGCATGTGCATGTGTATGTGCATGTGTATGTGTATGTGCATGTGCATGTGTATGTGTGTATATCTTTGTATGTGCATGTATATTTGTAAGTGTATGTGTATATGTGTGTATGTGCATGTATATGTGTATATGTATGTATGTGCATGTGTGTGTATGTGTATGTGCATATGTGTGTGTACGTATGTGCATATATATGTGTATATATGTGTATGTGTGTGTATATGTACGTATGCGCATATGTATGTGTATGTGTGTAAACATATAGAGATGTATGTATATGCATGTGTACATGTATGAAACATGCATGTGCATGTGGATGCATTTCCATTTGCATCCATGTTTATATGTATCCATGTGAATGTGCATCCATGTGGATGTGCATATACATGTATTTAAGTATGTGTTAATGTGTATATGTGTATGTATATATTCAATAATGCATGCATGCAAGTCTTTTTATGTGTTTGTAGAAATGTTTGTGCATATGCATGTGTATGTGTGTGTATATGTGTATGTGTGTGTATATGTGTATATGTGTATGTGTGTGTATATGTATATATGTGTATATATGTGTATGTGTATGTGTATGTGTACATGTATGTGTGTATATATGTTTATGTATGTGCATGTGTATGTGTGTGAACATGCATCTTCATGTATAAGTGTATATGTGCATATCAATATGTGTGAGTATGCTAATTAATGAAAATAACACAATTCAAATGATATACAAAGAATAGAAATTGTACTTACAATACTTAGTCATATTTTTTGCTTGGTTAACTTCTTGAATAACCTGCAATAAAGAGAGACTGAGAGAGAGAGAGAGATAATTCAAAGAGAGAAAGAGGTAGAAAGGAGAGAAAGATAGCGAGAGAGACATAAGATAGAGATTATACAAAACAACAATTCAACAAGTGATTGTTTCAGCTCGTAAGTGCAGCGCAATTGTGAATGTTGGAGAGATCTTTGATAAGATGTGTGTAGATGCCGATCAAAGAGCCTCCAAGGTTTTTATTTTTTTCATCAAGAAACCATCGTATAACTGATGGTAAAGCATCGTAAATTCCTCTCTAGATAGCATCGCATAAGCGATGCTAACTACCGTCCTTTATGCGATGCAAATTAGCATCACTTATGCGATGCTTTTTTATGTCCTTGCTTTAGCGACACTCAATGTAACCATCACAATGTGTGTTGCTCCGCACATCAATAAGAACATCAAAGTTTTCATCGTTTAATCGATGTTCGGTGCTTGACACTTGTTGGGATGCTTTATGCAATTATATAGCAATAAAATTGTGTTGCGTTACCCCTAGCTATGCGCCCATATTCCTTATAGTGCCAAAAGTTGAACATTCATTGTCAAAGAAGTACAAAGAACACTCTTCTTGATGTTTTTGGACCTCTATGAAGAGAACTATGCATGAAAGTACTCCAAAATGGCTCCAAAAAGCACCCCAAAAAATCTTCCAAAATAGGATTTGAAAGCAAAGAAAGAAGCTTTGAGGCATTAAAACATGTTCAAGGTAATGCTAACACTCCTCTTTCCACTTGTTCACACACCACAAGAGTGTAGCTTAGTGGCAAGAGATTGTCACAGTTAAACGAGCTCTATGGGGAACAATATTGGGATGGGTGACCTCTCAAGAAGTACAGGAAACCTCTATCTTCCTTGATCATTGAGGTCCTCCGTCACATGCAGCCAATGGTGCCAACAATGACTTCAGTGACTCCAATGACAAGGTACGCCAAGGTCTATGCATTGGCCGCCGCCTTAGTCATAAGCCTTAGAGAAAGCCTTGGGTGGGTGGGCAGGTGCTTGCTTTGCTCCCACAAAAAGAACAACTGTTTTGCATTGAAATGCAATGATACCAGTATTTCGATGGAGATGCACCACAATGCATTCTCCTTCTAAAGAGCTCCACGAAAATATCCTTAGAGTAGAAAACCAAGATTTGGGTGCCACACATGGTACTCCACATAGAGGCTACAGAATATGTAAAAAAGCATAGTACATAGAGAGGATGAATACAAACTTCTTAGGTGTTACAAATGCACTCAAACTTACAGTCTGTGACTGATCATACCACTATATGTTTTATTAAAGAACTTATAAAAAAGTGTGTGATGGCCATTTGACCTCTCACATGGACACCAATGATAATATTCTCTACAAGTAGCACAGAGGAGGTTTACATGGCGCATCCTCCTGACTATGAAGATCTGAGCAAGGTAATGTTGTATATTATTGAACAAGGCATTGTTAAAATGTTAAATTATTAATGTATTAATATGTTTTTGATGTTTTTGATATAGCATCTGAAGGTTCGTGAGGAGCGTGCAAGGCGTGAAAGGGCGCACATAAATAATCCGAAATAATTATTATTTAGCTTGTAAATAAACCTGCGTAGAAGGTTCTATTGTTAGAAAAGTAATGGTTAGAATAATGTTCATTGTAGACCGTAGTTTCTGTTATTGAAAGCAATGGCTTTCTGTAAAAGTTACCAACTTTTAGTTTCACGCCTGCTTTTCGAAGCCGCCCTCTTGTAACCACTATTTTCGACGTAATCAAAATTCCTATAAATACATGCACTCTGTGGACTGTCGAAACAGAGTGCATGGGGGGAGATTGCACCCAATCTGCGTACTTTCTCGTCTCTTGTTGCGTTTATTTTTGGGTGTGTTTTTCTGCGTTAGTAACCTCTGTTTGAGCGTGAGCAAGATCCTGACAACAGTGGTATCAGAGCTCTGCACGCATCAATACAGAGGGTTCTCTGTTCGCGATTCCGATTTCGGCTTACTCCGTCTCCGTTTCCTGTTCCTGTTCCTGTTTCAGTTTCGGTTTCGGTTTTTGTTTCGTCTTCGGTTTGTGATTCTGATTCTGATCCAGAACCAGAACCTACGTTTTCACCTACGTCTTCACCTACATCTTCACCTACGTTTTCACTTACGTCTTCTCCTTCGGAGTAAATCTTCTCGTTTTCACCTACGTCTTCACCTACGTCTTCACCTACGTTTTCACCTACGTCTTCTCCTTCGGAGTAAATCTTCTCCTTCGGCTTACTCCAAGGCATCGACTAAGGCGTCGACTAAGGCAAAGAACTTAGGCAATAACTTAGGCAATACATTGGCAACATTGGCACCCAAGGCTCCCTTGGCAGCCGTTGGCTACACGCGAGGCAATTTTAATTTTTGAGTGGTAATAGAGAGGTTTAGAGTCCCTAAGGTAGGAGGATTTGAACCCACAACCTCCTACTTTCAAGGGAAGTACTTTGACCACTCCACCATCTCTTGGAGTTGTACTCAAGTCTCTCTCTCTCTCTTACTTGTGGAAGGCGCTCGCGGCGATTTCAAGGATGGACCCAACAAAGAATTAAGTGTAACTTTCAATCCGTAGGTCGGATTGAGGCGTGTAATATACCGTTGGAAAGCTCTCAGAACGAAATTTCCAATGAGCTAGCTTGGAGGTGTGAATTCCTTCAAAATCCTTGGGTGGCACTTGATTGAGTGTTCAAGATACCAAGCAAGGTTGAGAACACGGGATCGAGACACCAAGGTTGCAAACAAGAAGGTTCAATACACCAAGGTCGAGAGCAAGGGTCCAAGAGCACCATGGAGGATCACAGTAATTCACCTTTACCTGGAGTTTCATTCGAGCAAGAGTTAGAGATTATGAACCAAGAACTTCAAGCACTTCAACAAGCCATACAAGGACGTTATGCTATGCTTCAATTTGACGGACGAATAGATGGCCGCTTGGTCTTATCATGGCTATCCCTATTCAACGATTTCTTTTCCGACGAGTTATATTCAGAAAATCAGAAAATCGAGTTCGCCACTAATTATTTGGTAGGAAGAGCGCAGCAATGGTGGAATGATCTTTGTCATACTGCAGATTGTCCACGCACCTGGAAGACTTTTCAAGAAGAGTTTAAGGATTCATTTCTACCTTTAAAGTTTACCTTACATGTTTGATAATTGTGATGCATTTACATATTGAATTTAGTTTATAGGAGCATATTCAAGCTTTGCTTACCCAAATTCATTCGAAAGACTATGTCCGCATCTTACAGATACTCTTAATAACTTAAACAGCTCCATGAACATTTCCATGCATGTACTTTTACATGGCACATGCCTATTTTTTATTCAGTGATGAAACATGTGACTGGCCATCCATGTTTATTCTTTTATCAACTGAGGTCAGTTGCTTGTTCAACTGTGGGGCATGTTATACCTTATGGAATATGTTGAACAATGCATTGTTGGATTGAAATATGGAATAGCCAATGCATTGTTGGATTGAAATATCGAATAGCCAATGCATTGTTGGATTGTAACATGAATATGTTGGCCAATGCATTGTTGGATTGAAATATCGAATAGCCAATGCATTGTTGGATTGTAACATGAAATATGTTGGCCAATGCATTGTTGGATTGTAACAGTAATATGGAATATGTTGAACACTGCATTATAATTGTTAGAGTGTTGAATTATTTTATCAACTGAGGTCAGTTGCTTGTCAACTGAGAGGCATGTTGTATATTATTGAACAAGGCATTGTTAAAATGTTAAATTATTAATGTATTAATATGTTTTTGATGTTTTTGATATAGCAGCTGAAGGTTCGTGAGGAGCGTGCAAGGTGTGAAAGGGCGGACATAAATAATCCGAAATAATTATTATTTAGCTTGTAAATAAACCTGCGTAGAAGGTTCTATTGTTAGAAAAGTAATGGTTAGAATAATGTTCATTGTAGACCGTAGTTTCTGTTATTGAAAGCAATGGCTTTCTGTAAAAGTTACCAACTTTTAGTTTCATGCCTGCTTTTCGAAGCCGCCCTCTTGTAACCACTCTTTTCGACATAATCAAAATTCCTATAAATACATGCACTCTGTGGACTGTCAAAACAGAGTGCATGGGGGGAGATTGCACCCAATCTGCGTACTTTCTCGTCTCTTGTTGCGTTTATTTTTGGGTGTGTTTTTCTGCGTTCGTAACCTCTGTTTGAGCGTGAGCAAGATCCTGACAACAGTTAAATCATGTATGAAAATTTAAAATAAAAATTCTTTATGGTTTGAAGCAGGCACCTGGCGAATGGAACCATACGCTAACAACCTATCTTCAAGACGAAGGATTCATGATGAGCAAGGTAGTTTCTTCTCTGTTTATCAAGAGGAGTAATTCAAAAATGATATATTTATCTGTATATGTGGATGACATCATTATTACAAGTAGTGATTCCAATGGCATCAAACGAATCAAAAACCAGATGATGTTGGAGTTTAAGATCAGTGACCTAGGGTTTCTGAAATATTTTCTTGGACTTGAGTTGGTATACACTAACTCTGGAATCTACATCACTTAAAAGGAAATATGTGCAGGACATGTTGAAGAAGTTCCACTTGGGGAATGCAAAAGTAGCTAGCACCCCTATGGAGGTAAATAATAAATTCAGTGCTCATGAAGGTTATTTGCTTGAAGACATTGCAGGTTATCAAAGCATAGTTGGAAGTCTAAACTATGCAACATTAACAAGGATTGACATATGTTATGGAGTACATTTTTTGAGTCAATTCATGCATAAACCTAGAGCACCTCACTTGGAAGCTGCTAAAAGAATTTTGAAGTATCTCAAAGGTACTCAAAATCAAGGTCTTTACTTCCCATACACATTGGATTTGGACATAAAGTTGTACTTAGATGATGCAGATTGGGAAGGATGTAAGGATGACAAAAGAAGTACTTCTGGCTATTTATCTTTTGTAGGTGATAAGCCCATCTCATGGTCTTCTAAGAAGCAACCAGCTGTTTCTCTATCTTCAACAGAGGCTGAATACAGGGGATTAGCAAATGCTACACAAGAAGTTGTTTGGATTAGATTGCTCTACTCAAATTTGGGACTTCACACTCATTCACCAATGATCTTTGTTGATAATACTAGTTCTTTGCATCTTGCAGCCAACCCCATTTATCATGCAAGAACTAAGCATATAGAAGTGCACTATCACTATGTTAGAGAGAAACTCTTGAGCAAAGAGATTTAACTAGCATATGAATCTACAAATATGCAGTGTGTTGATTTGTTAACCAAAGCACTTGATGGTACTAGACTTTGTAGGTTTAAAACCATGATTGGATTATAGGATATTCAAGAAGATTGATGAAGCAATGCAAGCCAAGATGTTTGGCTTGAGGGGGAGATATTGGTGAAAATGTACAAGCCTACACATTTGGCTTAGCATGGAAGACATTGTCTGGAAGCACTTGGTGATTCATGTGAACTATAGCTTGTTACTACCTTAGCATTTACCATTGTAAATCATTAAATCCTTAGAGAATCTTGTAAGAACTTATATCTCGTGGAGTTAGGAGGAATATTAGATACGAATTCAAGATGAGGGAATGTCTCCTAAATCAGAGGAGTTACATTTTGATTGGTGGCAAATTTGAATTCAAAATTCAAACTTAGAAAAAATACTTGTAAAAAGGCCTTGTAAAACGCGCAGGGTAGTGTGCATCATTTAGAGCTCTATCCTTGATCATTTGTAGAACTTGCATAGCTCACACCATATCTCACTTAGTTCATCATCATTGAGCATAATTGTAATGCCAATGACTCTGTACAATCATGTGTTATAATACATATAGCTTATTGAACATCTCTGTCTACTTCTGTGCTATGACTACTCAAAACAGTCAACCTCTTCTAGTCATATCTCAGTGAATACTCAACCATTTTGTATAATCATTGGCTTGTTGGAACCAACTTAAAGTCTTCTTTTGTGCTGCCAAAATGTCAAGGCATTTGGTTTAGGCATCTAGGAGAAATCTTCTTTGAAGTGCTCAGTAGTCATCTATGTTGGGAGAGATGGATGGATGCACTCAGAAGATTGAGTTGGTGCTGCTAAACCTGCTTCACACCAGCCCTCCTTTGATTCCAGATATGCTTAGTACACTTTATTACCTTCCAAATGATACCAAGAAAGCATATATGTACTTTGCAAATGATATGTGTAATGATCAAATCAAAACAGATAAGTTTGTAAATCACAAGGCTCAAAAACTTTCTATTTCTGTCTTGATACTTGCTCAGTCTTTCACTCAGTATGACCAGTACAGTTACAATTGAAAACATTCCTTCTAGAGGTATTCTATTAGCTTAGTAAGCTTCCAGTTACAAGTGGAATGAAATAAAAAGATAGACTATGCTCAGAGAAATCAATTTAGCAAAGTTAGGGACACTCCCGACTTTTTAGGAACTCTGCAGAAAAATACCAGAGAGCAGTTCGATGATGATTTATCGAAAATGGCTGAACCAAATTTCTTCAAACTTTGTAGTCTTGTAGAATGCTTTGAGTTGGTTCCAACAAGCCTTGAATAACTTGATTTGGTTCAGTATGCACTGAGATATGCCTCTTTGAAGTTGACAGACTTGGAGTAGATGACTCAGAGAAAAACAGAGATAGTGAATGTGTATACTTCTATTGCTTGATGTAATTATACATACTCATTAGCTTGACAAGCATAGCTAAATGAGGTGTTGTGGTGTAGGCTATGAAGTAGCACTAACACACACAAAGTTACAATAGAGAAATTCCTCGGGGAGTGAGCTCAATGAGACTAGCTTACCCGCGAGTTTTTTCATAGACTTTTATAAGTGATGGAGATACATTTGAATTTCAAATTCAAACTGAGGCTCCCTAGAATCTCTCCTCTAAAAGTAGGGAGATATTCTCTCCAATTACACCATCCAAATTCCACGACTAATCAAGTAGGTAAGTGATTACTTGTAGTTATCAAGTCATATAGACTTTTACAATGAGTAAAATGTAATAACACATAGGCAAGTGTTCCTATGGTTCTAGCTTCACATAGTGATATCCTTCAAGGGTTCCAAGCTAATCTTCCAAGGTTCCAAACCAAGTGTGAAGGCTTGAAATGCACCAACAGCTCCCCCTCAAGCCAAGCACTTTGGCAACTTCTCTCTCACATAGTGGTAATGAACCTCTATGTGTTTGGTTCTAGCATGATATATTGGATTAGCTGCAAGGTGAAGAGAGCTTGTGTTATCTCCAAAGATGATTGGAGGTCTAGTGTATAGACCTAACTCTGTATACAAGAGCTTCAACCAGATAGCTTCTTGAGTGGCATTGGCAAGCCCTCTATACTCTGCTTCAGTGGATGATAATGCCACTATACGTTGCTTCTTGGATGACCAAGAAATAGGTTTATCTCCTGCAAAACAAATGTATCCTGATGTGCTCCTCCTATCATCCTTGCATCCTGCCCAATCTGCATCTGAATATACTATAATATCAATATCTGATGTATAAGGAAAGTACAAACCATGACTTTGAGTTCCTTTGAGGTACTTCAAGATTTTCTTTGCTACCTCTAGATGAGGTACCCTTGGTTTGTGCATGAATTGGCTTAGCACACTAACTCCATATGCTATGTCAATTCTTGTCAAGGTAGCATAATTCAAACTACCTACCATACTTTGATATCCTGTGATGTCTTGGACTTCTTCCCCTTCATGAGCACTTAGCTTTAGGTTGACCTCCATTGGAGTAGTTGAGTCTTTAGCATCCTGCAAGCCAAACTTCTTGACCATATCCTGTATATACTTCTTTTGAGTGATATATATACCTGAGTTGGCGTAGACTAACTCAAGACCTAAGAAGTATTTCAATAATCCAAGATCATTAATCTTGAACTCTTTCATCATCTGTCCTTTGATGTGTCTAATCCCATTTACATCATTGCCTGTAATAATGATGTCATCAACATAAACACACAAGTAGATTACCTCTGTACTACTTCTCTTTATGAACAGAGAAGTATCAGCTTTGCTTATCACAAATCCTTGGTCTTGGAGGTATGTTGTCAACCTGTAATTCCATGCTCTAGGTGCCTGCTTCAATCCATATAGAGCCTTCTTCAATTTACAAACATAATTTACCTTCTTGGGATCTTCATAGGCAGGTGGTTGTGACATGTAAACTTCTTCAGATATCCATCCATTCAAGAAAGCATTCTTGACATCTAATTGGTATATGTTCCAATTCTTGGATGCAGCTACACTCACCAATATTCTGATAGTTGGCATCTTAGCCACAGGAGAAAATGTCTCCTCATAATCAATGCCTTGTGTTTGTGCAAAACCCTTGGCAGCCAACCTAGCTTTGTACCTGTTTATTGTTCCATCTGAATTCCTCTTTAGCTTGTAGATCCATCTGGACCCTATCACCTTCATAGAGTCCTTCTTGGGTACCAAGTCCCAAGTATCACTCTCCTTGAGAGCTTCCATTTCTTCATCCATAGCTCCTTTCCATTCTGGTTTGATGATTGCTTCTTCATAGGTACCTGGTTCTTCATTCAACAAATCCTTTGCAAGATATACAGAATGTTTAGTTACAAGTGATGTGTCATACCCAAATCTGATAGGCTTCTTCTTTTCTCTCTAAGATCTCCTCATTGCTTGAGTTGAGGATTCTGGTGTATCCTCAAGCTTCTTCATCTTCATCTTTCCTTTGGACTTCCATGCCTTGAACTCCTCAAGGTTTATTGGATCATCATCATCTGAGCTTGATTCATGTTTCTGGATTGGTTCCTCCTTGGTGAGCTTTGGGAAATCTTCTTCCATATCATAGGGTAGACTAACCTTCCTGCATTCATTCTCATACCATGAGTCATTCTCATCAAAGATGACATCTCTGCTTACCTTGAAGCCTTTGTTTGTTGGGTTGTAGAATCTGTATCCCTTTTGGTTCAAATCATAACCAATGAAGATACATTTTTCAGCTTTAGGGTCTAGCTTTCCCCTTACCTGTGAGGGAATATGTACATATGCTACACAACCAAAGATTTTACAATGATCCAGAGAAGGTCTCTTACCATGCCAAGCTTCATATGGTGTCATGCCATCAAGTGATTTGGATGGCAACCTATTGATGAGATAGGTGGCAGTAGATACACTTTCTGCCCAAAGATAATTTGGCAATTTCTTTTCATTAAGCATAGACCTAGCTGTTTCTACAATGAGTCTATTCCTTCTTTCAGCTACCCCATTTTGTTCAGGTGAGTACCTTGTAGTAATCTCCCTTTTGATGCCTCTTTCCTGCAAGAAATCTTCAAACTCATTGGAGAAGTACTCTCCTCCACCATCTGACCTTAGCCTCTTCAAGCTTCTTCCTGTTTGGTTTTCAACAAGTGCAAGATACCTCTTGAAACAATTAAACACTTCATCTTTATGCTTCATAAAGTATAAGATAGTCCACCTGCTATAGTCATCAATGAAGGACACATAATACCTTGATCCTGAAATGGAAGGATCCTTGCTAGGTCCTCAAACATCTGTGTGTACCAAGTCTAGGTAGTCTTCATGCATGAAACCTTTCCTTGAGTAGGGCAACCTGTGAGACTTACCAAACTGACATGCTCCACACTTATAAATCATGTGTTGCTTGGACACATTAGGTATCCCAAGCACACATTGATCCCTGCACATTTGCTTTAGGGTTCTTTCACCTATGTGACCTAACCTCTTGTGCCATATTTCTAACTCTGAAAGTGCTTGATCCTTGTAATTATATAAAGCAATGTTCTTGGTGTCTTCTAGCTCAAAAGTAAACAATCTACCTGATTTCTCCCCTTTGGCCATCCTTCTGAATCCATGTCTTGGGTCCTCCACATATGCTCCATGTTGACTAAACCTGACCTGCAAACCTTTCTCCACAATCTGAACAACACTCATTAGATTCTTGGTGATGGTTGGTACATAGAGAACTCTGCTCAATAGATTCTGGTTACCATCACATGTCTTTACATTTCCAATTTTTACAACAGAATGTTTAGTGTCATCACCTGTCTGTACCTGATGTTTGCCCTTGGGTTCTTCCAAATTAGAGAGTAGTGCCACATTGCCAGCTACATGGTTAGAACATCCTGAGTCAATATAAAATAAGTGATCATCATTTGTACCTGCCTTGGAGGTCATATTCATGATCAATAGGGAGTCATCTTGCTCCTCTGTGTAGTTGTTGTAATCCCTTCTATTTCTGAATCCACCTTGGTAGTTACCATTGTGGTTGTGGTTGTAATTGTTGTTGTATTGATTGTTGTATCCATTGTAGTCTTGGTGTTGGTTGAACTTGCCTCTCCCTTGAGAGTATCCACCTCTTGAGTAGCCTCTTCCTCTCTGATTCTTGTAGTTCTTGTAGCATTCATCTGTGGTATGATTGGACAATCCACAAATGTTGCATGGTGATGAGTTGTAGGGTCTCCCCCTACCTGTCTTACCTCCTCTACCTCTTCCTCTTGAGGATCTACCTCTCCCTGCATAGTTTGCTTGGGAGGTAGAGCCTTCTTCATCCTGTTTCTTCCCTTTACCTTCATCCTTAACTTTCTTATCAGTATATAGAGCAGAGGGGTTGTTACCTTTTGATTGATCTCCTGCCTTTGTAAACTTTGCTTCATGTGTGAAAAGTTGGCCCATAAGTGTTGTGAGATCTGGGGTATGCATGTCCATGTAGAGGTCCATTGCAGTGGTGAAGCTTTCCCACTTATCATCTGCCTTGAGTCCATTTGTTACTTGCCTGACTATTTGTTCCTCTTCAATCTCCTCTCCAATGCTTGCTAATTGGTCTGCCACATCTTTAATCTTTGTCACATACTCTGAGACTGATTCCTTGGGCTGCTTCCTAAGGGTTGTGAATTCAATCCACAGTTGATTCTTCCTGGCCCTTGTGTTGGAAGACAAATATGTTGACAAGGTTTCCCAAGTCTCTTGGGAAGTCTTACAGTTCCTTATATGAGGTAAAAGGAAATCAGATATAGAGTTAAGAAGGTAAGACCTTGCCAAAGCATCCTTTGCACACCATTGGTTGAGTCTCTCTTGTTCATCCTTGGTGGGTAGTCCTCTAGCTTTGAATGAGGGGCAACTTCTCATCTCCTGATATGAACCCAAACAAGCTTCTTCCTTGTAGATAGGTCTTCATCCTTAGAGACCAAGCTTGGTAATTGTTCCTGTCCAATTTGTCAATGAATGAAGGAAAACCATCTCCCATGTTTACCTTATTTGCTCTGATACCACTGTTGGGAGAGATGGATGGATGCACTCAGAAGATTGAGTTGGTGCTGCTAAACCTCCTTCACACCAGCCCTCCTTTGATTCCAGATATGCTTAGTACACTTGATTAGCTTCCAAATGATACCAAGAAAGAACATATGTACTTTGCAAATGATATGTGTAATGATCAAATCAAAACAGATAAGTTTGTAAATCACAAGGCTCAAAAACTTTCTATTTTTGTCTTGATACTTGCTCAGTGTTTCACTCAGTATGACCAGTACAGTTACAATTGACAAAATTCCTTCTAGAGGTATTCTATTAGCTTAGTAAGCTTCCATTTACAAGTGGAATGAAATAAAAAGATAGACTATGCTCAGAGAAATCAATTTAGCAAAGTTAGGGACACTCCCGACTTTTTAGGAACTCTGCAGAAAAATACCAGAGAGCAGTTCGATGACGATTTCTCAAAAATGGCTGAACCAAATTTCTTCAAACTTTGTAGTCTTGTAGAATGCTTTGAGCGGGTTCCAACAAGCCTTGAATAACTTGATTTGGTTCAGGATGCACTGAGATATGCCTCTTTGAAGTTGACAGACTTGGAGTAGATGACTCAGAGAAAACCAGAGATAGTGAATGTGTATACTTCTATTGCTTGATGTAATTATACATACTCATTAGCTTGACAAGCATAGCTAAATGAGGTGTTGTGGTGTAGGCTATGAAGTAGCACTAACACACACAAAGTTACAATAGAGAAATGCCTCGGGGAGTGAGCTCAATGAGACTAGCTTACCCGCGAGTTTTTTCATAGACTTTTATAAGTGATGGAGATACATTTGAATTTCAAATTCAAACTGAGGCTCCCTAGAATCTCTCCTCTAAAAGTAGGGAGATATTCTCTCCAATTACACCATCCAAATTCCACGACTAATCAAGTAGGTAAGTGATTACTTGTAGTTATCAAGTCATATAGACTTTTACAATGAGTAAAATGTAATAACACATAGGCAAGTGTTCCTATGGTTCTAGCTTCACATAGTGATATCCTTCAAGGGTTCCAAGCTAATCTTCCAAGGTTCCAAACCAAGTGTGAAGGCTTGAAATGCACCAACAATCTATTGGTTAGTCCCTAAAAAGTCGGGGGTAAGATCTAACTTGCTAAAGTAATTTCTAAGAGCATAGTTAATCATTTTAAATGATTCCACTTGTAACCATTATCTAACTAAGCTAATTAAACTCCCCGGAAAGGAATTTTGTCAATTGCTATTGTAGTGTGAGCTCTAAGTAAAAAAGCTAGCAGGTGTATGGACTAAAATAGCAAGTCTTTCAACACTAGCTATTCTTGAACTATATTGTTTTGGATTAATTGTTTCAAGCATGAACTCGAAAGTACATAGGTACTTTCTTGGTGTCATTTGAAAGTTAAAAGGTCCTATGCTTTATAACTTTGAAGTGCATCATGGCTGGTACAAAGCATGTTTTAGAAGTTATATAGGTACTTAGGATAAAGTATCTTTTTAGGGTTTTATTCTAAGGTGAATAATCATATAAGCTTAAGATGATTTTAGTGTAAAACATATAGGTATACTCATAATAGTAAGCACACAGATAGGGTTGATCCCACACATACTCTAGGGTTCCATATATTCACAAGTAGGCAAACACATAGGGTTGAACTCACACATATTCTAGGGTTTCATATACTCACAAGTAGGCAAACATATAGGGTTGAACCCACACATACTCTAGGGTTTCATATACTCACAAGTAGGCAAACACATAAGGTTGATCCTAATAACTTACTTATCCATTTTCATAGATACATACCTAAACACATCTCTGCATAGATATTTAGCAACATGAACACATTTGGGTAGACAAGTTAGGCATACAAGAGTAGGAACATATTTAGACACACATAGATATATACATATTTTCACCTCCACATGAAATCACATATTTTCACCTCCACATGAGATCACACATTTTCACCTCCACATGAAATCACACATGCATACACACAAGCATATAGATCCATAAAAAATATAGTATAATCTTATCCATGCATCTAATATCAATGCACATGCATACATATGACACACACCCATGCACACACACATGAGCATGATTAAAATATATTCATGTATTCAGCGACATAAGACTTCATGAACTTAAGGATTTTAGATGCTGAGATCTTTGATTAGTCGAACTCTTCATGGTTTTGCTGCCTGCAAGTACTAAAGAGAGATTAGTCAAGTAAAAAAGGTTTGAGAGACATAAAAGTTAACCATCTTGAGAACAAAATGTTTTTATTTTTCTAAATGTTAATTTGAATGTGCAAATCTCTCTGACAACGTGTTATAGTTTATGGAATAATGGAATGTTATATGGATTTTAATGTCTTGAGGGTTTTTAATGTGATTTGTGTTTTGATTTAGCAAGTGAAGACTCATGAAGGTGTAAATGAGCATGGAATTATTAAGATATTTTTGGAGATATTTAGAAGAATATTTATAAGATAGTATTTTAGTTATTTTTTATAAAAATAATAGATTGCTTTAGAAAATGATGTTTTTGTAAAAATAGTAGATTTTCATAAATAATTAATAATAGATCACTTTAGAAAGTGATGATTTTGTAAATAAATTAGATTTTCACAAATGCACACTTTTCATAGCATCATCCTCATGTATCTTCTATTCAGGACATAATGAGAAATACATATAAATACACATGCTCTAATAGACTTGTCCATCAAAGTGTCTGGGGGAGATTGTACCCAATATGATGTCTAGTCTCTTGTCTCTTTATATTCTCCGAGTAATTTTGTGAGATTTCATTTTTGTACTATCCTCTGCATATGTGCATCTATGGGATCCGAACAACAGTGGTATCAGAGCCAAGCCACTTCTGTGGAGGTGTGTGTATCGGTGTCCAATGATGATTCATGGTGTCCACTTGTCAATTAGCAACCATTTCAACTGTTCCATCTAGGTTTTTATTTATCAAGTCTCTAGTGCAATAGCTCTTTCTAAATATTTTTCACTTCTCTTTTGTTTTTCTTTCAACTTCTTCTAATTTGCTCCTTTTTCTTATGTTCTTCTATGACTTTACTACCCTTAATGAATTCTAATTATGCTCTAATGCCAAACATTATGATATTTATGCTTGAAGTTATAAATTCCTCAATGTTACTCATGATAATTTGACATACTCCCCTAATATCGTTAGGGATTCTTTCTATGATTGTGGTAGACTCCTTCTGCTTCACTTCTATTTGTTTGTCTTCCTGATCATCTTCATTTAATTCCCCATATTCTGACTTTTTATCTGCTTCTTCATTATCATCCTCTACTTGTAGGCTTGTAATATCTTCATGATGCTTCTCCTCCTCATGTGTTTCCTCTGAATCTTCTTGCTCTGTGTTGATTACACCTTTCATTTCTACTTCTAGATGTGAATCTTCATTTTGAATATCATTTAACTCATTTTGAATTTCTTCTACTACATTATGTGTGGCTCCGTGTTTTCTACTTCTCTATCTTCTAATTCGTCCATTTGAACACCATACTCTGATTCTTGTGGATCTAGTCTTTCCACTGTAATGTGGCTCATCATGACACAACCTTCTTCAAATGTTTTTTCTTATGTGACTACTGTAGCTTCACCAAATTTTTCCTCCTTACTATGGCTTGTGTTTTCTTTGGAAGCTTATCTTTTCTCTTCTTGGTATTCATGGGTGAGGAATGATCCTTCATCTTCTTCTTCTTCTTCTTGCAATGTGGTTTCTTTGGAAGTACTTTCCTTCTTTGATTCCATTTTCTTCTATATTTCTTGAACACCTTGTATTTGAGTATATATTGGTTTGATGGGAGTGTTCGGAACTCATGAATTCAAACTTCTTAACAAGAAACCTTCAATATCAGTTTTTGTATCATAATTTGATCTCTCTTTAGGTGACACTGACACTATTTCTATTGTCTTTTTTTCTTCTTTTTTAGCTCCAATTTTGTAGATTAAAGTTGATCCTTGATCGTGATCTTCTTCGTCATTACCTTTCTCCATAACTACTTTCTTCTTTGCTCCCTTAAGTTGTATCATTTTCTTTGTTTCCCTTCTTGGTTTCCTGACCGTAGCTGCAATAGTGGTCCTTGTTTCAAGTGGACCTTGTAGTTCTTTGAGATAGGCTAAGAGTGCAGCTTCTGTTTTAAGAAACACATCCTTTGTTTATGGACTCATCATTTTCTCATGGAGTTCTTTATAGTGCTCCATCTCCTATTGATTCTAGTCTATAGCCCATTAAAAAAAATCCTCTAGGACCTACTAATAATGGACTTCATAAGAAGATCTCTTATTGCCGCTCTGCATAAGATAGGAATAGAGCTTATTAGTGCTATTCTGAGGAGGATGTGGCTCTTTATCAGCTTGTACTTTTTTTTGTTCTGCTTTTATTTCCTCCTCAGTGGCCTCCCTTTCTTCCAACTCTATCTTCCTTGGATCTAGTTTTCTCTTCTTTGTTATTTGTGGTACTTCCATTACAATTTCTTTTTTTTCTCTCCATGTCTCGTTGATAGACACAGTCTTAAGTGGAATTTTGACTCCAATCATAGCTACTCTCAACACCTGAGCTTCAGGGGCTAATAGTAATTTGTCTTTAATACCCAAGACATGATATATTATCAATTTTAGCAACTAGGATCCATTCATGAATTTTCTGGCTTCTCAGTGCTTAGGTGCTTCCTTTAATTGCTCATGGATCTATAATGCCATGTCCACCACTCCAAAGGGTTTTGTTTTATCTTTATTGTTCAACATCACCAAAGTGATTGGCTTACATGGCATAGTGTATTTGGACAGCCTTGGAAAATACAAGACTTGTAAGAAAATTCTAGTAGCCAACTCTTCATTTGCCTTTTCCTTGAAGTTAGAGAACTTTGTGAATCAAGTATATGTGGCTGAATTCTTCTTGAGAAAACCGACATCCATTTTGGTTCCCATTGGATATAATTTAGGGCACGTTTGATGTGCTCTACCTTGATAGTGATGTTCATTGTTTCATTTTCCAAGTTTTTGACTTTGCAAACAAAATAATCTTTTGTAATTCTTTTTCAATTCTTGTAAGGAGGACATCACTTGCTCACATCTCTCATAATGAGTGAAAAACAATGCTTCCGCAAGAAGCTTATGTAGGCCAACTGCTTTTCACCTCTTGTATGTTGTTGATGATCTTTGGAAGTTATGGAATTCTTGACATAGCATTGTATACTTGAAATTCCCTTTCTTCATAGTGAAGATGTGTTTGCTCACTAGTTTCAAGAAATCTTTCAACTCTTTTTCTATTTGTTCCTATTTTGGAGATTTTTCTTGGTATGAATCTAGTTCCACAACTTCATCTGCTGAGTCACTGTCCAAGAACTAGTGTCCTTTTGATAGAGACACTACATCCACCTCCAATTCATCTATTGAAAGCCCGTTCGTCATCCTGTAACATAAACCACACCAACAATGCACACAAATTAATAAAAAAACTCAAAAAATCACTTTGCATCAATCACCAAAATATAATAAAAAAATTCACAGCACTCTATTGAGATATGATCCAGGGTGACACGTATTAGTTTTTCGTTTCTCTGACATGTATAGTGGTCACACCAATATATGTCAAGGATACTTCATTGAGATTTATTAGATTTATCTACCGAGAGTGATGGCACATTTGTTCCTTGCCAACTCACTCATTCACGGACATTACGTTTGTCCTTATGTACTGGTCTTTATATATTGCACTTGTATTATTGTTTTAGGTCATTCTTGTACATTCCTTTTTATGTAATAGAAGAAGGAGAAGAAGATCATTCTTCCTTGCCTCAATCTGTGTTTGTGCTGCTCCTTGAGAGTGTGAGTGTGTGTGTGAGCTCTCTTCCTTATCTCCTTCCGCATGACATGGTATCAGAGCCAACATGGCTGTAGAGAGCTCGTGGAGAAGTTGACGGTGAAAAGTACGCCGCAAGGCATGAAGAAATTGCAATTCACAAAAAACCTCCATTTGCTATGAAAATCGATGTGAATTAGAAGACCTCAAACAATTTTCAAAAGTTATCCCTTTAGGGTCACTCGTTTTTGTCATATCCAATTTCAGAGCCATCTTGACCTCTATTTAGAGCCTGCAAGGTGGATCCCACAAAAAAACCAGTTAGATTTAGACATTGTAACTTGCACTCTATTCGGCAACACTCATATATTCTAGATCCAAAATTTCAAACGATTCCATGTATTGTTGATACACAAAAACTGTATTTTTTTGAGATCGAATTGTCACGTCATAGTGTGACAATGTTTGAGCAAAAGTGCTGCTTGTAGTGTTTTGCAATGTTGTGAATTTCTGCAAAAATGGAAAACACAGATGGAATGAGTCAGCTTATGAGCGATAAGCTTGACAAGAACAACTTCCATGCTAGGAGATTCAGAATTAAAAATTTCCTTCTGGGAAAAGGCAATTGAAAGTACATTGAAGGAGAGAACGAAAATGCTCCATAGTTACTAGAGAGGAATCATACTGTGCACCAGTTAAGAGCATATGAGGAATGGAGTCAAGGAGCATGAAAGGTAAGGATAGCATGATTGGGCACATAGAGGATGCCAAGACTTTGAAAGAGGCTTGGAACAGTTTGGTCACTTTGTGTGAGACTAATACAAAGGCACAGAAATTTCAACTCAAGAACGAGCTGCACACATTGGAAAAGAAGAGCATGTCTGTAAGTGACTACACAATGAAAATCAAAAGCATATGTGAGTCACTTGCATCTATCGGCATGAATGTAGATGATGATGATAAGGTGGAAGTGTGCCTTCATGGTTTAGGAGCTACATATAAGCAGTTCAGAACGTCTATACAGACCAGAGAACATATTATGAATTTTGCTGATTTGGTATCCATGCTAATTATTAAAGAAAAGAATCTTGGTGAGGGTTCAAACTCCCAAAGAAAGCCCAATTCTGAGCACGTATTCTACTATGGGAGAGGAAGAGGCAGAGATAGAGGTTTCAGAAGTGGAAGAGGAAACATTTACCAAGACCAAGGCCAACAACAAAATCATGCAGGAGGAAGAGGAGAGATTCGCGGCAAGGGGAGCCAAAGAGGTCGCATAAATTTCCAAAGAAATGATTCAGGTAATGATAGTAAAGGATGTTGGAATTGTGGTAAACCTGGACACTAAGAAGCTGTTCATGGTTCAACATCACATGATGAATACGATGTCTGCTCGCATTTCAAAATCAAATGATAATGTCTTGTATGTTTATTCAACTGCTTCAAATCACATGACCACTCATGCAGAATGGTTTAGTATTTGCAAAAAATGCCAGTTCCTGGATATCTTGAAATAGGTGATGATACATCGCATCCTATCGAGCATACAAGAAACATAGCATTATCTATGGAGGACAGGAAGGTAAAACATCTTGCTGATGTGTTGAATGTTCCAAACATGACAAAGAATCTGGTTTCTGTTGGACAAATGGTTGACCAAGGATTACAAGTCAGGTTCAATGTTGATGGGTTATATGTAGAAGAATACAAACATGGTGGACGATTGATCGCCAAAGGAATCAAAGTGGGTAGGATGTTCACCTTAAATGTGAAAGTTCCTGAAATGAATGCAGCCATGTTTGCAAAAGGTGCACGAGTTATTTCTCATATAGAGATCTAGTACAAACGAATTGGACATGCATACCTACAAAGGCCAAAACTAATGCAGTCAAAGCAGATCGTTCATGGACTACCAAATTTCAAGGTTCCAGAGATGCAAAAGGTATGTGCAGCATGTCAATTTGGTAAACAATCAAGATCATCGTTTCCACATGACAAGCATGTTAGTGAGAATGTGCTACAAATAGTACATACAGATGTTTGGGGTCCTACAAAGACCACATCTATGGGTGGTTGCAGGTTTTATTTTACTTTCATTGATGACCATACACAGAAAGTGTGGGTATATTTCATGAAAGAGAAGAGTGAGGTATTCACTCACTTCCAGAATTTTAAAGCTATGGTGGAAAAGCAGACAAGCAAGAATATTCAGACATTAAGATCTGATGGAGGAGGTGAATACATGTCAAATGATTTCAGCAATTTTCTTAAAAGTCATGGAATTCGATGTCAGATTTCATGCAGGTACACACCACAACAAAACGGTGTTGTTGAACACAAAAATAGACATATTGTAGAAATAGCAAGAGCCTTGATGGCTAAAAAGAATATGCCTCATTGTTATTGGTCAGAAGTTGTGCATACAATTGTATACATCATGAACAAAACTCCAATTGCTGGTGTACATCAAGTTACACCTGAAGAGAAGTTCACAGGTAAAAAGCCAAACTTATCACATATGAAAGTTTTTGCCTGTATTGCATGTGTACATGTTCCAGATTAGTTGAGAACAAAGCTTGATCCAAAAGCAAAAAAATGTGTCTTCATTGGATACCCCTTTGAACAAAAAGGATATAAATGTTATAACTCACTCACGCGACAGGCAAAGGTGAGCAGAGATGTGGTATTTGATGAAATGTCAAGCTCCTATGCAGATGCCAAAGAAGCACTAAGTTTTGAACCAAATGACAAAGAAAAATGCTGAAATCAAGTGCAAAATCTCAGGTTTTGAGTGGACCAGATGCATCACCAAGCAATAGTTCAAACTCAAATCCATGGAGTGGAAGATTACATGGAAATTTCAGTCTAGCAAATTCATCAAATACATCCAAGAAAGGTAAAGAAAAGCTTTCTGTTGGTCATAAACATGTGAAGGTTTTGAAGACGTTGATGGAGATTCAAGGGGTTCAAAAAAGAGTCTTGATGAGGAACTTGGATTGCCCTCTATGAAGACTCCACGAGTAAGAAAGGCATATGCAGATGATACGAGGAGAAGTGATCCAAGACCAAGAAGATTTGGGAGGATGCAGAATTCAGTGCAACGATTGACATATGATAGTTACATGGCTCGTCATTGTGCCTACATGAAAAAGGTAATATAATATGCTGAACCTTCTTGCTTTGATGATACAATTGGAAATGCAGATTGGGAAAAAGCTATGGTTGAGAAGATGGCTGCACTTTATGGAAATGATACATGGACGCTGGTTCCATTGCCGCAAGGAAAGAAACCCATGGGCTGCAAATGGGTTTACAAGGTAAAGCATAATGCTGATGATAGCATAAGCAGGTATAAAGCACAATTGGTAGCTAAAGGATATGCACAGACATATGGCATTAATTATAAGGAAACATTTAGCCCTGTAGCTAAAATGTCTACTGTCAAAACACTTGTTGCATTAGCTACAACAAATGGATGGACTTTGCATCAGATGGATGTGAAGAATGCTTTCCTACATGGTGAATTACATGAAGAAGTATATATGGACTAGCGACAAGGATATGAAGATTCAAAGCATCCAGAATATGTTTGCACATTGCAAAAGGCTTTGTATGGGTTGAAGCAAGCTCCACGTGCATGGCATGCAAGGATTGCTGATTACTTATTTAGCATTGGGTTTTCTATGTGTGATGCAAATCATTCACTATATGCAAGGAAGGCTGATGATGGCATCACGATTGTGGATTTTTTATGTTGATGACTTGATTGTAGGTGGTGATAATGGAGAAAGCATCAAAGAGGTAAAGCAACTTCTTATGTGGGAATTTGATATGAAAGATCTTGGTGTGTTGCACTATTTCTTGGGCATCGAGTTTATTCATACACAAACAGGTATATGGATGTCACAAAAGCAATATCCTTGAATATGTTGCAAAAGTATGGTATGGATGATTGTAAGCCAATTTCTATGCCATTAGATCATAATTTGAAGCTAGATACTACGTCAGGTGAACCATTGGAAAATGCTACTATGTAAAGGAAAATTGTGGGAAGCTTGATATATCTCACAATTACAAGGCGTGCTCTTAGCTACACTATTGGACTTGAAATTCAATTTATGCACGTTCCCATGAAGCCACATTTGGATGCTTTGAGGTGCACTCTACGTTATGTGAGTGCTACTTTGGATTATGCCTTGTTTTATGAAGCTGGTGTAGAGTTGCAGGTTCATGGACACACCGATGCAGATTGGGCGAGTAGTACTCCAGATAGAAGATCTACTAGTGGCTTTCTATTCTCACTTAGAGTTGCAGCTATTACATGGAGCAGCAAGGAGCAACCCACTGTTGCTTTGACAAGTACAGAGGCTGAGTATAGAGGTGCTGCAATGGTAGCATGTGAGGCATCATGGATGGAGATGCTACTTGTAGATTTAGGTGTGGAAGTGCAAAAGCCTGTCACTATCTATTGTGATAATCTTAGCAGTATACAGTTAGCAAGGAACCCTGTTTCTCATGCTACAACAAAGCACATTGAGTTACATTATCACTTCATCAGAGAGAAGGTATTAGTAGGTGATACTAATCTTGTTTATGTGAGAAGAGATGAGCAGGTTGCTGATATTTTCACTAAAGCACTTGGAGCAGAGAAGCTGAAGAAGTTTCCAAAGATTCCTAGATTAGAGAACATGACGTTGAGCTTGAGGGGGAGTGTTGAGATATCAAGCTCAACATGTGATGATCCAGGGTGACACGTATTAGTTTTTCGTTTCTCTGACATGTATAGTGGTCACACCGATATATGTTAGGGATACTTCATTGAGCTTTATTAGATTTATCTACCGAGAGTGATGGCACATTTGTTCCTTGTCAGCTCACTCATTCGTAGACATTAGGTTTTTCCTTATGTACTGGTCTTTACATATTGCACTTATTGTATTCTTGTTTTAGGTCATTCTTGTATATTCCTTTTTATGTAATAGAAGAACAAGAAGACGATCATTCTTCCTTGCCTCAATATGTGTGTGTGCTTCTCCTTGAGAGTGTGAGTGTGTGTGTGAGCTCTCTTCCTTATCTCCTTCCTTGTGACACACTCATCATCACATATTAATATTACTACATTTTTCAAAAACCCTGTGCTCATCACACTATAACAAGATTTTTCTAGTGCAATTGGAAAGATTTTGAGGGTACAATACCAAAAAGGATGACACAGATATGACTACTCTCATTGAATATCAAGGAAAAAGGAAATTCGAAATAATTTAGATCTCAAAAATAACACTCACACACACTTCCATGTCTTGCTTTGTGCTTTAAGAAAATAAATATAATATTTATGTACATATAGAAGTATATACATATTTTTTTAATTATTATTTGTCTTTCCCTTTTCTTTTTTTTTTTAATATTGATGAAGAATCAAAAAGTAATAATGAGAGGTCATAAGAGTTCCAAGTATTTCCTCTGATTTGTCTTCGCCTCTGAGCTCTTTTTACTAAAGTGAAAAGATCTTTTCTATGTGCATGGATTTAACTCTCTTGTGCCTAGTGAATGCATGGCTTTGTAATGTAGCCCTACACATGTATACTTTGGTAATGCATCCTCTTTGTAGTGAAAACTTGAGGTCTTAATTAATGTACTTAAGTGGTTTTTTGATGATGAGGTTTACTTCTAATTGTTCATCTTTTCATGTTGTTTTTGAATTTTGTTCTATATGTTCACTATTGTCTTTCTTCTCCAGTACCAACTTGATTTGTCCTTTTGTTTTTAACTTTGCTTTACTGTTCTTCTTCTATGTACATTTGATGATTTTTCTTTATTCTCTTTGGCTATTAATTATCTAGGTTTCTAGATTTGCTTCACTCTTGCATTTTGGTCTAGTAGCCTTTGTTTTGGTCTCCATATTTGTTTCATCCTCCTATGTTCATGATGGAAGGTTTTTACTTACCATATTCTTCTTGATTTTTCTTTACAATCACATGAAAACTTTACAGGGTCCTGTATTGATTCCTTCTTCATGCTTTGCTTCAGATATATTGATTTTTCTTCTAATGGAATTTTGAAAGTTTCCATCTATAGACTACGCATGCTTCTTTGTGATTCCTGCACATAATCACTTACAAGCAATATTCTCAATTTTTTATTTTTAATTTTTATATGAGTCAACATTTTATCAAAGTCAATGGATATTTTGTTCCCTTTCATCCAAGATTGTCATAATATTAATTTTTCCGGCATTAATTCATCAGGCCATTCTTCACATTCTAATGTGGATTCTTCTTGTCCTACCTTAAGAACATTTTTTTGAGTTGATAAAGTTGGAAGTGTTTGTCCATCAATCATTCTAATGAATGTTGTACTTTGTTTTCACCTTCCTTTTGTTGGAGGATAAACACTCCTATGTGCACAACAAAAGCAAATGAAACCTCCTACGATCCTGAGATTTTTCAGACATAGGTTCTGTATTTTCTGAGTTTCTCTGCGTATATGCAGAGACTGAAAATGATATTTTGCATGCACAAACTAGACTTTACGAGCTTTCAAATGAGAGTAAAATCACTCCATTTGAATACTGGATGATGCCTCAACCAGCTGCAACAAAACAGATAACTTGATCTCTTCACAGAGTATGAGCTAACTAGATAGACACTGTTCTGGACATTTCTCTGCACATGTGCAAGCACTGAACCTCCGACTTATACCACATAAAGGAGAACTTATAAGCTTTCCAACAAGACAAAAATCATTGCAAATGGATTCCGGATGAAGGAGAAACAACAATTACAAGACCCGGGGTCTACCAAAAACATCTAGATAGATAGAGTGTGTAAAAGTGAAATTTCTGCAAAATATGTAGAGAACAGCTAGTAGGGGGTGTGCTTAAGCAAGGGGGCAGCTTGGGCACGTATTTTCATGACTCTAAGTCATAATACAACTCATTAGAGGTTTTAAAGACCACATACTAACCTCTTTAACCAATCAAAAGCATATACATGTCAAAAGTGATGTCCAATCACATCAAGAGGTGAGCTAAATCTTCTCTAATCAACTTCTTTCCATTATGGGCATAATTGGATGCCTCCAACTCGTGGAAATCAGCCTCCTTTGATTGTGGATGATGTGGAAGGTTCAATTTGGGGCATGTTCCCACACTCTTGAGCTTGAAAAACCTTCAACACTCCCCCTCAAGCTCAAGTCTTTTTCTTTCGTTGCTTCAGCCTATGTCTCTTATGTTGATAGCTTCCTTGAATCCTCCAAGCTTTTTACCTTCAAGAAACTTTGTCATCATGTCTGCAACCTGCATTTTAGTGTTCACATACCTTATATCTAGCTCTTTTGCCATCACCTTTTCTCCAACGAAGTGGTAATGAATCTCTATGTGCTTGCTCCTTGCATGAAACATGGGATTGTTAGCTAGATAGATGCTTGAAAGGTTGTCTCCATAAAGAGCAAACTCCTCCACTTCTACTTCCAAGTCCTTAAGTAGCTTCTTAAGCCATAATAGCTCACATGTAGCCAATGCTAAACCTCTGTACTCAGCCTCTGTGGATGAAAGAGCAACAATGGGTTGCTTCTTAGAGCTCCAAGAGATCACTTTTGTACCTATCATGAAAACATAACCCGATGTACTCCTTCGATCATCCTTGCTACTTGCCCAATCAGCATCACTATATCCTTTGACACTTAGATCAGCATCAAATGAGTAAAATAGACCTTGGTTGATGGTGTGCTTGATGTAACGAGGCACCTTTCTAGCCGCCATAAGATGATCATGAGTAGGTGCATGCAAAAATTAAGAAACAACACCTACTACATATGCAAGATCAGATCTAGTGAATGTAGCATAAATTAATGAACCAATTATTCTTCTATATAGTGTAATAACTTGTATAGCCTCTCCTTGACCTGCAACCAACTTTGTATTGGGCTCGATGGGTTGAGAAAGTGGCTTACAACCACTCATACCAAACTTGTATAGCACATCCAACAAGTATTTTCTTTGAATCAAGAAGATGCCATTGTGTGCATAGATTACCTCTATTCCCAAGAAGTACTTTAGTGTTCCAAGATCAGATATCTTGAACTCCTTCCCTAGCTTTCATTTGATATCTTTAATACCTGCAATATCACTTCCTGTGATGATCAAATCGTCCACATAGATGTATATGTATACCGTCTTGTCTCCTTGCTTCTTCATGTAAAGTGATGGATCTGCAACACTTTCTTTGTATCCACAACTTGATAAATAATCCACTAACCTCTGATTCCAGGCCCTTGGGGCTTGCTTTAGTCCATATAGTGCTTTCCTTAGCTTGTAAACATGATTTGGGTACCTCATACTAGCAAATCCTTGAGGTTGGCTCATGTAGACTACTTCTTCAAGCTCTCCATTGAGGAAGGCATTCTTCACATCCAACTAATGTAAGCTCCATTTCCTTGATGTGGCCACTGCAATCAAAGTCCTAATTTTTGGCATCTTGGCTACGGGGCTGAAAGTTTCATCATAATCTATCCCGTAGCTTTGGGAGAAGCCTTTCGCCACCAACCTTGCTTTGTACCTAGCAATGGAACCATCTGAATTTGTTTTAATTTTGTAAACCCACTTATTACCTATCACCTTCATGCCTTCTTGAGCTGGTACCAAGCTCCAAGTATGGTTCTCATCAAGTGCTTTGAGCTCTTCCTTCATTGCCTCTTGCCATTCCTTGCAATCCTTAGCTTCTTCATAACTAGTTGGTTCTTTGTCCTTGCTTACCTGAGTCTGGATATCTTACTCTTGAAGACCTTCTTTCACTTCCTTTTGGTGTGGTTGCCATCTTCTTTCTTTGTTTTGCCACTCCGGGAGTTTGAATTTCTTCTATCTCCTCATCTTCCAACATGCTCTCGTCCACATAGCTTCCTTCTTCAACTAAAATCTTCTCTTTGCCTTTGACTTTGCTTTCTTCAGAGCTGGTCTCTCTTTCCCTAAGCCTTCCACTCTATGGTGAGGGTGTCCTTGTGTTGCATGAGTTGCTTGGACCACTTAAATCCATGCTTTCTTGAACTCTATCATCATTCTTCAAATCTGTCTCACCTATGTCTTCAACCTGCAATGGACTCGTGCATGCATACCAAGGCTTCAACTCATCAAAGACAACATCCCTACTTACCTTCAGCTCCTTGGTGATGGGGTTATAGCATTTATACCCCTTTTGTTCCATAGAATATCCCAAAAAAATACATCTTTCAGATTTGGCATCTAACTTTGACCTCAACTCTTGAGGTACATGTGCATAGCATATACAACCAAAGACTCTAAGATGTGAAATGCAAGGTTTTCTGTCACTCCATGCTTCCTCAGGGGTTAGATGATGTATACCTGATGTACGACATCTATTCATAATGCATGTGGCTGTATATGTAGCCTCTCCCCAATAACAATGCGGCATATTCATTTCGTTGAGCATACACCTTGCTACCTCTGCTATGTGTCTGTTCTTTCTCTCTGCTACCCCATTTTGTTGAGGGGTATACCTACATGTAAATTGTCTTTTGATGCCATTGACCTGCAAAAATTCAGAAAATTCATGGGAGAAGTAATCTTCCCCTCCATCGGATCTCAAAGTTTTGATAAACTTGCCAGATTCCTTCTCCACCTGTGCTTTGAATTTCTTGAAGTAGTGGAACACATCTGATTTGTTTCTAATGCAATTCAACCATACTTTTCTTGAAAAATCATCAATGAAGGTTACAAAATACCTATTTCCAGCAAGGGATGCTTCTCTTGTTGGACCCCAAACATCCGTGTGAATGAGGTCTAGAACATTTGCACTTAAATAGGTACTCTTCTTGAAGGGCAGCCTTGATTGTTTTCCTTGTTGGCAAGCTACACAAATTTCATGCAAGATTTTAGATGTAAAATTTGGTAGGCCTCTTACCAAGCTCCTCCTTTGCATGTCCTTGAGCTTTTGTAGGTTGATGTGACCTATTCGTTTATGCCATAGATCCAAATCTGCTATCCTCTTGTCTCCATATGTGACATACATTGAATGGTATGGCTGATTTATGTCCATTGTGAACATTCTCCCTTGCTTTTTTCCTTTTGCTATGAGCTTGAAACCTACCCTTGGATCCTCAACAAAACATCCTCTTTCATTGAACCTAACTTGATAGCCTTTTTCTACCATTTGGCCTACCGAAATCAAGTTTTTGGTAATAGTAGGGACATGTAATACCTCTGATAAGCACTTTGCTCTTTGATTTCCTTCCAAAGTGATATCTCCCACATGTTGAATGATATGCTCTGAATTATCACCTGCTTCCACATGCCCTTGATGCTTTGGGACCTGCAAATTACTAAAAAACTCCTTTCGACATGACATATGATTGCTACATCCACTGTCTACATACCATACATCTTCACTAGCTTGAGTTGTATCTTTACCATACCTCATGGCAAGTAAATAATCATTCCCTTGGCTGGATGATGTGTTTGCATAATTACCTTGCCCTCTATAATTGTTGTTGTTGCTTTGATTCCCTTGTCTTTGAGCTCTATGATAGCATTCATTTGCAAAATGACCGGGCTTACGGCATACAAAGCATCCATTTGAAGTGGCTTGTCCTCTTCCACCAAATCTTCCACCTCTTCCTCTATTTGTGGCTCTTCCACCTCTTTGACTTGCATTTTCTTGTTGTCCTTGACCTCCTTGGTTGCTTTGATATCTTCCTCTTCCTCCTGTAGCACCTCGGTTGTGTCTTCCTCTTCCTCTACCTGCATACAACAATTGCCCTTGGCTATCCTTGGCATTATGAACACCAAGGTTCATCTCCTCTGTCACCATGAGAGTGATTAGTTGATCAAAATCAGGGAGAGAGTCCCTTACATCCACTGAAGTTGTGAAAGCCCTCCATTTTTCATCATCCCTAAGTCCATTTAGGGTGTGGGCGACAAGATCGTCATCATCTAAGGCACAACCGATTGACCCTAGTGCATCTGCAAGCTCTTTAACCTTTAATATGTAATCATTAGCACCTTGAGAGGGGCTTTTCCTAAGATTATTTAGCTCATTCTTGAGCTGAATTTTTCTAGCTTTTGTGGAGGTTGAATACAATCTCTCCAAGCACTCCCACATCTTCTTCGATGTATCCAAATCTTGAATATGCCCTACCATAGAGTTGCTAATATGCTGAGATAAAATGAAAATGACCCTTTTGTCCCTTTCATCCCACTCTCTTACTGCTCTTCTCTGGTCATTGGTTGGATTTACCTCATCTATGTAGGGTTTTGGCTCTCCACCACTCACAAGTCCCCACAAACCTTTCCCCATCAAAAAATTGCTTATTCTAAATCGCCACGGTTGGTAGTTTCCTTTTTCGAGCTTCTCAATCTGAGAATTGAGATCAGCCATGGTACCTCCTAACTCTTTTGAACCTCCCCCTTGATGCAATGAAGTTGAAAAGGATGTCTTTTACCTCAAAAAATAGAGCTACTCCTCTTGATGAAGCTTCATCTTTGATTTGATGATGTATTTGCTTCCCCTTGTTGTTGACGTGCCCGTTCTTTGCTTCCTTCCTTCAAACTTTGATGAAGTATTTACTTCACTTCAGTAGCTCCTTCTTCTCTCTTTGATACTCCACTTATAGCTCTGATACCACTGTTGGAGGATAAACACTCCTATGTGCACAACAAAAGCAAATGAACCCTCCTAGGATCCTGAAATTTTTCAGACATAGGTTCTGTATTTTCTGAGTTTCTCTGAGTATATGCAGAGACTGAAAATGAAATTTTGCAAGCATAAACTAGACTTTAAGATATTTTAAATGAGATTAAAATCGCTCCATTTGGATACTGGATGATGCCTCAACCAGCTGCAACAAAACAAATAACTTGATCTCTTCACAGAGTATGAGCTAACTAGACAGACACTATTCTGGACATTTCTCTGCACATGTGCAGGCACTGAACCTCATACTTATACCAGATAAAGTAGAACTGATAAGCTTTCCAACAAGACAAAAATCATTGCAAATGGATTTTGGATGAAGGAGAAACAACAATTACAAGACCGGGGGCTCTACCAAAAACATCTAGATAGATAGAGTGTGTAAAAGTGAAATTTCTGCAAAATATGCAGAGAACAGCTAGTAGGGGGTGTGCTTAAGCAAGGGGGCAGCTTGGGCACGTATTTCCAAGACTCTAAGTCATAATACAACTCATTAGAGGTTTTAAAGACCACATACTAACCTCTTTAACCAATCAAAAGCATATACATGTCAAAAGTGAGGTCCAATCACATCAAGAGGTGAGCTAAATCTTCTCTAATCAACTTCTTTCCATTATGGGCATAATTGGATGCCTCCAACTTGTGGAAATCAGCCTCCTTTGATTGTGGATGACGTGGAAGGTTCAATTTGGGGCATGTTCCCACACTCTTGAGCTTGAAAAACTTTCAACACCTTTGAAGTGATTGAGCATTTCTAAACTAATTAGGTTTACTTGAGATCCTATGTCTAGTAAAACGCTAATTTGAGTTTCATTATAATGCATAGCAATGACTAGTAAATGCCTATTTTTTTTTCAGAGTCACACACCATCAATTCCCTTCCATCCTTGTATTTCATAATCTTTTCTTTAGCTCCTTTCTGAGCCTCTTGTCTCATCTCTTCTTGTTCTTGTTTTCTTTTGTGTAATTGTTGTATTCTTTCCCTTTCCTAAATTGTTAAGGGCTTCATGTATCTTTTAATTTTGCATCCACCCACATAATTTGGCATGAGTTTTCCATCCAAATTTGCCAATTCTATTAATCCTATGAATGATATTGGATTTAGACGTCTGCCAAAGCATGCTAACAACACAAGGAAGAAGAAGAAGCCTGAGCACAACACACAATACTGAATGTATTACCACTAGAATGTACAAAGATAAGTGACCTATTAGGGAAATAGGGATATATTCAAGCCGAGGGAAATACCTCCTAAAGAGGGAAAAAAGTGCCTTGGTGGTCCTAGTGTGTTTTCACACATCACTACCTAAATACATCAACAAATCCCCCCCTGGGAGTGATGCGGTGATCAAGGAGCTAGCTCTCATGTATAAGGAAGTGCCAACCTATGTGGAATCACTCCAAAAAAGGAAGTAAGCCCAAAGCTTTGAGGAAAGCTTCAAACTTCTCCCTAGGCAGAGCCTTCATGAAAAGGTCTACAATGTTCTCCTATGTGGGCACATATGCCAAGCTGATATCTCGAGCAGAGAACCGGCCACTACAACATATAAAGGGCATACGGACGTTCCACATAGTGACGGTCATGTGTCGACGTCAGTAAGACCGTCGAAAAACTTTGAAAAAATCGGCTAGGAAATCTACGCGTCGGTACAGGTACATCGGTATGAGAGTCGGTATAAGTGTCGGTATAAGCACCGGTAAATTACTGGAAACTACCGATGCTCATACTGATGCTCATATTGATGCTCATACCAACGCAGTCTTTTAACTAGGCCCGAAAGCAAAAATTCGACATTGATCATGTTTTGAAACTAGATCTGCTACTGTCGAATTTTCATGCGCGAGCAACATCTCTCTGTTTGTCACTCTCTCTCTCTCTCTCTCTTTCTCTCTCTCTCTATGTGCACCTCTATTTTTCTAGATCTGAAGTTTTGGTAACTATATCGCACATACTGTAGCACTCTTTTTTCTTTCTTTATGTTTTTGCTTTTCTAATATCTTCTCTCTTTAGTTTTGCAAGATATTTTGGCATCAATTCTTTGGAAATTCGACGGACAACTTTGAGTGGATTTTGACGACAACGATTCAAACAATCACATCTATGTAAGTGATTTTTTTGTTTTTGATTGACATAGAGAGAGAGAGACTGAGAGAGAGAGAGAGATGAAAGAAAAACAGAGATCTAGAGAGAGACAAATGAAAGAAAGAGAGAGATCTAGAGAAACATAGAGAGAGGGAGACATATACATATACATACACACTCACATATGTATACACACACACATGCATATGCATATGCATACACAAATCCATATACATACACAAATGCATGTGCATACACACATGCATATGCATACACACATGCATATGCATACACACATGCATATGCATACACACATGCATATGCATACACACATGCATATGCATACACACATGCATACACATACACAAATGCATATGCATACAAATGCATATGCATACAAATGCATATGCATACAAATGCATATGCATACAAATGCATATGCATACACAAATGCATATGCATATACATGCATATGCATATGCATACACAAATGCATATGCATACACACATGCATATGCATACACACATGCATATGCATACACAAATTCATATACATACACAAATGCATATGCATACACAAATGCATATGCATACACACATGCATATGCATATACAAATGCATATGCATACACACATGCATATGCATACACAAATGCATATACATACACAAATGCATATGCATAGAAATGCATGTGCATACACATGATTATGCATATACATACATGCATATACATGTACACACATGCATATACATGTACACACATGCATATGCATACACACATGCATACACATACACAAATGCATATGCATACACACATGCATATGCATACACACATGCATACACATACACAAATGCATATGCATACAAATGCATATGCATACACATGCATATGCATACATGCATATACATGTACACACATGCATATGGATACAAATGTATATGCATACATTTTTGCTCATATAAAATTATGTTTTGGCTACCATTAGAGTACATATCACATGTAATCGGTTTAGGGTTGGGTAGAGTGTATTATCTTTTGCTTAACAACATCATGATAACGTTGATGTAGCAAAAGACAACACACTCTACCCAAAATGTTTTTTGCAGATATCGTCATCGCTATCACCGTCGGTACTCCCAACAGTCGTTGGTATGGGCGTCCGTACTCCTAGCAGAGTCTTCAATATGGGCGTCGATATAGGCGTCAAAAATACCGACACTTATGCCGATGCCTATATTGATGACTATACTAACGACTATATCGACGACTATACTGGCACTATGTTTTCGAGGCGCATACCGACTGTGACACCGACATTTTGGAGAAATTGCACCCGTTCATTTTCCTTGGTAACAGCCTCGATATACCCTTGATATGTTGTAGTGTCCTCTCCCTAACATAAGGATATTTCACCTCAATGTGCTTAGTGCAAGCATGGAATACAGGGCTCCTCAAAACCACCAATGTGTTCTAACTGTTAGTGAAGATGGTAGTGGCAGAAGACTGACAAACACCCAAATCAGCCATAAGGTGTTTGAGCCACACACACTCAACAGTCGCTATGAAAGCTACCCTATACTCAGCCTCACAACTAAAAGTGGCCAGAATAGGCTGCTTCTTACTCAACCAAGATATACATGAGCTACCAAGCATGAAGCAAAAGCCACTAGTGGACACACGAGTGTCATAGCAACTAGCCAAGTCAGAATTAGAAAAAGCATGTAAATCTTGTTGTAGTGATCCCCCATTCGGATAAAAACAATCCAAGTAGCAGGGTACCTCTCAAGTACCAAAAGATGCACTTAACCGCCTGCCAATGCTTGACACCTAGGCAATGCATAAACCTCTTCATCTGTGAGATAGCAAAATGAATATCTCGCCAAGTAATGCATAAGAAAATCAAGCATCCGATAGCCTACTGATAGAGAACAACATCAAATGCATCTCCAACATCATGAAGAGTCAATCATAAACTTGTCTCCATAGGAGTGGCCATAGGTTTGTAGTCTTCAAGGCCAAAACACTGCAATAATGTGTCAATATATTTCAGTTGACACAAAGCTATTCCACCACCAAATTGGATAAAGCGAACGTCCAAATAATGATGCAAATGCCTCAAATCAGACATCTCAAATGCGGCATGCAAATCAGCCTTAAAATCAGCAATATGCTTTTCATGAGGACCAGTGAGTAGCATGTCATGAACATACAAAACAATGATCAGAAGCACATCATTAGCACGCTTAACATACAAGGTGCTCTCAGTTGAGTTGTTCTCAAAACCATATGCAATTAGGCAAGCATTTACCTTTTCATACCAAGCATGTGGTGCTTGTTTCAAACCATATAATGCCTTTTTCAACTTGCACACTTGATTTTCATGCCCTTTCTGCACAAAGCCACAGGGCTGAAAAACATACACTTCTTCATGCAAATCACCATTTAGAAATACAATTTTAAAGTCCAACTAATGTACATTCCAACCATGATGAGCTCCAAGTGCATAGATCCTATGACTAATAGTCATTTGGCAAGTAGGAGCAAAGGTCTCATCGAAATCAATGCCTCTTTCCTATGCATAACCCTTCGTAACAAGCCTAGCTTATACCTATCAACTATTCCGTCAAGCTTACACTTCAGCTTGTATACCCACTTAGTGCCAATGGCCTTGTTGCGAGGAGGCAAGTCACGTAAAGGCCAGGTACCATTCTTCATTATAACATCATATTCAGATTGCATAGACACCATCCAACTTTCTAAATTTTGTGCTTCATCAAATGAAACAGGCTCATTCTCATCACAAAGACTAGACACAACCATAGCATAGCAATTTGATGCAAAAGAGACAGTATGAGAGCTTGAACAAGTATGATATAACAAAGATGAGTCTAATTTTCTATCATGCAAAGTCTACACCAGCCATTTTGGCATAGTTTTTGCCTCTGCAATATCAACTCTCTCATCAACAAGTGCATCATGTAAATCTGCATCAGAAATGGAATGATTTGCATCATCACATGTAACCTATAAAGCCTGAGAAGTTGCCGTAATAGGACCATCACTAGACTATTCACCTGTAAAAAGAGGAAGCAAAGTATCATACATGTCTTTGGAGCTAACAGATGTCTCCTTAGTACATGAAAGTAATGGCTGAATAACATCTTCCACAAAAACAATATCATAGCTAACCAAAATTCTTTAGTGTGTGGATGATAGAGATGATAGTCTTTGCTCTTATATGAATGTGTATTTGTATGTATGTGCATGTGTATGTGTATGTGTATATGCATATGTGTGTGTATGTGCATTTTGGGAAGATCGATGGACACTTCAAGATGATGAGTAGGTACTGCCAAATCCTACTTTGTATCAGCCCTTTGATGCTTCAGAGTTGATACGTGGACCCTCTTAGCTTTCCAATGACACCATAAACGTACCTATGTACTTTGGAAATGGATTAGGAAAATGTTTGATCAAAACAGACTAGTTCTCTATTGACAAGTCCAAGAAAACTTTCTATTTTTTATCATACACCTACTACTTCAAATGCTCAGTATGACCAGTACAGTAGGAATTGGAAAACTTCCTTCTAGGGGTCTCTAATTAACTTAGTGAGCTAATGATTCCAACTAGAATCACTTAAAATGATTAACCATGTAAAAAGAAATCAATTTAGCAAGATTGTCTTTACCCCCGCCTTTTTAGGAGTGTTGTAGATAATGACTAGTGACAGCTTCGATGCAGATTTCTCTCAATGCACAAGATAGATTTGCTTCAAACTTTGTCAGCCTGTAGAGGACTTGGAGATGATTCCAACAAGCCTTAGATCATTGAATTTGGTGGAGAAATGAGTGCGATGTGCTCATTACAAGTTAACTATAAAATATAACTAACACAGAGATATCATAGATGAACAATGTGATTGTAATGTATTAATGAGCAATGTTGTACAATGCCATAGGTATGATGATCATAGCCTAATGGTGGAGAAGCATGTGGGCTATAGTGTAGACCTCAAACACACTCAAAAATTACAATGAATAGCTCGGGATTGATGAGTCTTACCCGCGATTTTTTCTTAGAGGTTTATATAAGTACTCATATCCAATTTGAATTTGAATTCAAATTTTGGCTCTCTATAAAAAGTGCTCCTCCATTATAGGAGATATTCTATCAATCAAATCCTAACTTTTTCACGCGTTTTTCTTGGTATGTGATTACAAAGATTCCAAGTCAAATAGTGACTTTTACAACAAGATGAAATGGTAAGTAGCTACTAGCATTGATTCCTATGTAGCTTTATATGTGTATGGACTCCAAGCCAAATGTGAAGGCTTGTGTTTTGCACCAACAGCTTCCCCTCAAGCCAAACATCTTGGCTTGGTCTTCATCTTTGATCTTCATAAATATCTTGCAATCCAATCATTGTCTTGAGCCTGCAAAGTTTTGTACCATCTACTGCTTTGGTTAACAAATTTGCACATTGCATATTAGTTGATACATAAGACAACTAAATATCCTTGCTCAACAATTTTTCTCTCACATAATGATAGTGGACCTCGATATGCTTGGTCCTAGCATGATAAATAGGATTAGCTAGAAGATGTAATGAACTTGTATTATCTCCAAAAATTATTGGAGAAATAGTATACAAGCCCAATTCTGTATATAATAACCTGATCCATATGGCTACTTGAGTGGCATTTGCCAATCCTCTATACTCTGCCTCTGTAGAAGATAAAGCAACAGTGGGTTTCTTCTTCGAAGACCATGATATTTGCTTATCACCTGCAAATGAAAGGTATCCAAAAGTGCTTCTCCTATCATCTTTGCATCCTGCCCAATCTGCATCTGAATAAATCTTAATATCCAAGTCTGAGGTATAAGGAAAATACAAACCGTGATGTTGAGTACCCTTGAGGTATTTCAAGATCCTCTTGGCAACCTACATGTGAGGTGCCCTAGGTTTGTGCATAAACTGACTTAGCACACTTACTCCATAAGCAATGTCTATCCTTGTCAAGGTAGCATAGTTCAAGCTACCCACAATGCTTTGATAACCTGTAATGTCATCAAGTACATCACCTTCATGAGCACTTAATTTCAGATTTACCTCCATTGGAGTACTTGCAACTTTGGCATCCTGCAATTTAAACTTCTTCAACATATCATGTATATACTTCCTCTGAGTAATGTAGATTCCAGAGTTAGTATAGACTAACTCAAGTCCAAGGAAATACTTTTGTAATCCAAGATCATTGATCTTGAACTCCTTCATCATCTGATTCTTGATTTGTTTGATGCCATTAGCATCGTTACCTATAATTATGATATCATCAACATATACACATAGGTATATTACTTCTGAATTACTTCTCTTAATGAATAGAGAAGTATCTCCCTTACTCATGACAAAACCTTGGTCCTGAAGATATGTGGTCAGTCTGTGGTTCCATGATCTAGGTGCTTGCTTCAATCCATAAAGAGCTTTATTCAACTTGCATACATATGTTACCTTGTTTGGATCCTCATAGCGAGGAGGTTGTGACATGTATACCTCCTCTGAAATCCATCCATTCAAAAATGCATTTTTTACATCCAACTGACACATGTTCCAATTCTTAGATGCAACCACACTTACCAATACCCTGATGGTTGGCATTTTGGCTACAAGAGAGAATGTTTCTTCATAATCAATGCCTTGGGTTTGTGCAAAACCCTTGGCCACAAGTGTTGCTTTGTACCTACTTATTGACCCATTAGAATTTCTTTTTATCTTATATATCCATCTAGAACCAATTACCTTCATGGACTCCTTCTTTGGTACAAGATCCCAAGTTTCACTTTCTTTGAGTGCTTCAATCTCCTCATCCATAGCTTCCCTTCATTCTGCCTTTGTCTTAGCTTCTTCAAATGTTGTTGGTTCTTCAATTGATAAATCTTTAGCAAGATAGACAGAGTGCTTAGTAACAAGAGAGGTGTCATACCCATATCCGATTGGTTTCTTGCTCTCCCTTTGTGATCTCTGATTGCTTGGTTAGAGGATTCAGGTATGTCCTCTAATTTCTTCATCTTGAGTTTACCTTTAGACTTCCATGCTTTGAACTCTTCAAGATTGATGATGTCTTCATCTTCTGAGTTTGTGTTTTCATTATGAGTAGGTTCCTCCTTAGTAAGGTTGGAAAATCCTCTTCTAGGTCATAAGGTAGCTTTACCTTCCTGCATTCACTATCAAACCATGAGTCATTTTCATAAAAAACAACATCTCTGCTAACCATGAATCCCTTGTTTGAAGGATTGTAGAACCTGTATCCTTTCTGATTTAGATCATATCCAATGAATATACACGTTTCTGCCTTAGGGTCTAGTTTACCTCTTATCTGAGAAGGGATATGCACATATGCTACACATCCAAAGATCCTGCAATGATCAAGTGAAGGTCTCCTTCGATGCCATGCTTCATATGGGTTCATCCCATCAAGAGATTTGGATGGCAACCTGTTTACCAAGTAAGTGCCGGTAGATACACTCTTTGCCCATAAGTAGTTAGGTAAATTTTTTTCATTTAACATTGACCTAGCTGTTTCAACAATCAATCTTTTTCTTCTTTCTGCTACCCCATTCTGTTTAGGAGTATACCTTGTGGTGATTTCTCTCTTAATTCCTCAATCATGCAAGAATGCATCAAAATCATTTGAGAAGTACTCACCTCCTCCATCTGACCTTAGCCTTTTCAAATTTTTTCCTGTTTGATTCTCAACAAGTGCAAGATACTTTTTAAAGCAACTGAACACTTCATCTTTGTGTTTCATGAAATATAATACAGTCCATCTACTGTAATCATCAATAAATGATACATAATACCTTGATCCAGAAATTGAGGGATCCTTGCTTGGTCCCCATACATCTGTATGAACAAGTTCTAGGTAGTCTTCATGCATGTAGCCTTTTCTTGAGAAGGGTAACCTGTGAGACTTCCCAAACTGACAAGCACCACACTTGTAGATCATGTATTGCTTGGATACATTGGGTATCCCAAGCACACATTGGTCCTTACATACTTGCTTCAAGGTTCTTTCACCTACATGCCCTAATATCTTGTGCCAAATTTCAAGTTCTGATAATGTTTGATCCTTATAACTATAGAGTGCTATATTCCTTGTATCTTCAAGTTCAAAAGTGAAAAGTTTACCTGTCTTTTCTCCTTTAGCTATTCTCTTGAACCCATGCCTTGGATCCTCCACAAATGCTCCATATTGGTTAAACCTAACCTGTAAACCTTTTTCCTCAATCTATCCAACACCCATCAAATTTTTTGTAATGGTTGGTACATATAGAACCCTACTCAACAGATTTTTGTTCCCATCAGAGGTCTTAACATTTCCAACTTTAATTACTGAGTGCTTGGTGTCATCACCTATTTTTACTTGATGATTACCCTTTGGTTCCTCAAGGTCAGAGAGAAGAGTTACATTGCCTACCACATGATTTGAGCATCGTGAGTCAATGTAGAAGAGATGGTCATAATTTATACCTGGTTTTGAAGTCATGTTCATGATTAGAAGAAAGTCTTCTTGCTCATCTGTGTAGTTATTGTAATCCTTTCTGGATTTGTATCCTCCATGGTAGTTTCCATTGTAGTTGTTGTTGTAGTTGTTGTTGTATCCTTGGTGGTGATTGAACCTGCCTCTTGATTGTGTGTATCCACCTCTTTGATATCCTCTACCTCTCTAATTCTTGAAGTTCCTGAAACACTCATCTGTAGTATGATTTGATAAACCACAAATATTGCATGGTGAGGAGTTATAGGGTCTCCCCCTACCTTGCTTACCTCCTCTGCCCCTTCCTCTTGATGATCTACCTCTCCCTGCATAGTTGGCTTGGGAGGTAGTTCCTTCATATTCTACCTTCTTGTTCTTGCCTTTATCTTTAGACTTATTTTTATCAGTGTATAGGGCAGAAGAGCTATTACCTCTTGATGTATCTCCATTCTTGTTGAGTTTGGCTTCATGGGTGAATAGTTGCCCCATGAGAGTGGTAAGGTCTGGAATCTGCATGTCCATGTATAGATCCATGGCAGTTGTGAAGCTCTCCCATTTGTCATCTGCTTTGATACCATTAATGACTTGCCTTACAATCTGCTCCTCTTCAATTTCTTCTCCTATGCTTGCCAACTTATCCGCTACATCTTTAACTTTCGTCACATACTCTAAAATAGCTTGCTTAGATTGCTTCCTTTGAGTTGTGAATTCAATCCATAACTGATTCTTCGTAGCCCTTGTGTTGGAAGAGAAATAAGAAGACAAAGTTTCCCAAGTCTCTTGGGATGTCTTACAGTTCCTAATATGAGGAAGAAGGAAATCAAAGATTGAGTTGAGTAAATAAGACCTTGCCAAAGCATCCTTAGCACACCACGTGTTGAGTCTTTCATGCTCTTCCCTTGTTGGTTGTCCTTTGCTTCTAAATATGGGCATCTCCTCATCTCCTGAGATGTATCCATAGAGACTCCTTTGATAGTTGTTCCTGTCCAATTTATCAATGAATGAAGGAAAACCATCTCCCATTTTACCTTAACTTTGCTCCGATACCACTATTGGGAAGATGGATGGACACTTCAAGATGATGAGTAGGTACTGCCAAATCTTGCTTTGTACCAGCCTTTTGATGATTCAGAGTTGATAAGTGGACCCTCTTAGCTTTCCAATGACACCATAAAAGTGCCTATGTACTTTGGAAATGGAGTATGAAAATGTTTGATCAAAACCGACTAGTTCTCTATTCACAAGTCCAAGAAAACTTTCTATTTTTTATCATATATTTGCTGCTTCAAATGCTTAGTATGACCAATACAGTAGGAATTGGAAAACTTCCTTATAGGGGTATCTAATTAGATTAGTGAGCTAATGATTCCAAGTGGAATCATTTAAAATGATTAACCATGTAAAGAGAAATCAATTTAGCAAGATTGTCTTTACCCCCGACTTTTTAGGACTGTTGCAGATAATGAGCAGTGACTGCTTCGACGCCGATTTCTCTCAATCTACTAAATAGATTTGCTTCAAACTTTGTCATCATGTAGAGGAATTGGAGTGGGATTCCAACAGGCCTTAGATCATTGAATTTGGTTTGAGAAATGAGTGAGATATGCTCATTACAAGTTGACTATAAAATATGACTAACATAGAGATATCATAGATGAACAATGTGATTGTAATGTATTAATGAACAATGTTGTACAATGCCATAGGTATGAATATCATAGCCTAATGGTGGAGAAGGGTCTGGGCTATAGTGTAGACCTCACATACACTCAGAAAGTACAATGAATAGCTCGGGATTGATGAGTCTTACCCGTGACTTTTTCTTAGAGGTTTATATAAGTACTCACATCCAATTTGAATTTGAATTCAAATTTTGGCTCTCTCTAAAAAGTGCTCCTCCATTATAGGAGATATTCTATCAATCAAATACTAACTTTTTTATGAGTTTTTCTTGGTAGGTGATTACAAAGATTCCAAGTCAAATAGTGAGTTTTACAACAAGATGAAATGGTAAGTATCTACTAGCATTGATTCCTATGTAGCTTTATATGTGCATGGACTCCAAGCCAAATGTGAAGGCTTGTGTTTTGCACCAACAATGCATGTGTATGTGTATGTGTGTGTATACTTATGTATGTGCATGTGTATGTGTAAGTGTATATGTGTATGTGTATGTATGTGCATATGTGTGTATATGTATGTATGTGCATATGTATGCATAAGTATATGTGCATATGTGTATGTATGTGGGTATGTGTATGTATGTGCATATGTGTATGTATGTGGATGTGTATGTATGTGCATGTGTATGTATATTGAGATTGTAGATGGTTTTCTCTTTATCGTAACGAAGCTCGTTTTTGTGTAACATCTCTTCATTAATACCAAAACGTTTTCTTTATTTGCTCAAAATAAAAAATAACTTCATTTTGGCTCATCCTCTCATGGAGTGGTCTCTTAATAAAAAGTTGGGTCTTATGACTTTTACATTTTCCAAAGAAGTGTACGCCTTTATGGAGGAAGAAGACCTTGCTTGGTATGAGTCATAATGCTCTTAAAAGTTATGTTCTTAAAAAGTATGGACATGGACCACAAAAGGGGGAAGAACACTAATGAATGAATGAGTCATAAAGTTCTTAAAAGCAAGTTATGTTCTTAAAAGCATGGACAGGTGTTGAGATATCAAGCTCAACATGTGATGATCCAGGATGACACGTACTAGTTTTTCGTTTCTCTGACATGTATAGTGGTCACGCCGGTATATGTCAAGGATACTTCATTGAGCTTTATTAGATTTATCTACAGAGAGTGATGGCACATTTGTTTCTTGCCAGCTCACTCATTCGCGGACATTAGGTTTTTCCTTATGTACTGGTGTTTATATATTGCACTTGTTGTATTCTTGTTTTTAGGTCATTCTTGTACATTCCTTTTATGTAATAGAAGAAGAAGAAGAAGATCATTCTTCCCTGTCTCAATTTGTGTGTGTGCTTCTCCTTGAGAGTGAGAGTGTGTGTGTAAGCTCTCTTCCTTATCTTCTTCCTCGTGACATGGTATCAGAGTGAGCGTGGCTGTAGAGAGCTCATGGAGAAGGCGACGGTGAAGACTACGCGGCAAGGCATGGAGAAAACGCGATTTCACAAATGGCCTGCTTTTTGTACGAAAATCGGCGTGAAGGTAGAAGACCGAAGTTTCGGAGCCATCTCGACCTCCGTTTCGAATCAAGGTGGGGCCCACAAAAAAACCAGGTCAGTTTCAGAAACTGTAACTTGCTTTGTGTTCGACGACACTCATATATTCCAGATCCAGATTTTCAAGCGATTCCGTGTACTGTTGATACACGAAAACTATGTTTTTCTGAGATCGAACTGTCACGTCATAGTGCGATAGTGTTCAAGCAGAAGTGCTGCTTGTAGTGTGTTGTGAATTGTTGCAGAAATAGCAAACGCAAATGGAATGAGTCAGCTTATGAGCGATAAGCTGGACAAGAACAACTTCCATGCTTGGAGATTTAGAATGACAAATTTCCTGATGGGAAAAGGCTACTAGAAGTACATCAAAGGAGGGAATGAAAATGCTCCACAGTTACCAGAAAGGAATCGGACTGCAGAACAGTTAAGAGCATATGAGGAATGGAATCAAGGAGCACGAAAGGTAATGTATTGGCTATCTATTAGCATACAGGATAGCATGATTGGACACATACAGGATGCTAAGACTCAAAAGAGGTTTGGAACAGTTTGGTCACTTTGTACGAGACCAATAGAAAGGCACAAAAATTGCAACTCAAGAACGAGCTACATACATTGGAGAAAAAGAGCATGTCGGTAAGTGACTACACTCTAAAAATCAAAAGCATATGTGAGTCACTTGCATCTATTGGCGTGAATGTAGATGATGATGATAAGGTGGAAGTGTGCCTTCGTGGTTTAGGAGCTGCATATAAGCAATTCAGAACTTCTATACAGAGTAGGGAAAATACTCCGAATTTTGCTGATTTGGTATCTATGCTGATTATTGAAGAAAAGAATCTTGGTGAGGATTCAAACTCCCAAGGAAAGCCCAATTCTGAGCAGGTATTCTACTATGGTAGAGGAAGAGGCAGAGGTAGAGGTTTTGGAAGTGGAAGAAGAAACAATAACCAAGATCAAGGTCAACAACAGAATCATGCAGGAGGAAGAGGACTGTTTCGAGGCAGGGGGAGTCAAAGATGTCGCAGAAATTTCCAAAGAAATGATTAAGGCAATGATAGTAAAGAATGTTGGAATGGTGGTAAACCTAGACACTTTGAACGTGGTTGCAGGTTGAAGAATCAAAATGCAGCAAAACAACTATGCATCCACAAGTGCAGATGATTCTAAGAAGCTGTTTATGGTTCAACATCACATGATGAATACGATGTCTGCTGGTGTTTCAAAATCGAATGATAATGTCTAGTATGTTGATTCAAGTGCTTCAAATCACATGACCAGTCATGCAAAATGGTTTAGTAGTTTGCAGAAAATGCCAGTTCCTGGATATGTTTAAATAGGTGATGTTACATCGCATCCTATTGAGCATACAGGAAACATAGCATTGTCTATGGAGGACGGAAAGGTAAAACATCTCGCTGATGTGCTCCATGTTCCAAATATAACAAAGAATCTGGTTTCTGTTGGACAAATGGTTGACCAGGGATTACAATTCAGGTTCAATGCTGATGGATTATATGTATAAGAGTACAAGCAGGATGGACGATTGGTTGCCAAAGGAAACAAAGTGGGTAGGATGTTCACCTTAAATGTGAAGATTCCTGAAATGAATGCAGCCATGTTTGCAAAAGGTGCAGGAGTTATTGCAGATATAGAGATATGGCACAAACGGATTGGACATGCAAACTTGCAAAGGCTGAAACTGATGCAGTCAAAGGAGATTGTCCATGGACTACCAAATTTCAAAGTTGTAGAAATGCAAAAGGTATGTGCAGCATGTCAATTTGGTAAACAGTCAAGAGCATCATTTCCACATGACAAGCATGTTAGTGAGAATGTCTTAGAAGTAGTACATACAGATGTTTGGGGTCCAACAAAGACCACATCTATGTGTGGTTGCAGGTTTTATGTTACTTTCATTGATGACCATACACACAAAGTATGGGTATATTTCATGAAAGAGAAGAGCAAGGTGTTTACTCACTTCCAGAATTTTAAAGTTATAGTGGAAAAGCAGACAGGGTACATTCAGACATTAAGATCTGGTGGAGGAGATGAATACATGTCAAATGAGTTCAGCATTTTCCTAAAAAATCATGGAATTCGGCGTCAGTTTTCATGCAGGTACACACCACAACAGAATGGTGTTGGTGAATGCAAAAATAGACATATTGGAGAAATAGCAAGAGCCTTAATGGTTGAGAAGAATATGCTTCATTGTTATTGGGCAGAAGCTGTGCATACTACTGTATACATCATGAATAGAACTTCGACTGCTGTTGTACATCAAGTTACACCCGAAGAGAAGTTCACAGGTAAAAAGCCAAACTTATCACATCTGAAAGTTTTTGGCTGTATTGCATATGTACATGTCCCAGATGAATTGAGGATGAAGCTTGATCCAAAAGCAAAAAAGTGTGTCTTCATTGGATACTCCCTTGAGCAAAAGGGATATAAATGTTATAACCCACTCACACGACAGGTAAAGGTGAGCAGAGATGTGGTATTTGATGAAATGTCAAGCTTCTATGCAGATGCCAAAGAAGGATTGAATCTTGAACCAAATGACAAAGAAAATGCTGAAAAATCAAGTGCAGAATCTCAGGTTTTGAGTGGACCAGATGCATCACCAAGCAATAATTCCAACTCAAATCCATGGAGTGGAAGATTACGTGGGAATTTCAGTCCAGCAAATTCATCAAATACATCCAAGAAAGGTAAAGAAAAGCCTTCTGCTGGTCATAAAACATGTGCAGGTATTGAAGACGTTGATGGAGATTCAAGCGGTTCTGAAAAGAGTCTTGATAAGGAACTTGGATTGCCCTCTGTGAAGACTCCACGAGTAAGAAGGGCACATGCAGATGATACAAGGAGAAGTGACCCAGGACCAAGAAGATCTGGGAGGATGCATAATTCAATGCAACGATTGACATATGATGCCATTGTGCCTACATGACAAAGGTAATACAAGATGCTGAACCTTCTTGTTTTGAAGATGCAATTGGTAATGCAGATTGGGAAAAAGCTATGGATGAGGAGATGGCTGCACTTTATGGAAATGATACATGGAAGCTGGTTCCATTGCCGCAAGAAAAGAAACCCATAGGTCGTAAATGGGTTTACAAGGTAAAGCATAATGCTGATGGTAGCATAAGCAGGTATAAAGCATGATTGGTAGCTAAAGGATATGCACAGGCATATGGCATTGATTATGAGGAAACATTTAGCCTTGTAGCTAAAATTTGTACTATTAGGACACTTGTTGCATTAGCTACAGCAAAAGGATGGACTTTGCATCAGATGGATGTGAAGAATGCTTTCCTACATGGTGAGTTACAGGAAGAAGTATATATGGACCAGCCACAAGGATATGAAGATTCAAAGCATCCAGAATATGTTTGCAGGCTATCATCCTTACATCCTGCCCAATCTGCATCTGAGTATAACTTAATGTTCAAATCTGATGTGTATGGGAAGTAAAGTTCTCGGTTTTGAGTACCTTTGAGATACTTCAAAATCCTTTTGGGAGCTTCGAAATGAGGTGCCCTAGGTTTATGCATGAATTGACTCAGAACACTTACTCCATAGCATATATCAATCCTTGTCAATGTGGCATAGTTTAGACTTCCAACTATGCTTTGATAACCTGCAATGTCTTCAAACAAATCATCTTCATGAGCACTCAATTTATGGTTTACCTCCATAGGGGTGCTAGCTACCTTTGCATTCTCCAAGAAGAACTTCTTCAACATGTCCTACATATATTTCCTTTGAGTGATGTAAATTCCAGATTTAGTGTATACTAACTCAAGTCCAACAAAATACTTCAGGAAACCCAGGTCACTGATTTTGAACTCCTCCATCATTTGGTTCTTGATTTTTTTGATGCCATTGGCATCACTACCTCTAAGAATGATGTCATCAACATATACACATAAGTATATCATTTTTGAGTTTCTCCTCTTGACAAACAGAGAAGAATCTGCCTTGCTCATCATCAATCCTTGGTCCTGAAGGTAGGTAGTTAACCTATGGTTCCATGCCCTAGGTCCCTACTTCAAACCATAAAGATCTTTGTTCAATTTCCACACATGATTTACCTTTCTTGGATCTTCATAACCAGGAGCTTGAGCCATGTAAACCTCCTCTGAGATCCAACCATTCAGAAAGGCATTTTTCACATCTAATTGATACATATTCGGATTTCTAGATGCAGCCATACTTACCAATACCCTGATGGTTGGCCTTTTAGCCATAGGTGAGAAACTTTCCTCATTATCTACTCCTTGGTTTTGTGCAAAACCCTTAGCCACAAGTCTAGCTTTATACCTATTTTTGGATCCATCTGAATTGTTACATAACAACAAGCTCCAAAGTATTGTTTTCTAGGCTTATGGGTTTTATTATTTATGATAAATAACATGTGGAGGTGCTCACATCTCTAGATTTAGAGTAAATTTAGATAAAAGTAAGAAGGAAAGTAGAGGTCTTTGTTTTTAAACAAGGAAGGCGCTTCTATTGATGGCCTCTCAATAAAAAGAGTGGTTCTCTTAGTGTAGGTGGCCACATTGAGTGATTCTTGTTGCTTTGTGAAGCTTACAACTTGTACTATATAAATAGATCCGTTTTTTTATAAAATTCGATGAGAAAACTCTGTGCAAGTAGGCATTTTTGTAGATCTTCTCTCTTATGTCTATCCGGTGTCTCATTAGAGACATACCTCTCTTCAAACTTTCATATCTCAGTCGTTACGAGGCTTTTTGAGTGATTTCACTTGGAAGTGTTTGTTTCACTCTCATACTTTCTATCTATATCAAAATTGGTCATATATGATTGAGTTTTTGTTGCTGCTCTACATCAGTTTTCAATTTTGATAGTTAGTCATACCTTGTTGTTGTAGGCCTCCACATACCTTGACTTCAAACTATTTGTTTGGGAGCTATGCTCGACCTTTTTTGATGTTTTTTGTTTCTAAATCATGCTACTCAGAGTCTATGTTTTGAATGTATGGCTACTTTTAGAAATTTTACTCAAAGGGTTTTTGGTGGTTATTTTTCTATAGGCACCCATTTCTCTTTTCTTGAAAGTTTGGAGGAAAGGTTGATTTCTAAAGTTTGGAAATATTTGTTTCAGGTTTTGAAAATTTTGGGAGGTCTCATCATGTTTTTTTATGTACTTTGATGTTTACAAGTTTGTAAATATAACATTGTGGTATCAGAGCTTTTGCTTTTTTATCGGATCTTTCATAAAGCTTATTGGATTCTCCTCTTTGTTTATTACAATTCAACATGGAAGATTTGAGTGCATCAATTGAGAAGTTATCCGATGGGAGAAATTATCCCATGTGGCAATTTAGAATGGAGTCTTATCTCATGTCTAAAGGTCTTTGGGGATTGATAATAGATACAGAAGTGAAGCCAATATTACTAGAAGATTTTACACAAGCAGATTGAGCAAGAGAGCAGAATAGATCAAAACAAACAGAAGAGTTATATTTTTTATATCACAAACAATTTTGAATACTATGCTTGGACATAGAAAAGAGGTTTGAATACTAGTAGAGAAGCCTTAGAGTCTCTAGAAAGGTTATTTGCAACTACCAACAGAGCAAGGCAAATGCAACTTATTGGTGAGTTGACAAGAGTAAAAAAGAAGCCACAAAAATCAGTTAATGATTATGTTCCTGAGGTAAAATCTCTTATTGAAGCATTAGCCTCTATTGATGCATCTCCTAGTGAGGATATAAAGTTTAATATCATGTTAAATGGCTTGAGAGAAGATGAAATATGGGAGTCTTTCCTTACATCTATCATGACTCAAGAGAATTTATCATCCTTTGAAGATTTACAAATGCTCATGATCACTGAAGAAATCAACATTGAAGGTGGGAACTCTTATCATTCACAAAGAGGTATTCAAGGACAAGCTCTTTATACTTCATCAAATAGATCAAGAGGTAGAGGAAATTGGAGAGGAAGAGAAAGATTCAACAACAATGCAAGAGGAAGAGGGAGCTTCAATGCTACTAGAGGAGGAAGAACAATACAACAAAGTCAACAAACTCAACCAAATCAACAATGTAACTTTACTTGTAATTATTGTGGTAAAGGTGTTCATTATGTGAGGTATTGCTTCTCCAACCCAAATATAGGAGGTAGTTTCGAGGATGATAAAGAGGAAGAGGCCAATATCACATGCATCAAAACAACAACATAGTGCAAGAGGAGGCTCAAACACAGAAGGAAAACATTCTTATGGCTATGCATAGAGAAACACATAAAAGGAAGGTAAACAAAAAAACTTGGTATGTAGATAGTGGTTGCTCAAACCACATGAGTCATAACATGAATATATTTGTGAAATTACACAAGCCAGATTCAAGAGTCACAGTTGCTACAAGAGATAGTATGGAGCATTAAGTAGTTTACATTGGTGATTGTCCACTTAATGAACATGTAACTCTCAGAGATGTTTTATTTGTTCCTACTATTACAAGACATTTGATTCCACTTGGACAAATGGAGGACAATGGAGTGAAGGTTGATTTTGATAATAATCAGTGGTAGGCTTATCAGAAGAAGAATGGTACTTTTGTTATAAAAGAACAAAAGATAAATAGATTATATACTCATGAAGTTGAAGTTCCAAATTATGCACGTTATACAATGGTCAATGGGGCTCAAGTAAGTCAATTGGATTTATGGCATAAAAGATTAGGACATATCAGTGTTGGCAGATTGAAGGATATTGCAAAGAAATCCTTGGTTGAAGGTCTAACACAACTACCTAAGCAAGATTTGGATTTTGTTTGTGAGGCATGTTAGTTTGGAAAACAGGTACGAAGTCCTTTTTCAAAAGCAGGATTGCAAAGTAGAGGTATTTTGGACTTGATTCATACTAATGTATGGGATCCATCTCAAGAAGAGTCCATGGCAGATAGCAAGTACTTTGTAACATTTACTGATGACTTCTCAAAGTTTACATTCATTTATTTTATGAAATAAAAATCTGAAATGTTTGATATGTTCAAGAAGTTTAAATCATTGGTTGAAAAGCAAACAAGTCAAAGCATAAGAAGGTTGAGATCAGATGGAGGAGGCGAATATTTTCTAATCAGTTTCTTACATATTTAGAGGAAGAAGGAATAAAATAGGAGACTACAATTAGATACACACCTCAACAAAATGGTTTGGCAGAAAGAAGAAATAGGTCTATCTTGGAGATGGGTAGGTGCATGTAAAATGAAAAGGACTTACCACTTACTTTTTGGGCTAACGCATGCAATATGGTAGTTTATGTAATGAATAGGTTACCACCTACTCCAAGTCATGTACAAAAAGAACCTTATGAATTTTTTTATGGAGCAAAACCAGATATTTCTAATTGTGGAATTTTTGGAAGCATTTGTTTTGTTCATGTTCCACAATAGTTAAGGTTAAAGTTGGATCCAAGGTCACAAAAAATAATTTTCATTGGTATGGAAGAATGGCAATGAGGATATAGATGTGTGAACCCGAATACGGGAGAGGTAATTATTTCAAGAGATGTTCTTTTTCATGAAGATAAATCTTGGTATAAACATGAAGTGCAGGTAGATGAAGAAGAAACTACAATAAGTCATGAAGAAGATCCAAGTTCTCCAAGCTCATCAGAGAGTGAAATTACACATGAAGAGATAACTCCCCCCTATCAGAAGTTGAAGAAAATTCTAGATTTAATTTCAAAGGAAATGGAGTCACAAGAAGAAGAAATTGAAGGTTCTACGTCAAGAAGAACTCAAACTCAACGGCAAGAAAAGCATGATAGGACAAGAAGTCAATCACGGTATCTAGTAAGAGAAAGAAGGCAACCACAAAGATTTTCTCATGAAGCTTATATGGCAAAACTTCTTGAGGTGCAGGAACCAAAAACTTTTAAAGAAGCATCAAAGATAAAGAAATGGGCTAAAACAATGGATGAAGAAATGATAGCTTTGCATGAGAACAATACATGGAGTTTAGTTCCAAGGCAACCTAACATGAAGGTAATCGATAACAAATGGGTGTACAGGATAAAGAGAAATAGTGATGGTTCAATAAGTAGATGGAAAGTAAGGATTGTTTGTAAATGTTATGCACAGAGTTATGGCATCCATTATGAGGTGAAATTTTCTCCTGTTGCCAAGATATCAACAATAAGGAAATTAATAAGTGTCGCTGCAAGCAAGGTATGGAATCTTTATCAATTAGATATAAAAAATGCATTTCTCAATGGTGATTTAAAAGAAGATGTGTACATGGAGCAACCAACAGGTTATGGAGATCCCAAGAAGCCTACACATGTATGTAAACTCTTAAAAGCATTGTATGGTCTTAAAAAAGCTCCAAGGGCTTGGAATTTTAGATTGGCAAAGTTTCTTGAAAAGTAGGGATACATGTGCTCAAATGCAGATACTTCTTTGTATGTTAAGGTTGAAGGATCATTGACTGTTTATATCTCAACTTATGTGGAAGACTTAGTAATAACAAGAAACGATGAAGGTGAGATAGCGAGAATCAAAGCAGAGCTTGGATCTGAATTTAAAATTTCAGATTTAGGAGAATCGACGTACATTCTTGGAATCGAAGTTATGAAGAAGGAAGATGGTGTATATCTTCAACAAAGGAAGTATATTTCAGATTTGTTAAAGAAATATGGAATGGAGCATTGCAAGGGTATCAGTAATCCAATGGAATCCAATGTGAAGTACAATGTTGAAGATGGTAAAACTTTAGAAGATCCACTTATCTACAGGTCTTTGATTGGTTCTCTTATATATGCAACTTTAACAAGGCTATATATTACATTTAGTGTAAGTACATTGTCTAAATCATTAGGGGAAAAAATGAACCCTGAATGGGCCTTTTAGATTAAGGAGGGATTAGTGATGGACCAATGAGAAGAGGGTGGTGGCCACAATCTAGTCCCTAGATCACATAGGCTAGGCCTAGTCTTCCCTTGTTTTTGTGTGGTCAAAGAGCAAAAAACCACCTAAAAATCCTTGTTTTCTCCACTTGAATGGTTTTCAAATTTTTGGAAATGATTTTTAGCCCTTGGATGGAGTTCAAAATCCAATGGTAGAGGCTAGAGCACAAAAGTCAAGGCGCCTTTGCTTTATGACCCTTGGATTGGCTTTAGATCTTGTCGCGAAGATCAAATGAGGCTTCAAAAAGGCGCCTATGCTTTATCACCCTTGGATGGGGCTTAGATCTGAGGGCTCTCATTGATGCCCATGGGATTTGAGCGCCTTGAATTTGGGCCTTTAGATGGGGCCTTGATCCAATGGCTAGGATGGGTGCCCATGATGATCTTGGGCGCCTTTTGTTCTCCTCTCTTAGATCCAAGGTTCATCCAATGGCTCACGTTGCCCGCGCTGCAAAGATCAGCCCCAAATCCGGATATCCATCGGATTTGAGTCAATCCAAGGGCCTAAGATTGTGCAGAGAATGCCCAAAAAAGCTTGCTTGAATAGGACAAAACTCCCACGACTTTTTTGACCTTCTCTCTCTAGAGGCCCTTCAACTTAATCTAAGCCATTGAATTCAAATATCCAAGGGCTCAAAACACTCCAATTTAGTAATTTAAATATGAAAGCTATCAAATACTATTTTATTTGAGAATACCACTGGTGGTTTTGTATGCTTTCTCAAACCACTAGATTAAGCATTTTAATCCCTAAAATTTAGGAATCCTTACAAGGCCCATGCAGAGTCCATTTTTTCCCCTAATGATGAACGAACCCACAAATTTTCATATGCAAGCAACTAAAAGGGTCTTGAGATATTTGAAGGGTATATTAAATGAAGGTTTGGGCTATAAATATCATGAAGTTATGGATTTGATAGCATACAATGATGCATATTGGGCTCAAAATAAGGATGACAGAAGGAGTACAGGTGGATATCTGATATTTGTAGGTAATAATTTGGTTTCATGAAGTTCTAAAAAACAGCGTACAGTAGCACTTTCAAGCACAGAAGCTAAATATAGAAGCCTTAAAAGTGAAACATGTGAGATTATGTGGTATTTGAAGCTTTATGAAGATATTTATCTATCTACAACATGTCTACTACTCTTTGGATATAATGAAAGCTCATTACAGCTTGTGTCTAATCCCATGTACCATGCAAGAACCAAACACATTAAAGTACACTACCACTATATCCGAGAGAAGGTGGTGAATGAAGATATTGATATTCAACATGTTGGAACTAAAGATCAATTAGCAAATATACTCACAAAAGCAGTGGATGCTCAGAAGCTCAAGCAAATAAAAGTTCTACTAGGAGTCAAAGCTTTGGATTTAGAGCTTGAGGGGGGCAATGTTACATAAGCACAAGCTCTAAAGTATTATCTTTTAGGCTTATGGATTTTATTATTTATAATAAATAACATGTGGAGGCACTCACATCTCCAAATTTAGAGTAAGCATAGATAAAAGTAAGAAGGAAAGGGGAGGTTTTTATTTTCAAACAAGGAAGGCGCTTCTATTGATAGCCTCTCAATAAAAAGAGTGGTTCTCTTAGTGTAGGTGGCCAAATTGAGTGATTCTTGTTGTGATTTGTGGTCACTTGGAGAAGTTTCCTTAGCTCTCAAAATTGCTCATAGATCATTGAGTTTTAGTGCTATTGTACATAAATTTTGAATTCGGATAGTTAGTCATACCTTTCTATTGCAGGCCTCTGCATACCTTGACTTAAAACTATTTGTTTGGGAGGTATGCTCCACGGTTTTTGACGTTTTTTGTTTGTAAATTATGCTATGCAGAGTCTAATTTTAGAATATACCATTACTTTTTGAGAAATTCTACTGAGAGAGTTTTTGGTGGTTATTTTGCTATAGTCTTCCACTTCTATTTTCTTGAAAGTTTGGAGGAAAGTTTGATTTTTGAAGTTTGGAAATATTTGTTTCAGGTTTTGAAGATCTTGGGAGGTCTCATCATGTTTCGTTGTGCACTTTTATGTTTACAAGTTTTTAAACATAACATAAATCCATCTAGAACCAATTACCTTCATTGATGCTTTCTTGGGTACTAGTTCCCAAGTATCATTATCTTGGAGTGCTTTGATTTTTTCATCCATAGCTTCCTTCCATTCTCTTTTGGTACTTGCTTCTTCATATGAAGAAGGTTCTTCAAGTGGTGAATCCTTAGCAAGATAAATGGAATGCTTAGTAACTAATGAAGTATCATACCCATATCTGATTGGCTTCTTACTCTCTCTTTGTGACCTCCTTAATGCTTGGTTGGATGATTTAGGTATGTCCTCCAACCTCTTCATATTTGCCTTTCCTTTTGATTTCCATGCTTTAAACTCTTCCAAGTTGATGATGTCCTCATCATCTGATTTGATGTCTTCAATTATGCTTGGCTTCGCCTTGGTAAGACTTGGAAATTCCTCTTCCAAATCATATGACAATTTGACCTTCCTGCATTCACTTTCAAACCAAGAATCATTCTCATCAAACACAACATCTCTACTGACCATAAATCCTTTGTTGGATGGATTATAAAACTTGTATCCTTTTTTATTTAAATCATACCCTATGAAGATGCATTTCTCTACCTTAGGGTCTAACTTACCTCTGATCTGAGATCGAACATGCACATAGGCAAGACAACCAAAAATCTTGAAATGATCAAGTGATGGTCCCCTACCATGCCATGCCTCATATGGGAGCATCCCATCAAGTGACTTAGAGGGTAACCTGTTAATAAGATAGGTGGCAGTAGGAACACTCTCTGCCCATAAGTAATTAGGCAATTTCTTTTCATTAAGCATTGATCTAGTTGTTTCCACAGTCAACCTGTTTCTCCTCTCTAGTACTCCATTTTTCTCAGGAGTATATCTGGTAGTAATCTCCCTTTTGATACCTCTGTCATACAAAAATGCATCAAACACATTTGAGAAGTCTCACCTCCTCCATCTGATCATATCCTCTTTAGGCTTCTTCCTATTTGATTTTCCACAAGTGCAAGATACTTCTTGAAACAACTCAACACTTCATCTTTATGTTTCATGAAATACAAGATAGTCCACCTAGTGAAATCATCAATGAATGACACATAGTACCTTGATCCGAAAATTGAAGGGTCCTTGCTTGGTCCCCACACATATGTGTGGACAAGTTCCAAATAATCCTCATGCATATATCCTTTCTTTGTAAAGGGTAACCTATGTGATTTACCAAACTGACATGCACCACATTTATAGATCATATCTTGCTTAGATACATTAGGTATCCCAAGCACACATTGATCCCTACCTATCTGTTTCAAGATTCTCTCACCAATGTGCCCTAATCTCTTGTGCCAAATCTCTAACTCTGATAAAGTTTGATCCTTATAATTATAAAGTGCAATGTTTCTAGTGTCCTCAAGCTCAAATGTAAATAGTCTACTTGTTTTTCTCTCCCTTTGCTATTCTTCTAAATCCTTCTTGGGGGTCCTCCACAAAAGCTCCATATTTGTTGAACCTGACCTGCAAACCCTTTTCCACTATCTGTCCAACACTCATCAAATTGTTTGTGATAGTAGGTACATAAAAAACTCTACTCAACAGATTTCTATTCCCATAAGAAGTTTTGACATTTCCTACCTTGACCATTGAATGCTTGGTGTCATCACATGTCTACACTTGGTGCTTTCCCTTGGGCTCCTCAAGATTAGAAAGGAGAGCTACATTGCATCCTACATGGTTAGAACAACCTGAGTCAATATAGAAGAGATGGTCATCATTCATACCTTGTTTTGAAATCATGCTCATAATGAGAAGAGAATCTTCTTGATCCTCTATATAATTGTTGAAGTATTTTCTTGATTTGTATCCTTCGTGATAATTGTTTTTGTAATTGTTGTTGTAGCCATGGTTGTAGCCTTGACTATGGTTGAATCTTCCTCTTGAGTGTGAGTAGCCACCTCTTTGAAATCCTCTTCTTCTATGGTTCTTGAAGATCCTATAGTTCTCATATGTTGTGTGATTAGAAAATCCACATATGATGCATGGGGAAGAGTTGAAAGGTCTCCCCCTACCTTGCTTACCTTCTCTTCCCCTTCCTCTTGAATTCCTACCTCTCCCTGCATAGTTAGCTTGAGAAGTAGTACCTTCATCTTCTACTTTCTTGCTCTTTCCTTTATCTTTAGACTTTCCTTTATTTGTATATAGGGCAGAAGAATTGTTACCTCTTGATGGTTCTCCATTTTTTTGAGCTTGGCATCATGGGTAAAGAGTTCTCCCATGAGTGTGGTAAGATTTGGAATTTGCATGTCCATGTAAAGGTCCATAGCACTTGTAAAAGCTTCCCACTTATCATCTGCCTTGATGCCATTGATTATTTGTCTCACTATTTGCTCCTCTTCAATCTCCTCTCCTATGCTTGCCAATTGATCAGCTACATCCTTTACTTTGGTCACATACTCTGAAACATTCTGCTTAGGTTGCTTCCTTTGAGTAGTAAACTCAATCCACAATTGATTTTTCCTAGCTCTTGTATTGGAAGAAAAATATGAAGACAATGTTTCTCAAGTCTCTTGGGAAGTTTTACAATTCCTAATGTGAGGAAGAAGGAAGTTAGAAATAGAGTTAAGTAGATATGACCTTGCTAAAGCATCTTTGGCACACCATGAGTTGAGTCTTTCTAGCTCCTCTCTTGTAGGTTGACCTTTGCTTCTGAATATGGGCATCTCCTCATCTCCTGATATGTATCCATAGAGACTTCTTCCTTGTAGATATATCTTCATCCTCAAGGACCATGCTGGATAGTTATTTCTGTCCAATTTATCAATGAAAGAAGGGAAACCATCTCCCATTTTACCTTAACTTGCTACAATACCAATGTTGGAAGAGATGGATGGATACTGCAAGGAAGTGAGGTGGTACTACTAAGACTTGCTTCGTACCTGTCCTAAATCACTTCAGAGTTTGATAGTAGGCCCATTTAAGCATGCAAATGATACCAAAAAAGTACCTATGTACTTTGGAGTTGATCCTTCAAAAAAGTGAATCAAAGCAGATTAATTCATGAGTTGCAAGTGCCACAAAACTTGCTATTTTGGTCTAGACACCTACTAATTGTTTTGCTTAGTGCTTGCAATATCGTAACAATTTATTAAATTCCTTTTGAGGGGATTAAATTAGCTTAGATAGCTAATGATTACAAGTGGAGTCATCACTTTAGCAATCACTTTAGCAATCCAAAGCTTACCCCCGATATTTTAGGGACTGAACAGTAGATGATGAGTGAGCAGTTTGATGGCGATTTATCCCAAATGGCTAAACCAAATACCTTGAAATTTTGATAGCATAAAATGAATTTCAAGCCGGTTCCAACAAGCTATAGATCATGCAAAATGGTTTAGAAAGCATTGAGATATGATCAACAAAAGTTCACTATTATGAGTAGTCATAGCAGAGAAGTAGATAGAGATGATCAATAAAGTATATGTATTATGAAACATGAGTATACAAGATCATGGGCATCGAAATGATGCACAATGATAGTAGTCTAAGTGAGCTATGCTATAAGAAACGTAGCTACTGCAAATGATGATAAAGAAGACTATCAATGAGGCTTTGAGGCCGCGAGTTTTACAAGATCTTTTATAAGAGATCTTTTTCTCAAGTTTGAATTTGAATTTCAAACTTGGCTTCAACTAAAAGTGATCCCTATGATTGAGGGGTTATTCCCTTGTTGAATCTCTTAGCGCTTTGTTCTTCCTAACTCCACGAGATTTTGCTTTACAAGATTCTCTAAATAGTTTATCCCTTTACAAATGGTAAATGCTCAAATGATCACAAGCTATGGTTCACATGAACCAGTGTTTCTACTTATTGCTTTCCATGCTAATCCAAGTGTGAGGTCTTGTTTATTTGCACAAACAAAGACACAAGCTCCTCGTAATTTATCTAAAGGATCATTTATTTGAGGAATAGGGTATCTATTCTTTATTGTGATCTTGTTAAGAGCTCTATAATCAATGCACATTCAATAAGTTTTATTCTTCTTCTCTACTACAAGACCTGGTGCTCCAAATGGGGAAGAACTAGGCCTTATAAGTCCTCTCTATAGTAGGTCTTTTACTTGGTTTTCTATTTCTTTTTGGTGTAGTGGGCCATGTCTATAAGGTGCTTTATGAGGAGGAGAACTAGTAGGGACTAAATCTATGCTATGGTCAAAGGATCCTCGAGATGGTGGTAGTTTTGAGGGATACTCACACATAAAAAAATCCTTATAAGTAGTCATGAAAGGTTTATGTTCATCAAGAACTGTAAGAGTATAATGCTTGATGACATTGACAAAAACAATGCATGAATTGAATCCTTTCCTAAATGCACGTTTTACTTGAGTATGACTAATCAATGGAAATGGTTGGAAATCATGCCGTGTAGACAAAGTAATGATTTGACATTTAAATTCAAAGTTAAAGGTATGCGTATGGTAGTCAATGTGTGGGTTATAATGATGACAAAAAGGCATACCGAGTGTAACATCGTAAGATTGCAAAGGTGTAGCTAAAAATTTTTGTGCATCTACATATGGGCCTATGCTAATCGTAATATCTTGCACATCTCGTGTTACATTATAACGGCTACCTTGAAATGAAGCTTTCACTTTATACAAGGTAGGAAATGTTTTTAATTTAAGTTCTTGTACTAATCAATGTGAAATGAAATCATGTGAACTACCATCGTCATTTAAAATATTAACCAACTTGTTGTTAATACTACCCTGCATGCACATTAAAGAATGAATTGAGATATGGTTACCCAAGGTACTTCGGTCCTTCTCCAATGCTTCCTCTATTCAAAGAGGAGGAATTTATTCATTATGGGCCTCCATGTTATGCACTTGAGATGCAACTAGTTTCATGTGAAGAGATCGCAATCGCCACTTTATTTTTGTATGTCCAGGTTTACCACGATTCCAACAGATGATACGTGGTTTCTTCTGTTGGGCATCCACCGTTGAAGTTTGGAGCGTAGGTGGTTTGATAGGTTGGAGAGATGAAGCAACAAGTGGAGTTGAGTAATGGGATTGTGGAGGTTGAGGAAAACTAGAGTAAGATGGACATTAAAATTACACTTCATAGGAAACATGGGTTTAACAAAAAGTGGTCATTGACATGGTTGTTGTAGATGGATCGACTTGGTTATGGACTAGAATTCCTTCTTTGCATCATAGGCAAAAGAGATAGCCTCATTGAGAGTTGTAGGTTGTAGGGTGTGAAGTGTTGCTTGGATTCCCACCTCCAAACCATCTTCCTATTTCCACTACAAGCTATCCTTTGGTACATCTTCAAGCATTTGAACCAACAGTAAATTTTGCTAGAACCGCTCCATGTAGGTAGTGATCATGGCACCCTCCTTCCATCTAATGGTTGTCCATGCATGTCCAACATGTAGATCATATTGAGGGGGAAGAAAATAATCGTTCACTTTATCTTGGAAAGTCTTCCACGTCGTTGGATGATCTGTACTGTGGCACAGGACATTCCAACAGAGCTAAGCTTTTCCTACTAAATAGTTAGTGGAAAATTTTACTTTCTCACTTTCAGCATATGTTTCATCAGTATAGAAATCATTAGACTATGATAACTATGAAAGAACTAAAGGGCCATCCTTACGACCATCAAACCATAGAAAATGGTAATTTTTAACACCAATCTTGGAATGGGTGCCACTCGATTGGGTAGAGATAATAGCTTTGACCACCCTTGTAAGGTTATCTTCATTAGTTTGCATCTTTTGTAGTACTTTGTTGTGTTGGTTCATCTCGTTCTGAGTGCCTCGAAGTTTGTGCCACAAGAGCTGGAGTTGTTGCTCGAGTGGTGCCTCAGGTAGAGGTGACTCACCAAAATCCTAAATGGTGTTCGTAGGGTCCATGAGTATGTAGAGAATAAAACCCTCTTGCTAGATATGTTAAAATAATTTTTGAGATTGCTTGAATTAAAATGTAAAAGGAAGGGTTGTTCTTGGCAAATGAAAAAGTAATAAAGAGATGAAAGTTGTGTTAAATATAAGAAAAGAGAACTAGAGTGACAACACAAAGAGGTAGTGTAGTGGTAAAACACTTCCCTTGTGTGAGTGAGGTTGTGGGTTCAAATCCTCTCACCTTGGTGAATATAAAACTCCTTATTGCCACTGATAAATTAAAATTGGTTCCTCCATAGCCAACAACTGCCAACGGTTGCCAAGGGATCCTTGGGTGCCAAAGATGCCAAAGTAATTCCTTAGTTATGCCTAAGTTCTATGCCTTAGTTGACATCTTCGTCGATGCCTTAAAGTAAGCGAAGGAGTACACATAGGTATAAATGTAGGTTATGGTTCTAAAACTGGAACTGAAATAGGAACAAGAACCAGAATTGGAACTAGAAACGAAAATGAAAATGCGAATCCGAATAAAAAACAAAAACAAAAACCGGAATCGGAATCGAAAATGGAGACGGAAATGGAAATGAAAATAGAAACAGAAATCGGAATCAGAATCGAAATTAGATCGCGAATAGAGAATAACAAAACAGAGATCACTCACCAAAACGAACAGAAATAGACCCATCCGTAGTGACACGTGGAGGGCTCTGATATCACTATTATCAGGATCTTGCTCACGCACACATAGAGGTTACAGATGTAGAAAACACACAAAAGTGCATGTATTTATAGGAACTTTTTATTATGTCGAAATAGTGGTTTGTCACTCTAGCACAATGGTAAGTACCAATGTGAGGAGCTTCACCTCATAAATGTCAATCCACTGAGACGTGAGGACGGGTATGAAGATTGTGAGCAAGTATTGGCACAAGTGCGTGAGTGAAAGCACACAAGCATGCACACATATACATACACACATGCACAAGGAAGAGAAAAGAGTGAAACAATGGAAAGCTTCGATTACAAAGAACTCTCTTACAAAGCTCAAATCTATAACAAGCTAACCCCAAAAATGAGCTCCTCAACCCTTTTTATAGTTTTTTGAGTGGTTTTGGCCATGTCCAGACCTAGTATTCGGCCTAGTTAAAAAATAGGTTCCAGGGCTTATTTGGGGGCTCAATCGGAAATTGGTAGGATGATAGTTCTAATACTCGTCAAGCTCAAGGACTCCTCGGCTTGAACAAAATGGAGTTGCAGAAATGGAAAATGGTATTTACAATGGTTTTTCATGATGAAAATCACTATTTTTATAGGGATTTGATGTGAAAATTTGACATGTGCTTATTTGAGCTCCGTACATGGTCCTTCTTCTTGTGTGTCCACTTCCTTGATGTGCTTCTATGCTTGTGCTTGACCTTGACTGTCAACACTCCTCCCCCTCTTGAGTCTGTCGTCCCTGACAGACCCTTGTTGTAGTGGTTGTTCCATGTAGTACTTTGAGAGGTAGAGTTCCTAAATGTCTCCATTAGAGTGATCTGTCTTCCACTTGTAGCGGGATCGCTTGTCCCATTCTTCATGTTTAGTCCCTCTATATATGCTTCTTCCTTGATTCCAATATGAGAGTGTATTGTTGAGCTTTTAGAAATTGTGAGGTGCTCAAAAGAGGTTATCATAGTTGATTGTGAGTAGCTCTCGGTGGTGGATTGCTTCCTTGCTATTGTTGTTGTCACCTTGATGTCCTCTGGTTGTCAAAGATGGCTTCCTATGTTGTCATGCCAAGTACTCGTGACCCATAATGACTGATGGGTAAGTGCATCAGTGCATGGTTTGGAAGAACAATGTGCCATGTGCATGGCCTTGTAATGTAGCCCTATGCATGCATACTTGGGAAATGCATTGGAAGAACTATTGTGCAACAAATGGGGTCTTGAGCAAAGTGCTCAAGGTTATGCTGACGAAGAGGTTTCCTAATCTATCATGGTTATATTGTTGGATCCTACAATTCTTACCATGGTTAAAGGTCTGTCAATAGTGGTCTCTTCGTGTTGTACTCCCATCATGGTGATTGACCATGGGCTTGTCCTTCGTTGCAGATGGATGTCCTTGTTGATGATCCACTGGTGAGATTCATGGATCGCCTGGTCCTGTTTCTTCTTCTCGTCTTTTTTTTTGGAAACATTTCACAAACAAGAAGACAATGGTTAGTAGAAATAAAATGTTTTACATATATTGCTTCAGTACCCATATTTGTCGGAGACCTTGTGGTTGAGCTTGTCCTTGTTTCTTGCTGCTTCTTTTGGCATAATTAGCACTCTTGGATGGAAATTGTTGCGGCAAAGTTGGTGGTTGCTCTCCTTTTCTAACCCATATCTTCTTGGTGCATGGAGTTTCTTTATTCTTCAATTTTGTCTTTCTATTTGATATAGCAGCTCTCTTGGGTTGTTTTACTTGCTTCTTTGGTTGAGTTGTTGTGGCTGCTTTAGTTTTTGAGCAAGAGGAGAAGTCCGCTTGTCTTTGAGCCTGTTCTTCCATGATTCAACATCTTTTTTGCTAAGATTAGTGCTAGAAGAACTAAGGGAATGTGTGACACCTGGATTTGTGAGCATGCAATTCTCAAATTCTAATGTAATGCATTGTTCCTGTACCCAAACTTGAAGAAGTTGGCTTCTTAGGTTCAAGTTAACCGCATGGTCATAGATCTGGTCTTGACCCAAGACAAGTGGTTGTGTAAGGTCCTCATCTTGACACACTAGAATTTTGACTTTCATTGGAACATCTTGAAGGTAGATTTGAAGTTCCACCTTGCCCAAACAAGGGGTTCCCACACCTCCTAAACCTATGAGATAGGCTTCTATGGGCTTGATGTTCAATTGTAGCTCTTGGCAATACGAAAGTCTAACTGCACTAGTTGTTGCACCTGAGTCAACCAAGGCTCTCAGAGTCCTTACACTCTTTCCTTGTCCTACCTCTACAGTCACAAAGGGGCATCAGTCGATTATTCGAGAAGTAATTAAGCCCGATTTTGGGCACATGTCCATGTGATATTTTGGGGCTTTTGTGTTGACATCAAGGCCTAGTCACCTTAAATTATTTCGCATTATGCGCTCTCTATTTGCGATTTTACAATTTCATCTTTGTTTGTTTTTACATTCTTGTTTGCAGGTCCAAAGGTTAAGACATGTACCAACTTATTTGCCCATTTAGGTACAACTTCTAAATTGAAAAGATAAGCATCAGGCAATTCATCAAACACTCCTTGTGGTGACTCACCTAAAGTGATGCGAGAAAGATGGTCAGCCCTGAGTTGGGTTCTACCTTTCCTAACAACCACTTCAAAGTCATATTCCATTAGTAAGAGAAACCATCTTACTAAGCATCCTATATTGCAAGGTTTATTGACCAAATATAATAAAGCTTGATGATCAATAAAAAAAACTTGAACTTTTTGGCCAATAGATAGTGTCTAAACTTCTTCACAGCATATATCATTCCTAAACCTTCTCGCTCAGTTGTGGTATGGTTTCGTTCAGCAGCGTTCAATTGCCTACTAGCATATGCTATAGGCAAATCTAAATTTCCTTCACTTGTTGGTTGTGACAACACACATCCTATTGCATAATTGGATGCATCCACATGGACATGGAATGGCTTATTCCAATCAGGAGTGGTCAATATTGGTGCTGTGCACAAACGTCTCTTCAGTTCATTGAAGCAATTTTCACATTCATCATTCCACTCAAAGTTTGTTAGCAAGGCATAAAGAGGTTTGGCTATGATTGCATACATGTGGATAAATCTACGGTAATATCCACAATGGCCCATAAAGACTTGTACCTCTTTCACGTTCCTTGGCCTGGGCAACTCCGCTATGGCATACACTTTGTTCTCATCCGTTGATATTCCGCCCTTAGAAACAATATGACCTAAGATTTTTCCTTGTTGTACCATGAACACACACTTCTCTGGGTTCAGACACACTTGATATTCTCTACACTTGTTGAAGATTTGTCTGAGCTCAAGGATGTGGCATCTTCTTTCTTGGGAATGAGCACATAAATCATCCACATATACTTCTAAGTTCTTTCGCAAGAACTCTTTCAAGACATGACACATGAGCCTTTGGAATGTTGCAGGTGCATTGGTGAGCCCAAATGACATCACTCGGAATGCAAAGATTCCCCACTCTGTGGCAAAAGCTGTTTTGTGTTGATCTTCTGGTGCAATGGCTACTTGATTGTAACCTAAAAATCCATCAAGGAAGCTATAAACTTCCTTGTCTGCAACACACTCTAATAAATGTTGAGTGATTGGAAGTGGATAACTATCTCTTATCGTAGCAGCATTAAATTTTTTAAGGTTAATACACACTCGTAACTTTTCGTTCTTCTTGGGAACCACTATGATGGGAGAAACCCATTCAGTATGCTCAATCTCATAGATATATCTAGCTTCAATTAACCTGTCAATTTCTTCTTTGATTTTAGCTACATAAGTGTCATTATATGTGTAGGGCTTTTGTTTGATGGGCTTGGCATCGGCAGTCATGGGAATAGTATGAGAGAAAATTTTTGGATCTACTCCCTTCAAGTCTCTGTAGTGCCATGCAAACACATCCCTATATTCCCTTAATAGAGCTACAAGCTCTCCTTCTTCCTCTGCACTTAGGTCATCTCCTATGTACGTACATCTCTCCTCATTCCCTTCAATGGTTACAATAATTTTTTTTGTCTTTTCTTTATTTTCATATGCTTCTCCTATAATGGCCTCTCTCTTAGGCATTCGTACCAAATTTTTTCGGTCTTCAACTTCATGTTTCTTGAAATTTTCTGGCACCTCGAACAATGATTCCTCCTCTTCTTGTTTCACTGCTTTTCTTTTGTTTTTCTTTTGACCTCCTTCACTTCCATCCTTTGAATTTACAGTTTTAATACTTGTGAGAGGTTCTTCTTCTTTTTGGGTTCACACTCCTATGTCTTATAAATAGTGCTCCTCTGAGTCAAAGTAAGTATCCATCACAATGGATTCTAGATCATCACCGTTCTCTTCTTCTTCTATGTCCTCACTAGGATCACACTCTTCCAACAAGGGCTGACACATGAACACTGAAATATCATAACCCTCTTCATCACAATGAGGTGTTCATTGTTCTTCATTGACAGCAATGTCCATGGTGGCCAATATTTTTGCCCAACCATGAGGCTCAAATTCCTCATCTAGAAAGATCATCGATGTATAGGGTGGGTCTTTAACTAGTCTATCTCTTGGGGAAGTTCCTTCTTCTCTTGCTTTTAGGCGCTTTTCCTCTTCCTCGGTGACCATGCACATCCACAAGTGAGTATCTTCATGCAGCCAAGATGGATCTGGTGAACTTCCAGAATGCACAGAGATTGAATCTTCTTTTGCTTTGTGGATAGGATTCTACTGTAGGGATGGTACATCTCTGAAGGTGTAATCCTTCAAATTGACCTTGGTTGTGACCCCTAAGTGTTGTAAGTACAGGGAGTTGGTTCCCCAATCTTGTATCATTTGCAGTTGTCATAGGAAGTGTCCTCCTAAGATCATCTCGTAGACATTATTCTTCTCAAAGTCACATATAGCAAATGTATGTTCAAACTCTACACCACAAGTGGTTAGAGTTATCCCTTCGAGCAACCCTAGAGGTCTTTCAAAATGACTGTCTACCATATGATGCTTCATTCTAGTTGGTCTTAATGTGGGTTTGCCCCATCGCTTCCACAAGGAGGTGGTTGCAATAGCAAAACCAACACCTGAATCTACGATTGCTTTGATTGTGTAACCCTGGTAGGTGATTGTAAGATAAGTATTACCTTTTTCACCTTCACTGATGTCCCCTATTTTATCGAGAGGTATCTCTGGAACTTTTTGCTTAGAGGCTACTTTTGGCACTTTGGAATAAAGTTCTAGAACGTGATCGTTCACATGATCCCGTAGCTCATGTTTTACTTTGAGCAGCTCTTCTACAGTGAGATGACACTGAACCTTAGTGTTCTTCATGAAATCAGTGTTTCTTGGAACCACTGAGTCTTCATTTCTTACCAATATTGTGGGGGCTCTTATCTGAAGAGATTTAGATTCCCATGGTCGTGTGAACTGTGGCAACTCTTGTAAAGAATTAGATTCAAAATCTAATCTTTCATCTTCTTGTTGCTCTAATTGGTCTCCGTAGATAGATGGAATGTCATGGGGAAATTGATCCTGAAGATCATCAATTTCAAGAATAGGAGGGGGATTACCCTTCTCCTTAGCCCATTTCTCTTCTTGTAGTTCCTGCAAGATTTCTTGAGAGTACTGTTGAATTGAAAGAGGTGCTCTCTCATCGATGGAATCAGGAACGTAAGTTTTCATTGGCGGTGAGCTTTCTCTTTCAATAACTGGTTGAGCCTGTGGAGGTAAAGAAACTTGCGGCTTGTTTAACATATGCTCTAATCTTTCTAGTAAGCCCTGGAAGTGCAGATCCGGTTTGACTGATTGAACTTTTGAGTAGCCTCGAGCATAGCTTGAGCTAGTTCTACCATTTTCATGCACATTTTTGTCTGTTCAAACTCTAAGTCTTCTCTAGGGTAACTCTTATCTAGGTTTGTAGCTGTTGGCCCTTCTTGAAGTTGAGCCTGGTAGGCCTTGAACATCATGTCCAAGCCTTCTGGGGTTGGATATGCAAGAACAAACCCTGGTTGTGGTTTATTTACAGTGGGTGGTGGGGTGGGATGAGGTGGAGTAGATGGAGCTTCGACATGTGAGGGGGTTTGAGATGCCATGTCTTCTATTTTTGTTTTTGCATCTTTCAAGCTTTCTTCTAATTCTCATAGCTTTTTATTCCACTTGCGATTGGCCTTCTCCTTGGTATCCTTCCATGTTCTTGTTTTCCTCTTACTAGGCTCTCTTGATTCACTTGACTCTGATTGCTCTGCTGGTTCATCTTATTTTAATGCTTGTGCCCTAGTAACTGCCTGTACAAGAGCCACATTACTGCTACTAGCATTTGAATCCACCACTAAGCCTACCACATTAATGGTTGTAACCTTGGGTGCACTAGAGGGATTCCTAGGACACTCTCTTGGAAGATGTTCTTTGCCGCACTCAAGATAAAAGACTTGTATTGTGATGTTTTTTCCTCGTCCTGGAGTGAGTGAGTGGGGACATTCACGAATGAAATGGTCACCCTGACATCCAAAACATGGTCCTCTAGGGGCTTGTGATCTTACTTGTCTTGCTTAGGGCCTAGGGTTGGGATTAGTGTACATGACGTTGGAGTATTCTGGCTCCCAATTTGGTTCCATAGGTGGTGCCTCATATTGATATGGAGAAGTCTCACTTTGCTCAGGTGATACTGTGTAATAACCATGTGGACTATCTTCGTGGGAGTAGTCTGAACTATGAGCATGAGAGTCTAATTCTGAGATCAAAGGGTTCACTGACACCAATGCTCTATTAAGGTTCTCCTCTACCATTACATACTTAACTGGAATCACATTGGCAAGAGCTGGTGGTTGGTTTCCTAGGATAGGTTGAGGCCTATATGGTGCCTGATATTGTTGTTGTGGCCTATAATATGGCTATTGGTATTGATTCTGATACCTACCCTACTGGTAAGGTTGCTGATAATTTTGTCTAACAGCCTGCCTATCGTATGGACAATCTTGAGCCGTATGATTTGTGTATTTCCTCTCAATGGTGCAATATAGAGCATTAGGGTTTCCTTGAGGCTAAGCCATCATTCGGCAAACATTAGCCATGTGGTCTCCTCCACAGTTGTAGCATCGCTTCAATGAGGTGACCCTTGGTGTTTGTCTATTTTGAACTCCTAGCTTCTTGGCAAGTTGCTGAGCTATCTCATCTATTTCAATGGAGGTTCTAGAGGTATGAATAATAGAACTGTCAGAGTCCTTATAGAGTTTGGACATTCCTAACTCCTCACCCAAATTGTCTTCTAAGTCAATACATATACGCACACACTCTTCTATGGATGTAGGCTCTTTCAAGTACACATATGATCTCAACTTGGTGCTTAGCAAGCCATCTAAAAACAAGGCCACTTGTTTAGTCGGTGTGGGCAACTCTAGAATACGACATCTTTCTAAGTACTGTCTAAACCTTCTTCCTGCAAGTCGCACGGTTTCTTGCAGTGTCTACTTGAAGTTGTGGATCAAGGATGATGTATTATGCCTGATGCCACTCTTGACAAATTCTACAATGAATTCTTCTAGCAGTTGACCTATGTTCTGATAATTGCGACTGCTCAGGGGTTGGAACCAAGGTAAGGCAATATCCTTAAGATTCAAACCAAATGCCTTAAATTAGGCGAACAACTCCTCGACCTGCTCAGCCCTTAACACTTGTTTGAACTTGACCATATGGTCATAAGGATCTCCTGAACCATCAAAGTAGTTCTTCATTGTCGTAACCACTTGAGAGGGTCTAAGGGTTCTTGAGTGCTCTCATGGTCTAGGCAATGGAAAATCATGTTCATCTCCTTGATGCCTATGTGCTCGATGTTTCTCTCTCTTTCATGTCTTTCACCTTCATGCTCTGATCTATCTCTGCCCGCAGTGTTTGCAAAGCTTGCCTCAGGTCTCTCTTTGGTTCTTTCCCTCTGGGTTTCATGAGCCTTGGATGATCTTGCTCCTTGGAGGCCATGGGAAACATTAGATCTTGGTGGAGGGAAAATTGATTCACCTTGTCAAGTGTATGCATGTCTATCATGATTTGATACCAACAATACTTTCTCACATGTGTTATCTAGATAGACAACTTTGCCTAGTATCTCTGGATCCTTGAACTCGTAGATGATGAATATGCCCAATTGGCTAGGTTGATCTGGCTTGAATCTCCAAAAGGCTTCCTTCGTTTCTCTATTCACGAATAGTTCTATGCTTTTGTTGTCTTGAGGGATCCAATCTGGAGTGATTACCCTAGTCAAGACTAACTTACCTCTCGGAGTCTTGGGTTCTTGTCCTAGGTCTCCTTGATCTAGGTCTCCTATCTCATTCTCAGGAATGATATCTCCAAACTCATCTGTCCTATCTGGTAAGTTGGTAACCACATACATGGTTCCTTCCTTATCAATGTATGAACCCTCTTTGAACTTAACCATTGGGTGTTCAAGTCCAAAGGGTTGATCCGGATTTTTGAGTTGGACAACCAATCGTCTTAGACCATCCTCATAGATGCAAGCACCTAATTGGTTGGTCCTGATATATTCCAATTGTGTCTTATAGGGACCTTCTGGTGCCTGTAAATAGGAAGTACCTGAGCTACGTGTGGGGCTCTCCATGTTGAAGGACATTTCTTAGTCACTTATGTCGGAAGTAGCATGTAGGGATAAACACTTAGTTGTTGAGCCGAAGACTTGGCTACATGGTTGACACTGGCCTCAAATGATCTAATGCTTTGCCCATCCTTGCCTAAGTCTCCACCAAATCTCAAGTTCATAAGCTTTGTCTTCTAGTCCAAATTTCCCCTTTGTATTGCTCAAAATCCCTTGGAACTCCTTGGTTTCGCTTTGTTTTTAGGGTTAAAACAAGAAACAGGACCTCTCTGGGATTGCTTCAAAGCACGCGACACACGACACTTAGTAAGTATCGGTGATACTTGGAATTCCACGACACACGATATTTGGGAAGTCACGACACGACACCCAAGGGCTATCGCAACACTTGACACCTAAATGTTCACAACACTCGACATCTGGCAGATGTCGCGACACTTATCAGATATGGCGACACTTGAGGTCCAGTGAGACACGATACTTGATGAGATGTCACGACACTTGATGTCCACAACACTCGACACCTGATCGGTCATGACACATGACACTTAGCAGATATCGCAACACTTGATGTCCATGACACTTGACACCTGAGGAATATCGGGACGCTTGGCCCTACACGAGACTCGACACTTGTCAGATGTCGTGACACTTTGAGGTCACAGATATCACGACACTTGGACACATGACACCTAGTTGGTTACGATACTCGACACTTAGCAGATATCGTGACACGTGGTGCAGGTCTTGTCACGTCCGGACAGTTCACTCAATTTTTGGGTATATTGAGGTGTATTCTTCAGCGCTTCAGTTCAGCACCCCCTCTAAGCTTCTTGCTCGCATCCACAAATGAAAAACGAGGTGAATGTACTCTAGAAAATGGAAAAAACTGAGAAGAAGGCGGGTGGACATGGTGATGATGACGAAGATGAAGATGGAGAAAAAATCAGAAACTGAATTGAAAATGGTGATTTTTTTACCTTCCAACGTTGCTACTCTACATCTTACCATCACACGCTCGTCCTCCAAGGTCTCTTCCTGGCAACGGCGCCAAATTTGGTGTCACTCTAGCACAATGGTAAGTACCAATGTGAGGAGCTTCACCTCATAAATGTCAATCTACGGAGACGTGAGGACCAGTATGAAGACCATGAGCAAGTATTGGCACAAGTGCATGAGTGAAAGCACACAAGCATGCACATACATACACACACATGTGCACAAGGTAAGAGCAAAGAGTGGAACAACAGAAAGCTTTGATTACAAAGAAATCTCTTACAAAGCTCAAGTCTACAACAAGCTAACCCCAAAAATGAGCTCTCCTGCCCTTTTTATAGTTTTTTGAGTGGTCTTGGCCCTGTCCAGACCTAGTTTCTGACCTAGTTAAAAAATAGGTTCCAAGGCTTATTTGGGGGCTCAAACGGAGTCTAAAAATTATGAAAATTGGCAGGATGATAGTTCTAATACTCCTCAAGCTCAAGGACTCCTCAGCCTGAACAAAATGGAGTAGCAAAAATGGAAAATGGTATTTACAATGGTTTTTAGTGATGAAAATCACTATTTTTATAGGGATTTGTTCTGAAAATTTGACATGTGCTTATTGGAGCTCCCTACATGCTCTTTCTTCTTGTGTGTCCGCTTCCTTGATGTGCTTCTATGCTTGTGCTTGACCTTGACTGTCAACATGTTACATGAGAGCGATCAAAAAGCATCGTGAAAGTAAAAGTTGGTAACTTTTGTAGAAATCCTTTGCTTTCAATATCAGAAATTGCGGTCGACAATGACCCTTATTCTAACCACTAATTTTCTAACTGTTTCAAACAATAGAAACCTCTATGCAAGTTTATATACAAACTAAATAAATTATAAGTTGGATTATTGATGTCTGCCCTAAAGTGGGATTATTGATGTCTGCCCTTTCATGCCTTTCACGCCCTCACGAACCTTTAGCTACTATGTCAAAAACACCAAAACATATTACTACATTAATAAGTGCCAAATGTCATGCGGGTGATATCACGAGTTTGAAGAGAGATTTTGCATCTATAGACACATAGGAGTGACAAGGAGGACACAAAGTGCTCATATTTGCAAAAACTTTTGAATTTGGACTCCAAAAATCTAGGTGTCGTGATTTCCCGTGGTTGAGTGTCATGACATTTAGGTGTCCTAATTTCCCGCGGTTGAGTGTCGCGATATTTACCCTTGTCAAATATTGTGATTGCCTCGCGACATTCAACAAGTGTCGAGTATCGTGGTTGCATCATGACATTCAACAAGTGTCGAGGATTGTGGTTGCATTGCCACATTCAACAAGTGTTGAATATCCTAGAACCCTGAACTAGCATAAATTTCTCATACGAAATCCGTTTGCAGTGATTTTGGGTTCATTCGAAAGCTCGTGGGGAGTATGGTAAAAGTAATACATGGATTATTAGATATAGTATTTTGAAGTTGACCCTCAGGTGGAACTAGGAATCTAAAGAGTCCCAAAGGATTTTGAGCAATACAAGGGGAAATTTTGGACTTATAGATAAGGCTTATGAACCTGAGATCTGGCAGACACCTAGGCAAGGATAGGCAAAGCATTAGATCATATGAGGCCAGTGTCAACCATACAGCCAAGTCTTGGGCTCAACAACTTAGTGGTTATCCCTACACATTAAGTTTTGAAACAAGTGACTCAGAAATGTCTTTTAGCATGGAGAGACCCACACGTGCCTCAGGTACTGCTTATTTACAAACACCAGAAGGTCCCTATAAAACACAATTGGAATATATGAGGACCAACCAATTAGGTGCTCTCATCTATGAGGATGGTCTAAAAGGATCGGTTGTCCAACTCAAAAATCCGAATCAACCCTTTGGACTTGAACACCTAGTGGTTAAGTTCGAAGGGGGTTCATACATTGATAAGGAAGGAACCATGTATGTGGTTACCAGCTTACCAGATAGGACATATGAGTTTGGAAATATCATTTCTGAGGAGGAGCTAGGAGACCTAGAACAAGGAGACCTAGGACAAGAACCCAAAACCCCTAGAGGAAAATATGTTTTGACCAGAGTGCTCACTCCTGAGTGGGTTCCTCAAGACAACAAGAGCATAGAACTATTCTTGAATAGAGAAACGAATAAAGCCTTTTGGAGATTCAAGCCAGATCATCCTAGCCAATTGGGCTTATTCACCATCTATGAATTCAAGGATCCGAAGACACCAGGGAAAGTTGTCTATCTAGATCACACATCTCAGAAAATGTTCTTGGTAACAGAGGAAGATAGGCATGCATACACTTCGCAGGTTGAACCAATTTTCCCTCCATCAATATCTAGTGTTTCCCATGGCCTCCAAGGAGCAGGATCATCCAAGGCTCATGAAACCCTGAGTGAAAGAACCAGAGAGAGACATGAGTTAAGCTTTGCAAACACTGTGGGTAGAGAAAAATCAAGACATGAAGGTGAAAGACGTGAAAAGGAGAGACATCGAGCACATAGGCATCAAGGAGATGAACATGGTTTTCAATTGCCTATACCATGAGTGTAGCTCAGTGATGAGTAGCACCTCCTTTAATGTCAATCCAGGAAGACGTGAGGATGGTATGAAGACCTCGAGCAAGTGAAGGCACAAGTGCGTGAGTGAGAAGCACACTAACATGCACACACATACACACACGCGCACACTGAGTAGGACAAAGAGTGAGAAGCAATGGGGTCCTTCGATTACTTTCAAAAAAACTCTTACAAGTTCAAATCACTTACCAGCTAACCTCAAAAATGAGCTCTCTAGCTCTTTTTATAGTTTTTGACTAGGTTTTGGCCCTGTCCAGACCTAGTGTCCGGCCTAGTTAAAAATTAGGTTCCAGGGCCGATTTGAGGGCTTAAACGGAGTCTAAAAAATACGAAAATTGATATGTAGGTACTTCTAAGGCTCCTCAAGCTCAAGGACTCCTTGGCTTGCACAAAATGGAGCTACAAAAATATGAAATGGTATTTACAATGATTGTTAGTGATAAGAATCACTGTTATAAAGATGTTGGTTTGGAAAAATTTGAAGGGCCTATCTGCCAGATTTGCGTCGACTGCTTTGTCTACTTACTCGTTCACCTCGCTCTGACTCTCTCCGCTAGCTTCCTTGTCTAGTCAGTCCTTGGGTGCCTATACTGCTCTCAACACCCCCCCCCTCTCTCGCGTCTGTCGTCCCTGACAGACCCTTGTTGCTGGGAGTGTTGGATGTAATATTCCACAAGCTGAGTGGCAAGCTGATGTTCTTGTATGCGTAGTCCTTTGGCCAAGTCTGTCATCATACGATCCCAATCAATTGGTCCTGGAATGTCCGGGTGTGGCAGACGTAACTGATCTGCATGGATCGCTTGTTCTACTGCGAATAGATGTAGCAAATGTGTGGGTCTGGGAATGAAAATTTCTGAATGATATTCCAAGAATCCCGTAGAGAACATTTCCTCAAATGTCTGCTTGAAGCATGCGGGTAAGTACTTTATTCGTGCATGCCAAGCAAAGATTATAGTGACCGAGGGGGTCTGGCTCATGTCGTAGACTAAATCCTTGTTACCTTGAGAGAATACAGGGGCAAAGATGTATGGAGCTTGTATCTTCCGAAAGGTTTTGAAGACAATGGTCATGAGCTCGAATATCTTCATACACATTTTCGCTGCTATGTCGGGTACATTATTTAGACGTGTAGACCAGTGCCGAATTGTTGATATCATGTAGGCTACGGTTGGGGTCCCTCGAGGTGGAGCAAAATATGGATAGTTAACCCAAGCCGAGCATTCTTTGTTGTTGCGTACTGTTGAGAGCAGTATGGGCACCCAAGGACTGACTAGACAAGGAAGCCAGCGGAGAGAGTCAGAGCGAGGGGAAGGAATAAGTAGACAAAGCAGTCGACGCAAATCTCGCAGATAGGCCCTTCAAATTTTTCTAAATTAACATCTTTATAACAGTGATTCTGATCGCTAACAATCATTGTAAATACCATTTCATATTTCTGTAGCTCCATTTTGTGCAAGCCAAGGAGTCCTTGAGCTTGAGGAGCCTTAGAAGTACCTACATATCAATTTTCGTATTTTTTAGACTCCGTTTGAGCCCTCAAATTGGCCCTGGAACCTAATTTTTAACTAGGCCGGATACTAGGTCTGGACAGGGCCAAAACCTAGTCAAAAACTATAAAAGGAGCTAGAGAGCTCATTTTTGGGGTAGATTGTAATTGAAACGAACTTGTAAGAGCTTTGTGAAAGTAATCTAAAGAACTCCATTGCTCCTCACTCTTTGTCTTGCCGTGTGTGCGCGTGTGTGTGTATGTGTGTGAATGTTGGGGTGCTTCTCACTCACGCACTTGTGCTTCCACTTGCTCGAGGTCTTCATACCATCCTCACGTCTTCCCGGATTGACATTAAAGAAGGTGCTACTCATCACTGAGCTACACCAAATTTTGGCGCCGTTGCCGGGGATCGAGCTTTGAGGACGAGCGTGTGATGGTAAGACGTAGAGTTGACGCGTTGGAGTTGTAGGTAAATTCTTCACTTTCATCCATTTTCTTGTTTCTTCTACACCATCTTCATCACCATCATCATCATCACCATCTCCCACCTCCATCTCCATCATTGCAAAAATTTCAGTTTTTACTATATCTCCTTCCTCCCTTCATTTCCCTCATTTCACTTCTGAGAGAGAGCGAGAGAGCAAACTGTCGTGTGCTATCTTCTGCATGCTTTTGGAGTTTCTTGCAGGTGTCAGCATCATCATCCCCTCCAGCACGTCGCGCAGGTACGGAAATGTGCAGAACTGTCTCGCAGTCGCCGACTTCTGTCCATCGCGATTGACAGAAATTTTCACCTTTTGGTAAATCTGAGTGCACCACAGTAGACTAGAGACCCTGCACACCACATTTCCACAAAAATTTTTGAAAAATTTGCAAAATTTCAGTCCATCGCGATTGACAGCTCTGTCCGTCGCGATTGACTGCCTGTCCATCGCGATTGACTGAACCTCTGTCCATCGCGATTGACTGAACCCCTGTCCATCGCGATTGACTGAACCTCTGTCCATCGCGATTAATTGAACCCCTGTCCATCGCGATTGTCTGACTGTCCATCGCGATTAACTGAACCCCTGTCCATCGCGATTGACTGAACCTCTGTCCATCGCGATTGTCTGACTGTCCATCACGATTGACTGAACCCCTGTCCATCGCGATTGACTGAACCTCTGTCCATCGCGATTGTCTGACTGTCCATCGCGATTGACTGAAACCCTGTCCATCGTGATTGTCTGACTGACCATCGCGATTGACTGAACCCCTGTCCATCGCGATTGTCTCTTGTCCATCGCGATCGACACCCTGACCATCGCGATTGACTGACCCCCTGTCCATCGCGATTGACTCCTGTCCATCGCGATTGACAGCCCTGTCCATCGCGATTGACAGCCAATTTTAGCCAAATTTTTTAGGGTTTTTAAATTGAAAAGATGGACTACTTGTGGGCATAAACATCTTACTCCAGAGCACATAAGGAGTCCTTAGGAAACCAACCTGGGGGAAACCTGTTGCACAGTGATCCTGTTTGAACCCCGTCTTAACCCTAGAACCCTGAACGGTCATAACTTTTTTATAAAGATAATGCGTGGATTTTTTGCTAGGGTATTTTGAAGTTGACCATACCCAGGGGGATCAAAGTCAAGGGTCTTAAGAATTGTTTTCCCAAAATTCACTAGGCAAATTAGTATTTGTGCTATAGGAATGAGAATCATTGGTTTTATCTTTGGAATTTAATTAGGAAAGCTAACTTTGGAACTCTACAGATCTATTGAGAGCATCGAAAGGCGTTCAAAGCAAGTGTAAGTGCAAGCTTGGGAACACACTTCCTGGGCATTCAAGGGCAACCAAGCAGGACAGAAAAGGTTGGAAACTTTCAACCCTCTTTGTCAATTCCTAGTTTAGGCTAAGAACGACTTGAGGTAGGAGTAAGTCAGGGCGACGATAGGCAATTATCAAGTTGAAGCAGACCTAAACTCTCAAGTTCAAGCTAAGGACATTATCTTTGTACTATCGAGAACTTTAAAGGAAAAGAACTTAATGTGGGACAAGCAACTTTAAGTGCGGAACTACACTCAAATATACCTTGCGACGTGATATCAGACAAGAATTTTAACACAGGAATCAACTAAAAAGAATCAAGTAACTGATACAAAAGGACTCTGTAACGAGGTTGTACTTGGGCAAAAATTGGGCTACTTAACTAGGCATATGAACCTTAGATCAGGGCGACATCTAGTAAGGGATAGACAGAGCCTTAGGTCTTCAGAGGCTAGTGTCAACCACACTGCTAGGTCGTGGGCCCAGCAGTTGAACCATCACTCATACTACCCAAGTTCTGAGACTAGTGAATCCGAGATGTCTCAAGGTATGGAGAGACCTACGGGCAGTTCAGGAGTGCCATACTTGCATAGGTTAGAAGGCCCTTACAAAACGCAGTTGGAATACCTTAGGACCAACCGATTGGGTGCTAGCATCTATGAGGACGGCCTAGGAAGGTCTGTGGTACAGATTAAGAATCCCGATCATTCCATTGGATTAGAGCGCCCAGCTGTCAAGTTTGAAAATGGAGCGTACTTAGACAAGGAAGGGACAATATATATAGTCACCAGTCATCCAGATAGGACTGATGAATTTGGGAATGTAGTCCCAGAATCGGACTTAGAGGACCTAGAGCAAGGAAACATGGGGGTAGAACCGAGGACCCCTCGAGGGAAGTCTGTCCTTACAAGGATTATCACACCCGAGTGGATTCCCCAAGATAATAAGAGCATAGATCTTCTTCTGAACCGAGAAACTGAAGAAGCCTTTTGGAGACATAAATCTGATCGGCCATTTGATATAGGAACAATCATGATCTATGAGTTTAAGGATCCTGATAGCCCAGGTAGAGTGACCTACTTAGATCACGCTTCGGAGAGGATCTTTGTGGTGACAGACAATGATAGGCATGCTTACACTTGGAAGGGTGAATTCGTTTTCCCCCAACCAAGATCGAATGTATCCTATGGTCACCCGGGAGCAGGAACATCCCAAGCTCATGGAATGCAAAGAGACAGAAGTAGAGATAGACCAGAAGTAAGCTTTGCCAATCCAGTGGGCAGAGAAAGAACAAGGACGGAAACAAATAGAGTGGAACCTGAGATACTTAGAGCTCACAGGAATCAAAGAAATGCGGATGAGTTCCCTCTACCACGACCTAGAGAGCACACAAGGACTTTGAGACCGACTCAGCTAGTTAAGTCCATGAAGAATTACTTCGATGGCACTGGAGATCCATACGATCATGTGGCTGAGTTTAGGCAAGTCCTGAGAGCTGAACAAGTGGAGGATCTATTCACGCAGTACAATGCCTTTGGTCTGACCCTTAGGAACACTGCCCTGACATGGTTTCAGCCACTAAATGAGAGGCAGTTCAGGAGCATAGAACAACTCCTAGAGGCTTTCATTATTGAATTCTCTAAGAGTGGCATAAGGCATAATACCTCCTCGCTGATTCACAGCTTCAAGCAGACCCCTCAAGAAACCGTGAGACTTGCAGGAAGAAGATTCATGCAATACTTCGAAAGATGCCCTGTCTCGGAGCTACCCACACCAGCTAAGCAAGTGGCTTTATTCTTGGATGGATTGCTAAGTACCAAATTGAGATCTTATGTGTACTTGAAGGACCCTAGGACCATAGAAGATTGTGTACGCATGTGCATTGACATTGAGGATAACCTAGGGGAGGAGTTAGAGCTTTCCAAGATATATAAAGATTCGGATAGTGCTTCTAACCTCTCTTCCACGCAACCCACATCAATCGAGGAACTTGCAGAGAAAGTAGCTCAGAAATTAGGTGTCACTAATAAACAAATCCCAAGGTTCGCCCCTGTGAAAAGGTGCTATACTTGTGGTGGCGACCACATGGCGAATGTATGTCCCATTATGGCCCAACCCCAAGTTAATCCTAGTAGCCAGTACTGCACCATAGAACGAAGGTACACCAATCACACCGCGCAAGATTGCCCCTACAATAAGCAAACCGTTAGGCAGATGTACCCACAGCCATACCCTCAACAAGGGAGATACCAGAACCAGTACCCACCTCAGCAGTATGCTAGGCCTCAACAAACCTACCAACCACAATACCAAGCCCAGCAAAGGCCTCAGCCTATGCTAGCACAACAACCTCCAACTCCAGCTAATGTGATTCCGGTAAAGTATGCTGCCGCAGAAGAAAACCTGAATAGAGCTATAGTCCCCGTAACACCATTGCTTTCAGAAAGTGATCCCAGTGACCATAGCTTCGATTCTACACATGTCGATAGCCCCCAGGCTTACTACATGCAGTCTCGTGAACATGGTGAGTCTTACTATAGTGAAGAGCCAAATGAGCCTAGTTGGGAATCAGATTACACAAATGTCATGTATGCAAACCCCAACCCTAGACCCCAACCTAGGCAAGTAAGACCCCCATTCCCTAGAGGACCATGCTACCGATGTCAGGGAGATCATCTCATTCGTGATTGTCCCTTACCTCCACCTACACAACCCCAGTCAGTAACGATCCAAGGCTATTGCCAAGAGTGTGGAAAGGAGCATCTCTTACGAGACTGCCCTAAGAACCCTAATAATATGCCAAAAATCACTCCTATTAATGTTATCGGGTTAGTAGTAGACTCCTCAGGGAGTGTGACCTCCACTGCTCCAGTACAGGTAGTCACTAGAGCTCAGGCATTGCAGCAAAACCAAGGGGTAGGTCAGGAAAAGAGCCTAGAGGCAAGTGAAACTGAGAGCATAACCAAGAAAAGGACTAGAGCTTGGCGAGATAGTCGCGAAAGAATGAAAAGGCAATGGGCAAAAAAGATGAGTGAACTTGAGGAAAGCCTCAAAGAAACAAAGGCCAGGATAACTGAACTCACATCTCAAACTCCCTCTCACACTACCCCACCTCCACCAGTCCCAACTCCATCCGACCCGCCTCAACTAATACCACCAACCCCTAGAGTAGGATCAGTTTTAGCAGATCCCACTCCCGAGGACCTTAATATGATGCTTAAAGCATATCAAGCCAGAATCCAAGAAGGGCCAAACGTAACTGATCATGAAAAATGTTACCCAAGAGCAGAACTAGAGTTAGAACGAACCAAAATTTGTGCTAAGATGGTGGAATTGGCTCAAACCATGTTTGAAGCCAGTCGCCTCTTTAACATCTCTAGTTCAGCAAAGACACAGTTGCACTTTGATGGACTATTGGAAAGAATAGAGCAGCTGATTGCACAATCAGAAAAGGAACCCGCCTCTCAACACAAGGACAAGGCAAGTAAAGCTGCAAGTCTTCCTGCCAAGGAAGCCTATGTGCCTAAAGCCTATGTGCCTGAGGTTTATGTGCCTAACTCCACGGAGCCAGACACATCTTCTTCTATGAATCGATTCACACCAGAGTTCCTATGAGAGATTCAAGAAGACAAATGGGCTAAGGAAAGTGAAGTCCCTCCTCCTATTGAACTTGTGGATGATGCACACGACCAATTCCCACAAGATATCCCTTCCATTTATGAGGAGCAGGAGAGCAATCTCAAGTTAGAAGAGCTACTCAAAGTAAGGCCAGAACTATGGAAACATGTAGCCAAACAAGTACCAGAGATAGCAAAACCTCGTTCCCAGGTAGGATCCCAGAGAACAGTGCCAGAAATACCCTTGGATAAGATAGGAGACATGTGTGAAGGTGAAGAAGGGAACACCTATCTTCCCATTACCTACCAGGTGTTGATATATTTAGGTAGTGATGTGTGTGAACACTCTAAGACTGCCGGGGCACTTTTTTCCCTCTTTAGGAGGTTTTTTTTCCCCCGGCTTGTATATACGCCTATTGCCCTAATGGGCTACTTATCTTTGTACATTCTCTAGTAATACATTCAGTCGTGTGTGTTGTGCTCCAAGCTTCTTCTTCTTCCTTGTGCTGTTCGCGTGCTTCCGCAGACGTCTAACTCCAACAATTGGTATCAGAGCAGGTCGTCGCTTCTTCTAGGGCGCCGTCGACACTCCTTCGTTTGCAGTCTCAGATTCGCACGAAATTTGGTGAGCATACTCAGGGTGCCAAAATCGCGATCTGAGCTCGTTTCGGCCTCCGAACGCACTATCACAGCGCTTGTGCAGGCTATTTCGTCCTTTTGTGCCAAAGGTATATACCAGTTTCTGTTCGCCAGTTTAAGCGTCTCGAAGTCTGCTACAGGTCTAGCAGAACTCGTTTGGGCAGTTCTGTTCAACTTTTTGAGATACAGTCAATTTTGTGCATCAAGGTATTTTAGTCACCGGCCATGGCTGAAAGCAGTGATGTATTCCGTATGTTGGCTGTTGAGGATAAGTTGGATGGTACCAACTACCCATTATGGGCTTATATGATGCGACATGTACTGGTTGCAAAAGGATTGTGGAACATTGTGCAGGGTGTTGAAAGACGTCCTGTTACACCTGTAACGACAGGTACTGCAAATACAGGTGTTGGAGCTGATGAAGATGGTGTCGAAGATGATATTCCGCAGATTCCTGTTCGTGCTGCTGTTTCTGTTGCACCTACTGCAGAGCAGATTCGTTGGGATGGCAGAGATGCCCAGGCACATGCATTGATAGCTTTGTCTGTCAAACGTGCCATTATTCCTCACATTCGCTCTTGCAGAACAACAAAGGATGCTTGGGATACACTTACCACTTTGTACCAGGCTAGGAATGAGGCTCGTGTTGCTTACCTCCGAAAACAGTTGGAGAGTGAGCACATGAATGAAGGTGATTCTATGGACAGTTTTCTTACAAAGATCAAAGACCTGAAGGAACAATTGATTTCTGCTGATGAGGTTATACCAGATAGCTCACTTGTGCAGACCGTTCTGAATGGTCTTCCTGATTCATATCAGAGTTTTGCCTCTACTCTTCGGTTGATGATGAAAGGCAATCCGAATGCCTTGTCATTTGAGGAATTAGTCTCTGTTCTATTGCAGGAAGATCAGTCCAGGCAGAACAGGTCCATTATGCGTGTTGCAGATCAAGCTTTCCTGGCTAGTTAGAAGGGCAAAGGAAAATGGAGCTCTTCTACTAGTAAGCAGAAATCTGCAAATGCTGCACATTCGAAGAACCAAGACAAAGATGAGAAAAAATCAGAAAAGCAGAAATTGTTTTGTAAGTACTGTAAAGGTAATGATCATATCATAAAGAACTGTCCAAAACTGGCTGCTAAAGAGGCAAAGAAGAAAGAGGCTGGAATGGTTGTTGCAGAGGCCTCTACACCTAAAACAGAGTCTGCAAATCTTGTGCAGGAAGAAGAATGGGCGTTTACTACTGTCTGCAGTTTTGACCCATCTTCTCCTGATCAGTGCATGTCTGCAGTAGACTCAGATGTTTGGTACTTTGACAGTGGGGCGACCAAACATATTACCTCGCAGCGCAGTTTCTTCTCTTCACTTGAGCCTGCTCCTACAGGGAATACTGTCACATGCGCCAATAACTCCTCTTATCCTGTTATGGGAGTTGGTAAGATCATTCTGACTACTGCTGATGGTAGTTCTTTCACTTTGTCAGATGCTTTATTTGTGCCAGGGATCAAAAAGAATCTGTTATCAGTTTCTGCATTAGCCAAGATTGGCTTGGTTGTGAAATTTGTTGATGACAGGTGTACAGTCCATGATCTCTCAAATGGCGATGTGATTATTGCTTCTGGCATTTTATGTCGTGGGCTGTATAAGCTCATAGACTATGAAAGATCTGTGAATGATTCGGCATGTGCAGTTCATGATTCTCAGGCTATGTCAGATGCAAAGCTTTGGCATGCACGCTTTGGTCATTTGAATTTCGCTAGTTTGTTACGCCTGCAGAAATCTGAAATGGTGTCCTCTTTGCCCAAACTTGAGGCACCTGGAAAACATGTTTGTGAAGGCTGTATTTTGGGCAAAATGCAGCGTTCTTCCTTTCCAAAAGATGGTTCAGTTCGGGCTACGCAGAAATTGCAACTTGTACATAGTGATGTCTGTGGTCCTATGCAGACACCCTCTTTTGGAAATTACCTTTACTTCGTGACTTTCATTGATGATTTTTCCAGACATGCATGGGTATATCCACTCAAAGCAAAGTCCGAAGTGTTCATGTGCTTCAAACAGTTTTTGGTTTTAGCTGAAAATCTGTCAGCATGTAAAATGGGCACCCTCCATTCTGATCGAGGGGGGGAATATATGTCTTCAGATTTCAATGCATTTCTGGCTGAACGTGGGATAAAACACCAGTGTACAGTGCCGTATACACCTCAACAGAATGGAGTTGCTGAACGAAAGAACAGGTCACTCATGGAGATGGCGAGGTGCATGGTCAAAAGTCAGGCTTTACCACATAGTTTCTGGCTTGAGGCTGTCATGTGTGCAGCATATGTACTGAACAGGTGTCCCACTAAAGCGTTGCAGTCTATCACTCCATATGAGGCTTGGCATGACCGCAAGCCATCTGTTGCTCATCTGCGTGTTTTTGGTTGTTTGGCATATGCATTAGTGCCTGAACAACACCGCAGAAAATTGGATGATAAGGCAGTAAAATGTATTTTTGTTGGGTACAGTTCTGAAAGTAAAGGCTATCGTCTGTATCATCCACAGACTAAACGCATTCTGGTTAGCCGTGATATTGTCTTTGTGGAAGATGCTATTCAGCCATTGCTTTCATGTACTAAGGAGACATCTGTTAGCTCCAAAGACATGTATGATACTTTGATGCCTCTTTTTACAGGTGGACAGGCTAGTGCTGGTCCTAATGAGGCAACTTCTCAGCCTGTGCAGGTTTCATATGATGATGCAGATCATTCCATTTCTGATGCAGATTTACATGATGCACTTGTTGATGAGAGAGCTGATATTGAGCAGGCAAAAACTATGCCAAAATGGTTGGTGCAGACTTTGCGTGACAGCAAATTAGATGCACCTTTGTCATATCGTACTCGTTCAGGCTCTCATAGTGCCTCCTTTGCATCAGATTGCTATGCTATGGCTGCATCTAGTCTCTGTGATGAGAATGAACCTGTTTCTTTTGATGGAGCATAAAATTCAGAAAATTGGATGGCTGCTATGCAATCTGAATATGATGCTATAATGAAGAATGGTACATGGTCTTTATGTGACTTGCCTCCTGGCAAGAAGGCCATTGGCACTAAGTGGGTATACAAGCTGAAGCGTAAACCTGATGGTACAGTTGACAGGTATAAGGCTAGGCTTGTTGCAAAGGGTTAAGCGCAGGAAAGAGGCATTGATTTTGATGAGACCTTTGCACCTACATGCCGTATGACTACTGTTCGGAGCATTTGTGCACTTGCAGCCCATCATGGTTGGAATGTACATCAGTTGGACATTAAAACAGCATTTCTGAATGGTGACTTGCATGAAGAAGTGTATGTTTTTCAGCCCCGTGGCTTTGTGCAGAAAGGGCATGAAAACCAGGTGTGCAGGTTAAAGAAGGCGTTATATGGTTTAAAGCAAGCACCACGTGCTTGGTATGAGAAGATACATGCCTATCTGATTGCACATGGTTTTGAGAACAGTCCAACTGAAAGCACCTTATATGTTAAGCGTGCTAATGATGTGCTTCTGATCATTGTTGTCTATGTTGATGACATGCTGCTCACTGGTCCTATTGAGACACATATTGCTGATTTTAAGGCTGATTTGCATGCCTCATTTGAGATGTCTGATTTGGGGCATTTACATCACTATTTGGGCATTCAGTTTATGCACGTTGATGGTGGAATGGCTTTGTTTCAAACGAAATATATTGACACATTATTGCAGCGTTTTGGCCTTGAAGACTGTAAGCCTATTGCCACTCCTATGGAGACAGGTTTACGATTGAGTCTTCATGATGCTGGAGATGCATTTGATGCTGTTCTCTATCAGCAGGCTGTTGGATGCTTGATTTACTTATGCATTACTCGGCTAGATATTCAGTTTGCTGTCTCACAGATGAGCAGGTTTATGCATTGCCCAGGAGTCACGCATTGGAAAGCGGTTAAGCGCATCTTTCGCTACTTGAGTGGTACTCGGCTACTTGGGTTGTTTTATCCCAAGGGGGGATCACTACCGCCAGATTTGCATGCTTTTTCTGACTCAGATTGGGCTGGTTGCTATGACACTCGTGTGTCCACCAGTGGTTTTTGCTTCATGCTTGGTAGCTCATGTATATCTTGGTTGAGCAAGAAGCAACCTACTGTGGCCACTTCCAGTTGTGAGGCTGAGTATAGGGCAGCTTTCACAGCTACTGTTGAGTGTGTGTGGCTCAGACGCCTTATGGCTGATTTGGGTGTTCGACAGTCTTCTGCCACCACCATCTTCACTGACAGTCAGAGCGCATTGGCAGTTGCGAGGAACCCTGTGTTCCATGCTCGCACTAAGCACATTGAGGTGCATTATCACTATGTCAGGGAGAGGTTCTCTGCTGGGGAGATCAGCTTGGCATATGTGCCCACGCAGGAGAACATTGCAGACCTTTTCACGAAGGCTCTGCCTAGGGAGAAGTTTGAAGCTTTCCGCAAAGCTTTGGGCTTACTTCCTTTTGTGGAGTGATTTCCACATAGCTTGGCACTTCCTTATACATGAGTGCCAGCTCCTTGTTCACCGCATCACTCCCAGGGGGGATTTGTTGATATATTTAGGTAGTGATGTGTGTGAACACTCTAGGACTGCCGGGGCACTTTTTTCCCTCTTTAGGAGGTTTTTTTTCCCCCGGCTTGTATATACGCCTATTGCCCTAATGGGCTACTTATCTTTGTACATTCTCTAGTAATACATTCAGTCGTGTGTGTTGTGCTCCAAGCTTCTTCTTCTTCCTTGTGCTGTTCGCGTGCTTCCGCAGACGTCTAACTCCAACACCAGGGGCACACCACCAAGGCAATTTTGGACTCAGGTGCAGGAGTTGCAATTGCCACCATTTCCCTATGGAAGCGTTGGGGCAAGCCAGCACTCAGGCCAACAAGAATGAAACTGCAAATGGCTGATGGTCATATAGAGAGACCCTTAGGATTGCTAGAAGGAATAACTCTCACCACCTGTGGTGTTGATTTTGAGCATACGTTTGCTATATGTGATTTTAGCAAGAACCATGCCTATGAAATGATTTTGGGACGATCGTTTATGCGACAATTGCAAGTGGTACAGGATTGGGGAACCAATTCTTTGTACCTGCAGCACTTAGGTGTTACGACCAAAGTCAATCTCAAGGATTACTCTCATAGAGATGTCCCTCCTATCCAATGGAACCCCATCCATAGAGCCAAGGATGATACGGAATCGGTGCATTCCATAGGATCAGGATCCTCATGGATGCATGAAGACACTCACTTATGGATGTGTAAAGTAGCAGTAGAGGAAGAGAAGAGAGAAAAATCCAGAGAGGTAGGTGCAATAGAAAACCATAGATCAATTCATGACCCAGCCTATGCACCTGTAGTCTTTCCTGATGAGGAATTTGAACCTCATGGATGGGCAGAAATTTTAGCAACCATGGATGTAGCCATCAATGAGGAACAATGGACACCTCACTGTGATGAGGATGGCTATGACATTTCAGTCTTCTCCATAGAGCCAATCATGGGAGAGGCAGTTCTAGAAGAATGCGAACCTAGCCCTGATGCATTTGAGGATGCAAGTGACTCCGAGCTAGAGTCAATCATTATGGACCCACCATTTGTATCAGATGAAGAATACTTCCATGAAGTAGAATTTCAACCCCAGAGGCATGGAGAGCTTACAAATGATGTAAGACTAGCAACACATGTGACCCCCAAGGAAGAAGGAAAGAAACGAAAGAAGAGAGAAGTCTCACCTGAAGAGGAAGAATCTTTGTTTGAGGTCCCATAAAATTTTAAGAAGTATGAGATAGATGATAGGAGAGTCATGATCAGAATGCCGAAACGAGAAGCACAATCAGGAGAGGCCTATGATAACAAAGAAACCACCAAGAAAATAGTAGTGGCCCTAGAAGAAGGAGAGGAGAGATGCACGTACATAGGCCATGACCTAACAGAGGAAGAAGAGCATGCGTTAATAGCCTTGCTAAGAGAATACAGAGATGTATTCGCCTGGAGTTACAAGGATTTGAAGGGTGTTGACCCAGATATATGCTCACACACCATCCCCATGACTTCATATGCCAAACCCTCTAAGCGAAAGCCCTATACATATAACGATAATTACGCTGCTAAGATCAAAGAGGAGATAGATAGACTGGTCGAAGCTGGATTTATCTACGAAATTGAGCACACTGAGTGGGTATCCCCCATTGTAGTGGTGCCCAAGAAGAATGGTAAGCTGCGTGTATGCATTAACTTGAAGAAGGTTAATGCAGCCACGATTCGAGATAACTATCCGCTTCCCATCACAGAACATCTCTTAGAAAGAGTAGCAGGCAAGGAAGTGTACAACTTCCTCGATGGCTTTTCGGGCTACAATCAAGTCGCCATTGCTCCAGAAGATCAGCATAAGACAGCTTTTGCCACAGAGTGGGGTATATTTGCCTTTCGTGTAATGCCATTTGGGCTTACCAATGCACCAGCTACCTTCCAAAGACTAATGTGCCATGTATTTAAAGAGTTCCTGAGGAAGAATTTAGAAGTCTATGTTGATGATCTTTGTGCTCATTCCAACATTAGACAAACCCATATCCCCGAACTCAGACAAATCTTTGACAAATGTAGAGAATATCAAGTCTGCCTGAACCCAGAAAAGTGTGTTTTTATGGTCAGGCAAGGCAAAATTCTAGGACACATCGTGTCAAAAAATGGCATATCCACTGATGAAGAGAAAGTGAGAGCCATAGCAGAGTTACCTAGGCCGAGGAATGTCAAGGAAGTACAAGCTTTCATGGGGCATTGTGGTTACTACCGCCGGTTCATTCACATGTATGCTGTCATTGCAAAGCCCATGTACGGACTTCTGACTAACTTTGAGTGGACGGATGAATGTGAGAATTCCTTCCAGGAGCTTAAACGAAGATTATGTTCAGCACCAATCTTGACCACACCATATTGGAACAAGCCATTCCATGTTCACGTGGATGCATCCAATTATGCTATTGGATGTGTACTTGCACAACCTACGGGTGAAGGTAATATGGATCTTCCAATTGCCTATGCTAGCAGACAATTGAATGCAGCTGAACGAAATTACACCACCACTGAGAGAGAAGGCTTAGGCATGGTATATGCAGTTAAGAAATTTAGACATTATTTGCTTGCAAACAAGTTTAAATTTTTTACTGACCACCAAGCATTTCTATATCTCGTAAACAAGCCATGCAATACCGGAAGATTAGTAAGATGGTTTCTCTTACTAATGGAATACGATTTCGAGGTTGTGGTAAGAAAAGGGAAGACTCATTTGAGAGCTGATCATCTTTCCAGGCTCACATCTGGAGAAGCCCCACAAGGAGTATCAGATGACCTTCCTGATGCTTACTTGTTTAACTTGGAAGTGGTACCGGAGTGGGCTAAGCCACTAGTGCCAGTATTGACATACGGGTCTAATCACCCAATTATAAACACACAAGATAGAGAGGTAGTAAAGGCCCAAAAGTATCACATCATGGCTGGAAGTATGTACAAGCACACAGATCAAGGGATCTTGGCCTGTTGTGTGGAAGAGGATGAATACGCAAAATGGTTGCAATTAGCACATGTAGGTGCATTAGAGCAACACTATTCAAAGCAAAGAACCCTACAAACACTAAGGAGACTAGGAGTACATTGGCCAACTATGGAAGCGGATGTCCAAAAGTTGTGCAAGGAATGCCCAATCTGTTGCACTAAACCACCTATGGAACATGCCACTCTTTATCAAGTGTCCATTGTGCCAGATTGGAGTGAACCACTAGTATCCTTCCTGAGGACGAAAACATTCCCTCCAGACATGACTCTGACTAGGGAAAGGAGTTTAGAACAAGAAGCCCAGGATTACTCACTTCTTGGTGATAATCTATACAAACGTGGTAAAGACGGTTACCTGAGACTATGTGTCCACGAGAGTGAGTATCTCAAGATCTTGGACACTGCTCACCAAGGTGTAGCAGGAGGACACTTTGGACCAAATCGGGTGATCAAGGCAATACTATTTGCGGGCTTCTGGTGGCCAACCCTGCACATGGATGCACATACCTATGTGAAACGGTGTGATGTCTGTCAGCGAACTCAGTATCCTATACGCAAAGATGAGATGCCACTGAAACCTATGATGGGTGGACGTGCATTCTCTAAGTGGGGAATAGACTTTGTAGGTCCTATTAATCCCCCAGCCAAGGGTTCACATGCTGAATACATCATTGTGGCCACGGATTATCTCACCAAGTGGGTAGAGGTAAAAACTACGACAAAGAACGACGCTCAGACAACTGCTAAATTCTTGTTTGAAAATGTATTCACAAGATATGGGCTACCTATAGAGCTAGTAAGTGATAGAGGCACTCACTTCTTGAACGAAGTGATTGAAAATCTACTCCAAGAATTCTTGGTAGTTCATAAGAAGTCTGCCCCTTATCACCCTCAAGCTAATGGACAAGCCGAAAGCACCAACAAGATCTTATGCAATGTACTGACAAAATTAGTGAACACTAAACGCTCTCATTGGCACAAACAGCTACACCATGCTGTTTGGGCATACCGAGTCGCCTACAAAACGGTACTCCAAGCCACCCCCTTTCAGATGGTATTTGGCCAAAACGCGGTGCTACCCTTGGACTTCTTGATACCTACATTGAAAGTAGCACAAGAGCACGATTGGACGGGTCATGAACTCTCCTCTAGACTTTTTGACCTTGAACGATTAGGAGAAACAAGACTGAGGGCAGCTGCAGGGATATATGCAGCTAAGAAGAGACAGAAGGCATACTTTGATGCCCATGTGAAGGATAAGGGCTTGAAAGCAGGAGATCTAGTTTTAGTCTACACATTGAAACAACATGCAAGGAAGCTAGAAAAGAGAGGCTATGGACCTATGATCATCAATAGGATCTCCACGAGTGGAGCAGTACAACTAGCCACTTTAGAGGGTAATGTTCTCCCAAACTATATTAGCGGATGCAGGGTCAAGTTGTATCAGGAACCCCTCATGGAGGACATGCTAAGTCGACTCAATACTGCTAAGCAACGTAAAGAGGAAGAAAAACGAATTCGAGAAGAAGCTCAAGCAGAAGCCCTAGAGCGCATACGGAGAATGAAATTAAGAAGACAAGGTAGAGAGCAACCTGTGCCAGATGCATATGCAAATCCAGGATATCCCGTGGCTATGTGTGAAGTTTTAGGTGTTAGCTCACATAGGATAACGGATCGACGTCCTTTCATAACCTTAGACATAGGACAAGGGAAGAGTGCAAGGACTGTAAGAGCCTTGATTGACTCAGGTGCAGCCACTAGTGCTGTTAAATTGTCTCACTGTCAAGAGTTGCAATTAACTGTCAATCCAGTAGAAGCATATCTCATAGGACTGGGAGGCGTGGAAACCCCTTGCATGGGCGAGGTGGAACTTCCCCTCTATATTCATGATGAGGCAATGACAATTAAAGTAGTAGTGTGTCAAGATGAGGACCTCACTGAACCCCTTGTCTTGGGTCAAGACTCGATCTATGACCAAGCAGTCAACTTAAACCTAAGAAGTGGACTTCTTCAGGTTTGGGTCAATCATAGTCGAATTACAGTAGAGTTAGATAACGGAGCACTCAAGGAACTAGGAAAGGCACAAACTCCTGGTCCTTCCAGGAGTACACATGAAGATGATCATGTTGTTCTTGTCCAAAACTATGTGTTGCAGAGGAATGATGTTTGCACAAAAGAAGTCAGGGGAGCAACGGAACCCCCTTCTTTTCCAAAGGCTAGAGGGAGGCAGCAACCAAAGGTGGATCAAAGGCAGATGAAGCAGAGTACTACCTATCTCGGAGATCAAAAGTACCCGCGCAGCAAAATGTCTCAGCTAGTGAAACAAGTGTGGGTGCGGAAAGGCGAATACCCGGTTGCACTCAAGCCAACCACACGGGCAAAGCCTCTTATTAGTAACCAACAACACAACACCAATAAGAAGTCTTTCAGAAGTTCTTCTGTTAACGTGAAGTCTATTTGGGTGCCCAAGAAGTCGATGAAGGTCAGCCCACAATCAGGACAAACTTGGGTGCCTAAGGCTTGTGTGCGGGCTCAAATAGCTACACCAAGAACACACCCTATACAGCATGATCCATTCACTCGTACAGCCGGTCTCCACTCGTTTTCAACACTCAGGAACACACCAAGGCCAATAAGCACGACCAGAATCACTTGTAAATGGGTCCCTAAAAGGCCTCACTTTCAAGCCGACACACCTATAAAGTTCTCGAGAGTCTCTACGAAACCAAGAGCAAAACCCATCCATGGCATTTGGCAGCCTAAGAATTGTAACAAACCCCCGGACCCCAATTGTTAATCCATGACCAACTACTAACCACTTCACTCTCACATCATATCATTCCGCTTAGCTTGTAGGTCTATCCAATTCCTAACTACACTCACCAGCACTGAGCACTTATTAACCTACTAACCTCTTCCGGACCTCATGTTAATGTTGTAACGGGGACACAGTGTCATTTTTGTGTCCATTGCAATGTTAACATTTATTCATGTATTCTCACAGAACCAGCTGCGAAGTTCTCAACATGGCTGAGGCAGCAGGAACTAGCTCTGACACAGAAACAAACCCGCAAGTGGTGGATTTAGACAGTTTACCCGTTTTGCCTGAGACAAATGAAAGACCAGAAGAATTGTAGGCCGTCAAAATCATACCTATTGCGGATCCTCCGCGTGGTCACACCATGCTCGTAGGAAAGACTTCCCACTGGTTTACCGAGGTGGCAGGACCCTTGGGTGAAGGAACGTACCTATGGGAATCAGAGTTGGACTTCAATGGGAAGCAAGGCAGATACCATTTCTTTACAAGAGAATTTGAGAAATTACAAAATGCAGAAGGTCTACGTCCGATATGGGAAAAGGCAGGATTGAGTGCCTATTTCAGTGCACGACTCCCAAAACCTGACTTCATGCGATGCTACTATCTTATCAACACCTTGAATCCAAACCAGAACCCAAAAGGTGCAAGCTCATTTGTGATTCCATCTCTGACAAAGGGGAATGAGCTCAAGAGGTTCAGGCTATCAAACAATTTGGTGAGAGAGGCTCTAGATATGCGCGGAATGCATATTCCAACAGAGAAGGAAACCCTAATACCAGATTACATGAAGAATCGAAGTCTCACCAAACTCAAGGACATGGTGTCCATGACACCTAATATTGCAATACACCTTTGCATGTGCATGCAACACTTTGCTTTTCCTGCACAAGATAGATTCACTATGCCGCACAAAAAGATTTGGTTCAGTTTATATCTGGCAGAGACACAGAGCCTCACCATCAACTTACCCCATTGGATAATTGATCAGATACACCTAGCTCACAAACGATGACCGAGGAAACAGGTTTTATATGGTTGCTGTGCTCTGACGAGAATAATTTATAGGTGTTTGGCTTATGACATCCCTATTCAACGGGCCCTAATGTGGAATCGTGTAGAGCAGTTTAGAGGTAGGACATCCACTGGACCCCCTTCGAAGAAGATGAGAGGCATTGTCCAAGTCCCGTGTGCTCAACCACGTGGAGCCACCCTAACACCAGATGTCACCCCTCCACCTCGAAGAGTCCGACCATTCACAATCCGTTTTCCAAGACGCAGCACCGATGGTTCCACTTTGATATTCCCTCCTATCCCAACCGATCTCGAATTTCCCAATGGTGCACCTTTGGAAGAACTCACTAATGAAGATTTCGAACAATTATTACAAGATGTAGAGCTGGAGGCAGAAGAGGCACAAGAAGCGGAAAACGTGCAAACGCAGGCCACCACCTCCCAAGCACCGGTCACACCAGTTGAAGTGGATGAAGAGGATGATGGAGATGAAGAACAGGAGGAAGATGAGGAGGATTACGATCAAGAGCATCAAGATGAACAACAAGAAGTGCCAGAACTTGTAGGTGCACCAGCATATACAGCTCAACTACAAAGGTTATACGACACAATCAAAGCAGTACAAGAAAGGCATAAACTCTCTCTTATATCAGGTCAAGCTTTGATGCAAGAAATGCTATCAGATGAGGGGGTGGACCAACAATTCATTGACACTCTCAAATTAGTGTCAGAATCTTTAGGAGTTCCGGAGGCTGTCCACACTGCCGTCCGCCAGTCCGTAAGGTATGACAAACGCAGAGTTGACACTTTACCACGAGCAGGTAAGACTATCAGGATACCCGTCACAGAACAAGAAGTACCCATTGAAACAACAGCTACCCCTATAACCACCACTGAACTCTCGACCGAAACCTTCGTTCACACATCACCCATCTCACCCCAGCATCCTCCATCACCACCTTCTCCACCCCCACCACCACCCCCCACCATGGAAGAAACGACAGCCATCACCTCTACCTCCACTTACAACCCATCCTCATTCACATCATTCTCATTTCGAGAACCCACCTCACAAGAAAACCTCTTCTCATTCGTCACCAATCCCTTGTACACTTCAACCCTTCCATCCTCCGAACCCATAACTGGCCATCCCATAATCCCAACGGTGATTGGAAACTCAGCACCCACCGAAGGCACCCTGTGTTTCCCAGCCTATCCCCCAGTACGGGTAGCTCCATTCCATGACCCTCACTTCCCATCGGGCCCCTACACCTCTTTCAACCGGATCTCACCACTTCAATACCCGTCCTTTGGGGAGCAGTTCATCCGCTCTCCAATGTTTCAGCGGCACATTGCTCCGACGTTCGCAACGACATCAATTTACACGAACACCACACTCACTTCACCTACCATACCCACCTACATGGTAGCCCCAGTACACACCACTTTGTCTGACCCAATGGACATTTCACCAACCTCAGCACCTCTCCCCACAATTCCACCATCTCCCCCTCCCTTACCCCCCACCTCACCACTCACATCATTGGCACACATGGCACTCACTACCCCCCTACCCAATCCCACCTCCCCTGCACTTCAAACTTTTCCCCTCGCATCTCATAATGTAAATAGCACGTTTAACACCTTACTTCAGTGTGCACATCAACTACAACAAGAGTACCATCAATTGGAAGAACGCACTACGGCCCTCCAGGCAGAATCTCAACGTCTGCAAGCTAGGGTCACCACTCTTGAAGCTGACTACCAAACGCTCCTAACCGAGCATACCACCTTACAGCAGGCTCACTCAGAATTGGAATCAAAGACATCAACAGTAGATGACCAAGCAGTCAAGGAACTAGAAACAGTGCTTCAAGCGTAGATGATATCTAATGCTACACTCAGACGCAACATTGGGCTATTAAGGAAGCATATGGCAGCAGCACTAGAAGAGAACAAAAGACTTCAACAACAAAACCAAGACAACTTTGAAGCGGCCATGGACGGAACTGTAGGAGCCACCATTAGCCCTACCAGATATAGAGCAGTCCCATCGGAAGACATTCGCATCTTACTTGAGGAGCACGCAAATTTCTTGGAGTCATATGAAAAGTTAGACACTGAATGTGCAGATCTAAAGAAACAGATAGCCAGTGTCCCCACAGCTCAATAGGAGCCAGTAATCTTGCAACACTCTACAGAAGAAATAGAGGCCCTCCGGAAACAGGTGGCAGAACTCCAAGCACGCCTCTTACCATATGAAAGGCCACCCTCGCCCATTGAAGAACCAGAACCTGAAACAATAGTGGAAATTCCCGTCGATGACAGCTATGAAGAGCCATACGAGCCTATGCCGACACCCGGTGGTCGAACTACAGAAGAAGGACAAGACACCTTAGAAATTCAAGTCCCAGATTGGGTCAAAAGGGTCGAGAAAGTGGGTAAGACACATGATGATCGTGTGGCAGTGCAAATGCAATCTCTCACAAATCTGGAAGAAACTGTCCTTCGGTCTTCCTACTTTCAACACTTATCCCATCAACGGTTAATCACAACATCAGAGTCGCAATACATGCCTTATTTTGTCTTACTACATGACTATAATGCAGAAGTCAAAAGACATACAGGGAAGGAGCCCACATTTGCCACTCAATTTGAGATAGGGGATTTACCGACAGATGCACGCGCTGGCTCGATCTTCCAACCTAATTGGCGTGCACGTCTACTAACCGATTACCTAGAGATGATGAGCACCTGGGCAACCATGCCACTATATATCAAGTATAATCCTTGCTATTGCCCAGTGGTACGTCGCAGATCTTGGTAAGCATTTGCAATCAAGGTACGCAACAATAAAGAATGCTCGGCTTGGGTTAATTATCCATATTTTGCTCCACCTTGCAGGACCCCAACCGTAGCCTACATGATAACAACAATTCGGCACTGGTCTACACGTCTAAATAATGTACCTGACATAGCAGCAAAAATGTGTATGAAGATATTCGAGCTCATGACCATTGTCTTCAAAACCTTTCGAAATGTACAAGCTCCATACATCTCTGCTCCTGGATTCTCTCAAGGTAACAAGGATTTAGTCTACGACATGAGCCAGACCCCCTCGGTCACTATAATCTTTGCTTGGCATGCACGAATAAAGTACTTACCTGCATGCTTCAAGCAGACATTTGAGGAGATGTTCTCTACGGGATTCTGGGAATATCATTCGGAAATTTTTATTCCCAGACCCACACATTTGCTACACCTATTCGTCGTAGAACAAGCGATCCATGCAGATCAGTTACGTCTGCCACATCCGGACATTCCAGGACCAATTCATTGGGATCGTTTGATGATAGATTTGGCCAGAGGACTACGCCTACAAGAACATCAGCTTGCCACTCAGGTCGTAGAATATTACATCCAACACTCCCAGCAACAAGGGTCTGTAAGGGACGACAGACGCGAGAGAGGGGGGGGTGTTGAGAGCAGTATGGGCACCCAAGGACTGACTAGACAAGGAAGCCAGCGGAGAGAGTCAGAGCGAGGGGAAGGAATAAGTAGACAAAGCAGTCGACGCAAATCTGGCAGATAGGCCCTTCAAATTTTTCTAAATTAACATCTTTATAACAGTGATTCTGATCACTAACAATCATTGTAAATACCATTTCATATTTCTGTAGCTCCATTTTGTGCAAGCCAAGGAGTCCTTGAGCTTGAGGAGCCTTAGAAGTACCTACATATCAATTTTCATATTTTTTAGACTCCTTTTGAGCCCTCAAATTGGCCCTGGAACCTAATTTTTATCTAGGCCGGACACTAGGTCTGGACAGGGCCAAAACCTAGTCAAAAACTATAAAAGGAGCTAGAGAGCTCATTTTTGGGGTAGATTGTAATTGAAACGAACTTGTAAGAGCTTTGTGAAAGTAATCTAAAGAACTCCATTGCTCCTCACTCTTTGTCTTGCCTTGTGTGCACGTGTGTGTGTATGTGTGTGCATGTTGGGGTGCTTCTCACTCACGCACTTGTGCTTCCACTTGCTCGAGGTCTTCATACCATCCTCACGTCTTCCCGGATTGACATTAAAGGAGGTGCTACTCATCACTGAGCTACACGTACCTTGATTGCAAATGCTTGCCAGGATCTGCGACGTACCACTGGGCAATAGCATGGATTATACTTGATATATAGTGGCATGGTTGCCCAGGTGCTCATCATCTCTGGGTAATCGGTTAGTAGACGTGCACGCCAATTAGGTTGGAAGATCGAGCCAGCACGTGCATCTGTCGGTAAATCCCCTAGCTCAAATTGAGTGGCGAATGTGGGCTCCTTCCCTGTATGTCTTTTGACTTCTGCATTATAATCATGTAGCAAGACAAAATAAGGCATGTATTGCGACTCTGATGTTGTGATTAACCGTTGATGGGATAGGTTTTGAAAGTAAGAAGACCGAAGGACAGTTTCTTCCAGATTTGTGAGAGATTGCATTTGCACAGCCACACGATCATCATGTGTCTTACCCACTTTCCCGACCCTTTTGACCCAATCTGGAACTTGAATTTCTAAAGTGTCTTGTCCTTCCTCTGTAGTTCGACCACCGGGTGTCGGCATCGGCTCATATGGCTCTTCATAGCTATCATCGACGGGGATTTCCACCACTGTTTCAGGTTTTGGTTCTTCAGTTGGCGAGGGTGGCCTTTCATATGGTAAGAGGCGTGCTTGGAGTTCAGACACCTGTTTCCAGAGGGTCTCTAATTCTTCTAGAGAGTGTTGTAAGACTACCGGCTCCTGTTGAGCTGTGGGGGCACTGGCTATCTGTTTCTTTAGGTATGCACATTCAGTCTCTAACTTTTCATATGACTCCAAGAAATTTGCATGCTCCTCAAGTAATATGCGAATGTCTTCCGAGGGGACTGCTCTATATCTGGTAGGGCTAAGGGGTCCTCCTGCAGTTCCTTCCATAGCCGCTTCAAAGTTGTCTTGGTTTTGTTGTTGAAGCCTCTTGTTCTCTTCTAGTGCTGCTGCCATATGCTTCCTTAATAGCCCAAGGTTGCGTCTGAGTGTAGCATTAGATATCATTTGCGCTTGGAGCACTGTTTCTAATTCCTTGACTGCTTGGTCGTCCACTGTTGATGTCTTTGATTCCAATTCGGAGTGAGCCTGCTGTAAGGTGGTATGCTCGGTTAGGAGCGTTTGGTAATCAGCTTCAAGAGAGGTGACTCTAGCTTGCAGACGTTGAGATTCTGCCTGGAGGGCAGCAGTGCGTTCTTCCAATTGATGGTATTCTTGTTGTAGTTGATGTGCACACTGAAGTAATGTGTTGAATGTGCTATTTACATTATGAGATGCAAGGGGAAAAGTTTGAAATGCAGGGGAGGTGGGATTGGGTAGGGGGGTAGTGAATGCTGTGTGTGCCAATGATGTGAGTGGTGAGGTGGGGGGTAAGGGAGGGGGAGATGGTGGAATTGTGGGGAGAGGTGCTGTGGTTGGTGAAATGTCCATTGGGTCAGACAAGGTGGTGTGTACAGGGGCTACCATGTAGGTGGGTATGGTAGGTGAAGTGAGTGTGGTGTTCGTGTAAATTGATGTCGTTGCGAACATCGGGGAAATGTGCCTTTGAAACATTGGAGAGCGGATGAACTGCTCCACAAAGGACGGGTATTGGGGTGGTGAGGTCAGGTTGAAAGAGGGGTAGGGGCCAGATGGGAAGTGAGGGTCATGGAATGGAGGTATCCGTAGTGGGGAATAGGCTGGGAAACACAGGGTGCCTTCGGTGGGTGTTGGGTTTCCAACCACACTTGGAATTATGGGATGGCCAGTTATGGGTTCGGCGGATAGAAGGGATGAAATGTACAAGGGATTGGTGACGAAGGAGAAGAGGGTGTCTTGTGAGGTGGGTTCTCGAAATGAGAATGATGTGAATGAGGATGGGTTATAAGTGTAGGTAGAGGTGATGACTATCGTTTCTTCCATGGAGGGAGGTGGTGGTGGGGTTGGAGAAGGTGGTGACGGAGGATGCTGGGGTGAGATGGGTGATGTTTGAACGAAGGTTTCAGCAGAGAGGTCTGTGGTGGTTGTGGGGGTAGCTGTGGTTTCAATGGTTACTTCTTGTTCGGTGACGGGTATCCTGATAGTCTTACCTGCTCGTGGTAATGTGTCAACTCTGCGTTTGTCATACCTCATGGACTGGCGGACTGCAGTGTGGACAGCCTCCAGAACTCCTAAAGATTCTGACACTAATTTGAGAGTGTTAATGAAATGTTGGTCCACCCCTTCATTTGATAGCATTTCTTGCATCAAAGCTTGACCTGATACAAGAGAGAGTTGATGCCTTTCTTGTACTGCTTTGATTGTGTCGTATAACCTTTGTAGTTGAGCTGTATATGCTGGTGCACCTACAAGTTCTGGCACTTCTTGTTGCTCATCTTGATGCTCTTGATCATAATCCTCCTCATCTTCCTCCTGTTCTTCATCTCCATCATCCTCTTCATCCACTTCAACGGTGGTGACAAGTGCTTGGGAGGTTGTGGCCTGCGTTTGCACGTTCTCCACTTGTTGTGCCTCTTCTGCCTCCAGCTCTACATCTTGTAATAATTGTTCGAAATCTTCATTCGTGAGTTCTTCCAAAGGTGCACCACTGGGAAATTCAAGATCGGTGGAGGTGTGACATCTGGTGTTAGGGTGGCTCCACGTGGTTGAGCACATGGGACTTGGACAGTGCCTCTCATCTTCTTAGAAGGGGGTCCAGTGGATGTCCTACCTCTAAACTGCTCTACACGATTCCACATTAGGGCCCATTGAATGGGGATGTCATAAGCCAAACACATATAAATGATTCTTTTCAAAGCACAACAACCATATAAAACCTGTTTCCGCGGCCATCGTTTGTGAGCTAGGTGTATCTGATCAATTATCCAATGGGGTAAGTTGATGGTGAGGCTCTGTGTCTCTGCCAGATACAAACTAAACCAAATCTTTTTGGGCGGCATGGTGAATCTATCTTGTGCAGGAAAAGCAAAGTGTTGCATGCACATGCGAAGGTGTATTGCAATATTAGGCGTCATGGACACCATGTCCTTGAGTTTGGTGAGACTTCGATTCTTCATGTAATCCGGTACTAGGGTTTCCTTCTCTGTAGGAATATGCATTCCGCACATATCTAGAGCCTCTCTCACCAAGTTGTTTGATAGCCTGAACCTCTTGAGCTCATTCCCCTTTGTCAGAGATGGAATCACAAATGAGCTTGCACCTTTTGGGTTCTGGTTTGGAGTCAAGGTGTTGATAAGATAGTAGCATCACATGAAGTCAGGCTTTGGGAGCCGTGCACTGAAATATGCATTCAATCCTACCTTTTCCCATATCGAACGTAGACCTTCTGCATTTTGTAATTTCTCAAATTCTCTTGTAAAGAAATGGTATCTGCCTTGCTTCCCATTGAAGTCCAACTCTGATTCCCATAGGTACGTTCCCTCACCCAAGGGTCCTGCCACTTCAGTAAACCAGTGGGAAGTCTTTCCTACGCGCATGGTGTGGCCACGCGGCGGGTCCGCAATAGGTATGCTTTTGATGGCCCGCAATTCTTCTGGTCTTTCATTTGTCTCAGGCAACACGGTTAAGTTGTCTAAGTCCACCACTTGCTTGCTTGTTTCTGTTTGAGAGCTAGTTCCTGCTGCCTCAGCCATGTTGAAAACTTCGCAGCTGGTTCTGTGAGAATATATGAATGAATGTTAACATTGTAATGGACACAAAAATGACACGGTGTCCCTTGTTACAACATTAACCTAAGGTTCGGGGGAGGTTAGGGGTTAATAAGTGATCGGTGCTTGTGTGTGTAGTTAGGAATTGGGTATACCTACAAGCTAAGCGGAATGATGTGATGTGAGAGTGAAGTGGTTAGTAGGTGGTTATGGATTTACAATTGGGGTCCGGGGGTTTGTTACAAGTCTTAGGCTGCCAAATGCCATGGATGGGTTTTGCTCTTGGTTTTGTAGAGACTCTCGAGAGCTTTATAGGTGTGTCAGCTTGAAAGTGAGGCCTTTTAGGGACCCATTTACAAGTGATTATGTTCGTGCTCATTGGCCTTGGTGTGTTCCTGAGTGTTAAAAACGAGTGGATGCCGGCTGTGCGAGTGAATGGATCATGCTGTATAGGGTGTGTTCTTGGTGTAGCTATTTGAGCCCTCAAACAAGCCTTAGGCACCCAAGTTTGTCTTGATTGTGGGCTAGCCTTCATCGACTTCTTGGGCATCCAAATAGACTTCACATTAGCAGAAGAACTTCTGAAAGGCTTCTTATTAGTGTCGTGTTGTTGGTTACTAATAAGAGGCTTTGCCCGTGTGGTTGGCTTGAGTGCAACCGGGTGTTCGCCTTTCCGCACCCACACTTGTTTCACTAGCTGAGATATTTTGTTGCGCGGGTACTTTTGATCTCTGACATAGGTAGTACTCTACTTCTTCTGCCTTTGATCCACCTTTGGTTGCTGCCTCCCTCTGGCCTTTGGAAAAGAAGGGAGTTCTGTTGCATCCCTGACTCCTTTTTTGCGAACATCATTCCTCTGCAACACATAGTTTTGGACAAGAACAGCATGGTCATCTTCATGTGTACTCTTGGAAGGACCAGGAGTGTGTGCCTCTCCTAGTTCCTTGAGTGCTCCATTATCTAACTCTACTGTAATTCGACTATGATTGACCCAAACCTAAAGAAGTCCACTTCTTAGGTTTAAGTTGACTGCTTGTTCATAGATCCAGTCTTGACCCAAGACAAGGGGTTCAGTGAGGTCCTCATCTTGACACACTAGTACTTTAACTGTCATTGCCTCATCATGAATATAGAGGGGAAGTTCCACCTCGCCCATGCAAGGGGTTTCCACGCCTCCCAATCCTATGAGATATGCTTCCACAGGATTGACAGTTAATTGCAACTCTTGACAGTGAGACAATTTAACAGCACTAGTGGCTGCACCTGAGTCAATCAAGGCTCTTACAGTCCTTGCACTCTTTCCTTGCCCTATATCTACGGTTATGAAAGGACGTCGATCAGTTATCCTATGTGAGCTAACACCTGAAACTTCACACATAGCCACATGATATCCTTGATCTGCATATGCATCTGGCACAGGTTGCTCTCTACCTTGTCTTCTTAATTTCATTCTCCGTATGCGCTCTAGGGCTTCCGCTTGAGCTTCTTCTCGAATTCGTTTTCCCTCCTCTTTACGTTGCTTAGCAGTATTGAGTCGACTTAGCATTTCCTCCGTGAGGGGTTCCTAATACAACTTGACTCTGCATCCGCTAATATAGTTTGGGAGAACATCACCCTCTAAAGTGGCTAGTTGTACTGCTCCACTCGTGGAGATCCTATTGATGATCATAGGTCCGTAGCCTCTCTTTTCTAGCTTCCTTGCGTGTTGTTTCAAGGTGTAGACTAAAACTAGATCTCCTGCTTTCAAGCCCTTATCCTTCACATGGGCATCAAAGTATGCCTTCTGTCTCCTCTTAGCTGCATATATCCCTGCAGCTGCTCTCAGTCTTGTTTCTCCTAATCGTTCAAGGTCAAAAAGTCTAGAGGAGAGTTCATGACCCGCCCATTCGTGCTCTTGTGCTACCTTCAATGTAGGTATCAAGAAGTCCAAGGGTAGCACCGCGTTTTGGCCAAATACCATCTGAAAGGGGGTGGCTTGGAGTACCGTTTTGTAGGCGACTCGGTATGCCCAAACAGCATGGTGTAGCTGTTTGTCCCAATCAGAGTGTTTAGTGTTCACTAATTTTGTCAGTACATTGCATAAGATCTTGTTGGTGCTTTCGGCTTGTCCATTAGCTTGAGGGTGATAGGGGGCAGACTTCTTATGAACTACCAAGAATTCTTGGAGTAGATTTTCAATCACTTCGTTCAAGAAATGAGTGCCTCTATCACTTACTAGCTCTATAGGTAGCCCATATCTTGTGAATACATTTTCAAACAAGAATTTAGCCGTTGTCTGAGCGTCGTTCTTTGTCGTAGCTTTTACCTCCACCCACTTGGTGAGATAATCTGTGGCCACAATGATATATTCAGCATGTGAACCCTTAGCTGGGGGATTAATAGGGCCTACAAAGTCTATTCCCCACTTAGAGAATGCACGTCCACCCATCATAGATTTCAGTGGCATCTCATCTCTGCGTATAGGATACTGAGTTCGCTGACAGACATCACACCGTTTCACATAGGTATGTGCATCCATGTGAAGGGTCGGCCACCAAAAGCCCGCAAATAGTATTGCCTTGATCACCCGATCTGGTCCAAAGTGTCCTCCTGCTACACCTTGGTGAGCAGTGTCCAAGATCTTGAGATACTCACTCTCATGGACACATAGTCTCAGGTAACCGTCTTTACCACGTTTGTATAAATTATCACCAATAAGTGAGTAATCCTGGGCTTCTTGTTCTAAACTCCTTTTCCGAGCCAGAGTCATATCTGGAGGGAATGTTTTCATCCTCAGGAAGGATATTAGTGGTTCACTCCAATCTGGCACTAGGGACATTTGATAAAGAGTGGCATGTTCCATAGGTGGTTTAGTGCAGCAGATTGGGCATTCTTTGCACAACTTTTGGACATCAGCTTCCATAGTTGGCCAATGTACTCCTAGTCTCCTTAGTGTTTGTAGGGTTCGTTGCTTTGAATAGTGTTGCTCTAATGCACCTACATGTGCTAATTGCAACCATTTTGCGTACTCATCCTCTTCCACACAACAAGCCAAGATCCCTTGATCTGTGTGCTTGTACATACTTCCAGCCATGATGTGATACTTTTGGACTTTTACTACCTCCCTATCCTGCGTGTTTATTACTGGATGGTTAGGTCCGTATGTCAATACTGGCACTAATGGCTTAGCCCACTGCGGTACCACTTCCAAAGTAAGCATCAGGAAGGTCATCTGATACTCCTTGTGGGGCTTCTCCAGATGTGAGCCTAGAAAGATGATCAGCTCTCAAATGAGTCCTCCCTTTCCTTACCACAACCTCGAAATCATATTCCATTAGTAAGAGAAACCATCTTACTAATCTTCCTGTATTGCATGGCTTGTTCACTAGATATAACAATGCTTGGTGGTCAGTAAAAAATTTAAACTTATTTGCAAGCAGATAATGTCTAAACTTTTTGACCGCATACACCATGCCTAAGCCTTCTCTCTCAGTAGTGGTGTAATTTCGTTCAGCTGCATTCAATTGTCTACTAGCATAGGCAATTGGAAGATCCATATTACCTTCACCCGTAGGTTGTGCGAGTACACATCCAATAGCATAATTGGATGCATCCACGTGAACATGGAATGGCTTGTTCCAATCTGGTGTGGTTAAGATTGGTGCTGAACATAATCGCCGTTTAAGCTCATTGAAGGAATTCTCACATTCCTCAGTCCACTCAAAGTTTGTCAGAAGTCCGTACATGGGCTTTGCAATGACAGCATACATGTGAATGAACCGGCGGTAGTAACCACAATGTCCCATGAAAGCTTGTACTTCCTTGACATTCCTTGGCCTTGGAAGCTCGGCTATGGCTCTCACTTTCTCTTCATCAGTGGATATGCCATTCTTTGACACTATGTGTCCTAGAATCTTGCCTTGCCTGACCATAAAAACACACTTTTCTGGGTTCAGGCAGACTTGATATTCTCTACATTTGTCAAAGATTTGTCTGAGTTCAGAAATATGGGTTTGTCTAATGTTGGAATGAGCACAAAGATCATCAACATAGACTTCTAAATTCTTCCTCAGGAACTCCTTAAATACATGGCACATTAGTCTGTGGAAGGTAGTTGGTGCATTGGTAAGCCCAAATGGCATTACACGAAAGGAAAATATACCCCACTCTGTGGCAAAAGCTGTCTTATGCTGATCTTCTGGAGCTATGGCTACTTGATTGTAGCCTAAAAATCCATCGAGGAAGCTATACACTTCCTTGCCTGCTACTCTTTCTAAGAGATGCTCTGTGATAGGAAGCGGATAGTTATCTCGAATTGAGGCTGCATTAACCTTCTTCAAGTTAATGCATACACGCAGCTTGCCATTCTTCTTGGGCACCACTACGATGGGGGATACCCACTCAGTGTGCTCAATTTCATAGATAAATCCAGCTTCAACCAGTCTATCTATCTCCTCTTTGATCTTGGCAGCGTAATTATCGTTATATGTATAGGGTTTTTGCTTAGAGGGTTTAGCATCTGAGGTCATTGGGATAGTGTGTGAGCATATGTCAGGGTCAACACCTTTCAAATCCTTGTAACTCCAAGCGAATACATCTCTGTATTCTCTTAGCAAGGCTATTAACGCATGCTCTTCTTCCTCTGTTAGGTCATGGCCTATGTACGTGCATCTCTCCTCTCCTTCTTCTAGGGCCACTACTATTTTCTTGGTCGTTTCTTTGTTATCATAGGCCTCTCCTAATTGTGCCTCTCGTTTAGGCATTCTTATCATGACTCTCCTGTCGTCTATCTCATACTTCTTAAAATTTTCTGGGACCTCAAACAAAGATTCTTCCTCTTCTGGTGAGACTTCTCTCGTCTTTCGTTTCTTTCCTTCTTCCTTCGGGGTCACATGTGTTGCTAATCTTACATCATTTGTAATCTCTCCATGCCTCTGGGGTTGAAATTCTACTTCATGGAAGTATTCTTCATCTGATGCAAATGGTGGGTCCATAATGATTGACTCTAGATCGAAGTCACTTGCATCCTCAGATGCATCAGGGCTAGGTTCACATTCTTCTAGAACTGCCTCTCCCATGATTGGCTCTATGGAGAAGACTGAAATGTCATAGCCATCCTCATCACAGTGAGGTGTCCATTGTTCCTCATTGATGGCTACATCCATTGTTGCTAGGATTTCTGCCCAGCCATGGGGTTCAAATTCCTCATCAGGAAAGACTACAGGTGCATAGGCTGGGTCGTGAATTGATCTATGGTTTTCTTTTGCACCTACCTCTCTGGCTTTTTCTCTCTTCTCTTCCTCTACTGCTACTTTACACATCCATAAGTGAGTGTCTTCATGCATCCATGAGGATTCTGATCCTATGGAATGCACCGATTCCGTATCATCTTTGGCTCTATGGATGGGGTTCCATTGGATAGGAGGGACATCTCTATGAGAGTAATCCTTGAGATTGACTTTGGTCGTAACACCTAAGTGCTGCAGGTACAAAGAATTGGTTCCCCAATCCTGTACCACTTGCAACTGTCGCATAAAGGGTCATCCCAAGATCATTTCATAGGCATGGTTCTTGCTAAAATCACATATGGCAAAGGTATGCTCGAACTCGACACCACAGGTGGTGAGAGTTATTCCTTCTAGCAACCCTAGGGGTCTCTCTATGTGACCATCGGCCATCTGCAATTTCATCCTCGTGGGCCTGAGTGCAGGCTTGCCCCAACGCTTCCATAGGGAAGTGGTGGCAATTGCAACTCCTGTGCCTGAGTCCAAAATTGCCTTGGTGGTGTACTCCTGGTAGGTAATGGGAAGATAGGTGTTCCCTTCTTCACCTTCACACATATCTCCTATCTTATCCAAGGGTATCTCTGGCACCGTCCTATGTGATCCTACCTGGGAATGAGGTTTCACTATCGCTGGTACTTGTTTGGCGACATGTTTCCATAATTCAGGTCTAACCTTGAGTAGCTCTTCCAAAGTGAGATTGCACTGCACTTTGGTGTTTTTCACTACCTCTGTGTTCCTAGGTAAGACTGAGTCCTCATTTCGTACCATGACCGTGGGTGCTCTCATACAAGTAGACTTAGCTTCCCATGGGCCTGTGAAGTGGGGTAATTCTTGTAGAGAGTTAGACTCAAAGTCTAGTCTGTCCTGAGAGTGGGTGCTCTCCTGCTCCTCATAAATGGATGGGATGTCTTGTGGGAATTGGTTGCGTGCATCATCCACAAGTTCAATAGGAGGAGGGACTTCACTCTCTTTAGCCCATTTGTCTTCTGAATCTCGCGTAGGAATTCTGGTGTGAACCGATTCATAGAAGATGATGTGTCTGGCTCCGTAGAGTTAGGCACATAGACTTCAGGCACATAGGCTTCCTGAGCAGGAATGCTTAATCTTTCACTGGCCTTGTCCTTGTGTTGAGAGGCGGGTTCCTTTTCTGATTGTGCAATCAGCTTCTCTATTCTTTCTAACAGTCCATCAAAGTGCAACTATGTCTTCGCTGAACTAGAGATGTTAAACAAGCGACTGGCCTCAAACATGGTCTGAGCCAATTCCACCATCTTAGCACAAATTTTGGTTCGTTCTAACTCTAGTTCTGCTCTTGGGTAACATTTTTCATGATCAATTATGTTTGGCCCTTCTTGGATTCTGGCCTAATATGCTTTAAGCATCATATTAAGGTCTTCGGGAGTGGGATCTGCTAGGACTGATCCTACTCTAGGGGGTGGTGGAATTAGTTGAGGCGGGTCGGATGGAGTTGGGAATGGTGGAAGTGGGGTAATGTGACAGGGAGTTTGAGACGTGAGTTCAGTTATCCTGGCCTTTGTTTCTCTGAGGCTTTCCTCGAGTTCACTCATCTTTTTTGCCCATTGCCGTTTCATTCTTTCACGGCTATCTCTCCAAGCTCTAGTCCTCTTTTTTGTCATGCTCTCTGTTTCACTAACATCTGGGCTCTTCTCCTGGTTTACCCCTCGGTTTTGTTGCAATGCTTGAGCTCTAGTGATCACTTGCACGGGTGTAGTGGAAGTGACACTTCCTGTGGAATCTACTACTAACCCAATAACGTTAATAGGAGTAATTTTTGGCATATTATTAGGATTCTTGGGGCAGTCTCGTAAGAGATGATCCTTTCCACACTCTTGGCAAAAACCCTGAATCGTCACCGACTGGGGTTGTGTAGGTGGAGGCAGGGGACAATCACGAATGAGGTGATCCCCCTGACATCTGTAGCATGGTCCTTTAGGGAATGGGGGTCTTACCTGCCGAGGTTGAGGTCTAGGGTTGGGGTTTGCATACATGACGTTTGTGTAATCTGCCTCCCAACTAGGTTCATTTGGCTCTTCACTATAGTAGGACTCACCATGTTCAGGAGATTGCATGTAGTAAGCCTGGGGGCTATCAACATGTGTAGAATCGAAGCTATGGTCACTGGGATCACTTTCTGAAAGCACTGGTGTTACAGGGACTATAGCTCTATTCAGGTTTTCTTCTGCAGCAGCATACTTTACCGGAATCACATTAGTTGGAGCTGGGGGTTATTGTGCTAGCACATGCTGAGGCCTTTGTTGGTTTTGGTAGGGTTGGTAGGTTTGTTGAGGCCTAGCATACTACTGAGGTGGGTACTGGTTCTGGTATCTTCCTTGTTGAGGGTATGGCTGTGGGTACATCTGCTTAACGGTTTGCTTATTGTAGGAGCAATCTTGCGCGGTGTGATTGGTGTACCTTCGTTCTATAGTGCAGTACTGGCTACTAGGATTAACTTGGGGTTGGGCCATAATGGGACATACATTCGCCATGTGGTTGCCACCACAAGTATAGCACCTTTTCACAGGGGCGAACCTTGGGATTTGTTTGTTAGTGACACCTAATTTCTGAGCTACTTTCTCTGCAAGTTCCTCAATTGATGTGGATTGCGTGGAAGAGAGGTTAGAGGCACTATCCGAATCTTTATATCTCTTGGAAAGCTCTAACTCCTCCCCTAGGTTATCCTCAATGTCAATGCACATGTGTACACAATCTTCTATGGTCCTAGGGTCCTTCAAGTACACATAAGATCTCAATTTGGTACTTAGCAATCCATCCAAGAATAAAGCCACTTGCTTAGCTGGTGTGGGTAGCTCCGAAACAGGGCATCTTTCTAAGTATTGCCTAAATCTTCTTCCTGCAAGTCTCACGGTTTCTTGAGGGGTCTGCTTGAAGCTGTGAATCAGCGAGGAGGTATTATGCCTTATGCCACTCTTAGAGAATTCAATAATGAAAGCCTCTAGGAGTTGGTTTATGCTCCTGAACTGCCTCTCATTTAGTGGCTGAAACCATGTCAGGGCAGTGTTCCTAAGGGTCAGACCAAAGGCATTGTACTGCGTGAATAGATCCTCCACTTGTTCAACTCTCAGGACTTGCCTAAACTCAGCCACATGATCGTATGGATCTCCAGTGCCATCGAAGTAATTCTTCATGGACTTAACTAGCTGAGTCGGTCTCAAAGTCCTTGTGTGCTCTCTAGGTCGTGGTAGAGGGAACTCATCCGCATTTCTTTGATTCCTTTGAGCTCTAAGTATCTCAGGTTCTACTCTATTTGTTTCCGTTCTCGTTCTTTCTCTGCCCACTGGGTTGGCAAAGCTTACTTCTGGTCTATCTCTACTTCTGTCTCTTTGCATTCCATGAGCTTGGGATGTTCCAGCTCCAGGGTGACCATAGGATACATTCGATCTTGGTTGGGGGAAAACGAATTCACCCTTCCAAGTGTAAGCATGCCTATCATTTTCTGTCACCACAAAGATCCTCTCCGAAGCGTGATCTAAGTAGGTCACTCTACCTGGGCTATCAGGATCCTTAAACTCATAGATCATGATTGTTCCTATCTCAATTGGCCGATCAGGTTTGTACCTCCAAAAGGCTTCGTCAGTCTCTCGATTGAGGAGAAAATCTATGCTCTTATTATCCTGGGGAATCCACTCCGGTGTGATAATCCTAGTGAGAACCGATTTACCTCGAGGGGTTCTAGGTTCTGCACCCATGTTTCCTTGCTCCAGGTCACCTAAGTCTGCTTCGGGGATCACATTTCCCAATTCGTCCGTCCTATCTGGGTGACTGGTGACTACGTATATGGTTCCTTCTTTGTCCAAGTATGCTCCATTTTCATACTTGACAGCTGGGTGCTCTAGTCCAATGGATTGATCAGGATTCTTAATCTGTACCACTGATCTTCCTAGGCCATCCTCATAGATGCTGGCACCTAATCGGTTGGTCCTAAGGTATTCCAACTACGTTTTGTAAGGGCCTTCTACCCTATGCAAGTATGGCACTCCTGAACTTCCTATAGGTCTCTCCATACCTTGAGACATCTCGGATTCACTAGTCTCAGAACTTGGGTAGTATGAGTGGTGGCTCAACTGTTGGGCCCACGACCTAGCAGTGTGGTTGACACTAGCCTCTGAAGACCTAAGGCTTTGTCTATCCCTTACTAGATGTTGCCTTGATCTAAGGTTCATAAGCCTAATTGAACAACCCAAATTTGCCCAAGTACAACCTCGTTGCAGAGTCCTTTTGTATCAGTTACTTGATTCTTTTTAGTTGATTCCTGTGGTAAAATTCTTGTCTGATATCACGTCGCAAGGTATATATGAGTGTAGTTCCGCACTTAAAGTTGCTCGTTCCACGTTAAGTACTTTTCCTTTAAAGTTCTCGATAGTACAAAGATAATGTCCTTAGCTTGAACTTGAGAGTTTAGGTCTGCTTCAACTTGATAATTGCCTATCGTCGCCCTGACTTACTCCTACCTCTAGTCGTTCTTAGCCTAAACTAGGAATTGACAGAGAGGGTTGAAAGTTTCCAACCTTTTCTGTCCTGTTTGGTTGCCCTTGAATGCCCAGGAAGTGTGTTCCCAAGCTTGCACACTTGCTTTGAACGCCTTTCGATGCTCTCAATAGATCTGTAGAGTTCCAAAGTTAGCTTTAATATTTAAATTCCAAAGACAGAACCAATGATTCTCATTCCTGTAGCACAATTACTAATTTGCATAGTGAATTTTAGGAAAACAATTCTTAAGACCCCTGACTTTGATCCTCCTAGGTATGGTCAACTTCAAAATACCCTAGCTAAAAATCAACGCATTATCTTTATAAAAAACAGTTGAGGGCGTGTAGTATATGCCACAAGCTTTCCAACAAGCCCTAGAGCTCAAAAAATGGATTTTGTATGAAAAAGTTATGACCATTCAGGGCTCTAGGGTTAAGACAGGGTTCAAACAGGATCATTGTGCAACAGGTTTTCCCCAAGTTGTTTTCCTAAGGCCTCCTTATGTGCTCTAGAGTAAGATGTTTATGCCCAAAATTAGCCCAACTCTTCAATTTAAAACCCTAAAAAATTGGCTAAAATTGGCTGTCAATCGCGATGGACAGGGCTCTCGATCGCGATGGACAGGCAGGCTGTCAGTCGCGATGGACAGGCAGTCGGTCGCGATGGACAGGCAGGCTGTCGGTCGCGATGGACAGGCAGGTTGTCAGTCGCGATGGACAGGCAGTCGATCGCAATGGACAGGCAGGCTGTCGGTCGCGATGGACAGGCAGGCTGTCAATCGCGATGGACAGGCAGTCGGTCGCGATGGACAGGCAGTCGGTCGCGATGGACAGGCAGGCTCTCAGTCACGATGGACAGGCAGTCGGTCGCGATGGACAGGCAGGCTGTCGGTCGCGATGGACAGGCAGGTTGTCAGTCGCGATGGACAGGCAGTCGGTCGCGATGGACAGGCAGGCTGTCAGTCGCGATGGACAGGCTATCAATCGCGATGGACAGGCAGTCGGTCGCGATGGACAAAGCTGTCAATCGTGATGGACAGAGCTGTCAATCGCGATGGAGTGAAATTTTGCAAGATTTTCAAAAATTTTTGTGGAAATGTGGTGTGCAGGGTCTCTAGTCCACTGTGGTGCACTCAGATTTACCAAAAGATGAAAATTTCTGTCAATCGCGATCGACAGGAGTCGGCGACTGCGAGACAGCTCTGCACATTTCCGTACCTGCGCGGCGTGCTGGAGGGGATGATGAAGCTGAAACCTGCAATAAACTCCAAAAGCATGCAGAGAAAAGCACACAACAGTTCGCTCTCTCGCTCTCTCTCACAAGTGAAATGAAGGAAATGAAAGGAGGAAGAGGATATAGTCAAAAAACTGAAATTTTCGCGATGATGGAAGTGGAGGTGGAAGATGGGGATGATGATGATGGTGATGATGGTGGTAAGGTAAGAAAGAGAAAAATAGGAAAAGTAAAGAAATTACCTACAACGCCAATGTCTCCAATCTACGTCTTACCATCACACGCTCGTCCTCAAAGATCGATCCCCGGCAACGGCGCCAAAATTTGGTGTAGCTCAGTGATGAGTAGCACCTCCTTTAATGTCAATCCGGGAAGACGTGAGGATGGTATGAAGACCTCGAGCAAGTGAAGGCACAAGTGCGTGAGTGAGAAGCACACCAACATGCACACACATACACACACACGCGCACACATAGTAGGACAAAGAGTGAGAAGCAATGGAGTCCTTCGATTACTTTCAACAAAACTCTTACAAGTTCAAATCACTTACCAGTTAACCTCAAAAATGAGCTCTCTAGCTCTTTTTATAGTTTTTGACTAGGTTTTGGCCCTGTCCAGACCTAGTATCCGGCCTAGTTAAAAATTAGGTTCCAGGGCCGATTTGAGGGCTTAAACGGAGTCTAAAAAATACGGAAATTGATATGTAGGTACTTCTAAGGCTCCTCAAGCTCAAGGACTCCTTGGCTTGCACAAAATGGAGCTACAAAAATATGAAATGGTATTTACAATGATTGTTAGTGATAAGCATCACTGTTATAAAGATGTATGTTTGGAAAAATTTGAAGGGCCTATCTGCCAGATTTGCGTCGACTACTTTGTCTACTTACTCGTTCACCTCGCTCTGACTCTCTCCGCTGGCTTCCTTGTCTAGTCAGTCCTTGGGTGCCCATACTGCTCTCAACAATGAGAGCACTCAAGAACCCTTAGACCCTCTCAAGTGATTAAGACAATGAAGAACTACTTTGATGGTTCAGGAGATCCTTATGACCATGTGGCCGAGTTCAAATAAGTGTTAAGAGCTGAACACGTCGAGGACTTGTCCACCTAGTTTGAGGCATTTGGTTTGACTCTTAAGGGTACTGCCTTAGCTTGGTTCCAACCCCTGAGCAGTCGCAATTATCAGAACATAGGCCAACTTCTAGAAGAATTTATTGTTGAATTTTCCAAGAGTGGCATCAGGCATAATACATCGTCCTTGATCCACAGCTTCAAGCAGACACCCCAAGAAATGGTGCGACTTACAAGAAGGAGGTTTAGATAATACTTAGAAAGATGTCCTATTCTAGAATTGCCCACACGAGCCAAACAAGTGGCCTTGTTTTTAGATGGCTTAGTAAGCACAAAGTTGAGGTCATATGTGTACTTGAAAGAGCCTAGATTCATAGAAGAGTGTGTGTGCATGTGCATTGACATAGAAGAAAACTTAGGTGAGGAGTTAGGACTGGCCAAAATGTATAAGGATTCCGACAGTTGCACTAGTCATACCTCTAGAACCTCCACTGAGATAGATGAGATAGTTGAGCAAGTTGCCAAGAAGCTAGAAGTCCAAAATAGACAAAACACCAAGAGTCCTCTCATTGAACCGGTGTTATACTTGTGGATGGGATCACATGGCTAATGTATGCCCAATGCAAAACCCAAACATAAGAGAAAGCAATGCTCCATACTGCACCATTGAGAGAATACACAAACCACATGGCTCAAGATTGTCCCTATAACAGGCAAGCTGTTAGACAAAATTATCAGCAACCTTACTAGTAGGGTAGGTATCAGAACCAGTACCAATAGCCATATCATAGGCCACAACAACAATATCAACCTCAATACCAACAACAATATCAACCTCAATACCAACAACAATATCAGGCACCATACAGGCCACAACAAGGCCTAGGAAACCAACCACCAGCTCCTACCAATGTGATCCCAGTTAAGTATGCAGTGGTAGAGGAAAACCCTAATAGACCATTGGTGCCACTAACCCCGTTGGTATCAGAAAATGACTCCCACGCTCATGGTTCAGACTACTTCCATGAAGATAGTTCACAAGCTTATTACATAGATTCACTTGAGCAAAGTGAGACTTCTCCATTTCAATATGAGGCATCACCTATGGAACAAAATTGGGAGCCAGAATACTCCAATGTCATGTATACGAATCCAAATCCTAGGCCCCAAGTGAGACAAGTAAGACCACAAGCCCCTAGAGGACCATGTTTTAGATGTCAAGGTGACCATTTCATTCATGAATGTCCCCATTCACTGACTCCGAGACAAGGACAAAACATCACCATACAAGGCTTTTGTCCTAAGTGCAGCAAATAACATCTCCCAAGAGAATGTCCTCAAAATCCCTCTAGTGCCCCCAAGGTTACACCCATCAATGTGGTAGGCTTAGTGGCGGATTCAAGTTCAAGTAGCAGTAACGTGGCTCCTGTACAAGTAGTTACTAGGGCACAAGCATTAAAACAGGATAAACTAGTAGAGCAATTAGAGTCAAGTGAATCAGGAGAGCCTAGTAAGAGGAAAACCAGAACTTGGCAGGATACCAAGGAAAGAACCAATCGCAAGTGGAATAAAAAGCTATCTGAACTAGAAGAAAGCCTAAAGGATACAAAAACAAAAATAGAACACATTGCATCTCAAAGCCCCTTGCATGCCAAAGCTCCATCCACTCCACCTCATCCCACCCCACTACTCACTATAAATAGACCGTGACCAGGGTCTGTCCTTGCAGATCCAACCCCAGAAGGTTTGGATATGATGTTCAAGGCCTACTACGCTCGACTTCAAGAAGGGCCAACAGCTGCAAACCTAGACAAGAGTTACCCTAGAGCAGATTTGGAGATTGAACGGACAAAAATGTGCATGAAAATGGTAGAACTAGCTCAAGCCATGGTCGAGACTAGTCAAAAGTTCAATCAGAAAACTCTATCAAACTGGATTTGCACTTCCAGGGCTTACTAGAAAGATTAGAGCAGATGTTAAACAAGCCGCAGGTTTCTTTACCTCCACAGGCTCAACCAGTTGTTGAAAGAGAAAACTCTCCACCAATGAAAACTTATGTTCATGATTCCATAGATGAGGGAGCACCTCTTTCAATTCAACAGTACTCTCAAGAGTTCTTAGGAAAATACAAGAGGGGAAATGGGCCAAGGAGAAGAGTAATCCCCCTCCTATTCCTGAAATTGATGATCTTCACGATCAATTTCCCCAAGATATTCCATCTATTTATGGAGATCAAGTAGAGCAACAAGAAGATGAAAGATTAGATTTTGAATCTCATTCCTTGCAAGAGTTGGCACAATTCACAGGCCCATGGGAATCTGAATCTCATCAGATCAGAGCTCCCACAATATTGGTAAGAAATGAAGACTCAGTGGTTCCAAGGAACACTGACGTCGTGAAGAACACTAAGGTTCAGTGTCATCTCACGATAGAAGAGTTGCTCAAAGTAAAACCAGAGCTATGGAATCATGTGAAGGATGAGGTTCCAGAACTTGATTCCAATATGCCAAAATCAGACTCTAAGCCAAGTTCCAGAGATACCTCTCGATAAAATAGGAGACATGAGCGAAGGTGAAGAAGGTAATATGTATCTTCCAATCACCTACCAAGGTTACACAACCAAAGCAATCGTAGATTCAGGTGTTAGTGTTGCTATTGCGACTACCTCCTTGTGGAAGCGATGGGGCAAACCCACATTAAGACCAACTAGAATGAAGCTTCAAATGGCAGATGGTCATTTTGAAAGACCTCTAGAATTGCTCAAAGGGATAACTCTGACCACTTGTGGTGTAGAGTTTGAACACACATTTGCTATATGTGACTTTGAGAAAAATAATGTTTATGAGATGATCCTAGGAAGACCGTTCCTACAACAATTGCAAATAGTATAGGATTGGGGAACCCACTCCTTGTACTTACAACACTTAGGGGCCACCATCAAGGTCAATTTGAAGGACTACACCTTCACAGATGTACCACCCCTACAGTGGAATCCTATCCACAAAGCGAAAGAAGATTTTATCTCTGTGCATTCAAGAAGTTCACCTGATCCATCATGGCTGCATGAAGATACTCACTTGTGGATGTGCGAGGTCGCAGAGGAAGAGGAAAAGTTCCTAAAAGCGAGAGAAGAAGGAACTTCTCAATGAGATGGACCAACTAAAGACCCAGCCTATACACAGATGATATTTCTTGATGAGGAATTCGAGCCCCATGGCTGGGCAAAAATCTTAGCTACCATGGACATTGTAGTGAATGAAGAACAATGGACACCTCATTGTGATGAGGAGGGTTATGATATTTCAGTGTTCATGTGTCAGCCCTTGTTGGAAGAATGTGATCCTAGTGACGTCATAGAAGAAGAAGAAAATGACAATGATCTAGAGTCCATTGTAATGGATAGTTGCTTCAATTCAGAAAAGCACTATCTAGAAGACGTAGGCGTATTTAATCAACAAGAAGAAGAACCTCTCACAAGCATTAAAACGGTAAATTCAAAGGATGAAAGTGAAGGTAATATAAAGAAAAAGAAAAGAAAAGTAGTGAAACAAGAAGAGGAGGAATCATTGTTTGAAGTTCCAGAAAACTTCAAGAAATATGAAGTTGAAGATCGGAAAAGTTTGGTACGAATGCCTAAGAGAGAGGCCATTGTGCGAGAAGCATATGACAATAAAGAAAAGACCAAAAAGATTGTAGTGACCATTGAAGAGAACGAAGAGAGATGTACGTACATAGGAGATGACCTAAGTGTAAAAGAAGAAGTAGAGCTTGTAGCTCTATTAAGGGTACATAGGGATGTGTTTGCATGGAATTATAGAGATTTGAAGGGAGTAGATCCAAAAATTTTCTCTCATACTATCCCCATGACCGTCGATGCTAAACCCACAAAACAAAAGCCCTACACATATAATGACATGTATGCAGCTAAAATCAAAGAAAGAGATTGACAAGTTGATTGAAGCTGGATTTATCTATGAGATTGAGCATACTGAATGGGTGTCCCCCATTGTAGTGGTGCCCAAGAAAAATGGAAAATTGTGAGTGTGCACTAACCTTAAAAAAGTTAATGCTGCTACGATTTGAGATAGTTATCCGCTTCCAATCACTGAACATTTATTGGAGCGTGTTGCACGCAAGGAAGTTTATAGCTTCCTTGATGGATTTTCAAGTTACAACCAAGTATCCATTGCCCCAGAAGATCAACAAAAAATAGCTTTTGCCACAGAATGGGGAATCGTTGCATTTCATGTGATGCCATTTAGGCTCACCAATGCACCTGCAACATTCCAGAGGCTCAAGTGTCATGTCTTCAAAGAGTTTTTGCGAAAGATCTTAGAAGCATATGTGGATGATTTATGTGCTCATTCTCAAGAAAGAAGATTCCACATTCCTCAGCTCAGATAGATCTTTGTTAAACGCGCGTTGCCATCACACGCACGTTTAAACTCTTTCGGGTTCTTGGGGGTGGTAGGGGTCTGCTAATCAGAGGCCCTATAACTCAAAACTCTGCATACAAATTACTGTCAATCCTCTGGTTCATTCTATCACAGACTTACTATTCATACTCAGGTTAATACTTTCTTAGTACATAACACTGAAGTTATTCATTACCATAACACAGACTTCATTACCACAACTTAATGGACTTAGGCTAACCACAAGTTAATGCAATCAACCAGAGACGAAAACACAGTATTACTCAGATTTCTCAAACACAACACCACGGCAACTCCACAGAACGTAATCGCCCAGACAGACAGTCTGGCGATTCTTTTGATCGTTATCGGAGCGTCCTTTCATTAGTTTATAAATAGATACAACTCTTCGCAACCACCTTTCGGTTCGTGCGAAATACAAAAAGTAAAGAAATTACAAATGCCACACCGGCGGCTTACACTGGCATGCACGATGGACTTGAACCTGCAATGATACAAAACTTAGGGCTCTTCTACTATACCCTGAATATACATGGTCCGGGCTAACTTAAAGGTTCTGGCATTTTTGTGTTTCAGGCTATCCATCATTTTCTTTAAAGTGTCTGGTTTGACTAACTGGGCGTCAGTACGAACAGAGCTTGCTGCAATTACTTGTGTCATCAAAATGTCAGCCTGTGTCTGCAAAAATGCTTCTTGTAAATAAAAATCGTTCGCCAGAGCTGCATCACGGCTCAATTTCATGTCTTGAATTTGTTTATCAATTTTAGATAATCTTTCTACTTGACAACCAAGTTGCTTTTCTCTTCTCTCTAGTTCGTGTGATTCATACTGAATGGTCTGGTAATAAGCATCTCCTTCCCTTCAAATCGCTGCAACCTCTTTCTGGAGTTGAACGGTTAACGTCATCTGTGCTTTAAGGGCAGAATTCGCCTCAAACAGATTTGCATTTGCGAATTGGAGTTTTGTACTAGTTTGCTTTGCTAAATCTTCCATTTCTTGTCCTTTCTGCACGACTTCATCAAGATGTACGCGTGTTTCTTCTAATAGATTTCCAAGTGCTATACGGGCATCTTCCTTATCCTGGACTAACTGTTTTAATTAGAAAATTTCCGCATCAGCAGCACTTAGTAACTCATCTTTGGCTTGTATCGCAGCTAACGCAGCATCTCTTTGGCTAATCAATGATTCCTATTCAGCAAGTCGAGCCTGGAGCTGTTGAAGCTGTACGTGTAAAGCATGATTTTCTGCTTTTACTGCATCCGCTTCTTCTTGCAATGGAATAATATCTGCTTCCAATACATCCACTTTGTGTTGTAATTCATGTCGGATATTATCAATAACATCCTTCATCTGCTTTGGTAGTTGTTGCGACAGTTGGATTAACATATGACCTATGGATGCTAACTCGGTAAACATAGGAATCGGAGGAAACAGGAGAGGAGGAAGTGGTTGGGATGAAGAAGCTGACAAGAGGTGATGGTAAGAGGGTGGAGAATAATTAGGGGAAGAAGAAGAAGTAGCAGGTTCTTCAGGGTTAATGGGCTCGACAGGTGTAATGGAATTGACCGGAGGCATGGGTGGAGGAGTGGGTAGAAGAGTGTTGGGTACCAACACTATTCCGGTAAGTTGCTGTGTAGTCGCTTTAGTTTGGGCAACTGCAGAATCTACTGCCGCAATTAATTCCTCGAAAATTTCTGCAACAATAACTTGGACATCTTCTTGTACATCTTGTTTGGACTATTGCAGCGAATTTTCCCGAGAAAAGCTTTCCGTAGTATTGGCAGAGGATGCACTGTGTTCTTGCTGCCGGATGGGAGAAGATTGGGTGGATGAATCAAGGTGAATTGAGGTGGCAGTATCGTGGAAGATTTCTTCTTCATTTCCAGTGGCAGAACCTTGCACTTGATAGTCAGAAGAGCTTATCCGTCTTTGTTTCCGGCGAAGGAGTTGGAAGAGATCTTCATCATCCTCTTCGGTATCTTCAAGTATTTGAGAAGATTCCTCATGATATAAAATTGGAGCGTTTGGAGGCGGTTGCACTGCTTGGAGGGCCGAAAACAAAAATGTAAGGATGTGCGGAAGATGGGAACGTGGCAGATCTCCTTTGTTAACACGCTTAATGACTGTAACGCATTCACGGTGAATGCGCTGGAAATAATAGGAAGCAAAATTAACAGGCTCCCGAGAAGCCATGTCAATCATTGAGTAGAACGGGCGTAAAATCCCGTAAGTGCATTTCTGTAGATTCAATATGGCCACTAAGAATTGCAAAGCTGTTCGTTCAGGATCAGGGTGACACAAGATAGCATACTCATTCGATGAGTGTCTTGGGAACAATTCAACCATAGTGGCTATCAGAAGGTTAGGACCATTCTCTCGTCCTTCTAGAGAGAGTCGGAAAGCTGCAGCAAATGACTCTAAGGTGATTACTACACGAGATGGTATACATGTAATTTGCCAACGCTGCTCTGTAGCAGGTGTGGCCGCAATGGCAACGATAATGTGTGTGTAATACGGATGACACTCTACTGAATGCCAAGGCAATTCAGCAAAGTTTAACAGACCTCAGATACACAAGAACTCACTCACGTCCGGAGGGAGTCTGTCATGGAAGGTAGCCTAAAGCTTCCATGGTGCACGCGCGAAAACACAGTAATCATAGAAAACACAAAGCACACAGAGCACACAGACACAATAGCGATTAACAGCGAAAAGAAGAAGATTAAGTAGATACTCGACAACGGGAGGCGATCGAAAACCTTAATCATCGTGCGGTGTTGAGATGATAACCTTCATAACTATGGCGTGCATGCATGTGCAGATCGATAATACATGGCGGCTTTGAATCATAATGAGATATCAAAACGAGGATATTTATAGGCTTATTCATTTAACACGCAAAAATAAAAAGAAAGTATATAACACGCGGAAAAACGGAGAACACGTCAGCGAGAATCAGGTGCTTGATGATACGGCCGCAACTTTGAGCCATTGATCACTTTAGGAAGAGGAACTCTAGTCAAAGTAGTCAACCGAAAAGTAGCTGGGCCCACTTGTTCACTAATTCGGTAAGGACCAAACCACCGTAATTTGAATTTTCCAGTAGAACGATTTGATTTTGCATTATAAAACAGCACAAGTTGCCCCACTGTAAAAACTGGAGTTTTGAGATACCGATCATGAGTACGAGCTTGCCGCAACTGCATTTCTTGAAGGACCAACAAACTTTCCCAGCAATGTTCATCTAAATCTCTAAGTGTGTCCAACCGAAATGGCAAAGAGTCTTCAGGTAATAGTTTCTGAGTGATGGCCACGCGTAAGCTGGGTACTACAAGTTCCATTGGTGCAATTGCTTCCAGCCCATAAGCCAACTTGAAAGGAGTCAGTCTGGTTGCTACTTTGTATGTAGTCCGGTATGCCCATAATACTGCAGGTAGTAACTGATCCCATCTTTCTGGTGATTCCACAACTAATTTGCGTAGCATACTTAACAAGGTCTTATTAGTGCTTTCCGCCAATCCATTGGCACGAGGATAGTACGATGAACTAAATTTATGTAGAATTTGAAAAGAGTGCATTAGTACTCGCATTAAATTGTTAGGAAAGTGTGTTCCTTGATCAGTGAAAAGTTCCAAAGGTAATCCATAACGTGGGAATACGTCCTTCATCAAGCATTTGGCCACCGAAACAGCTGTAGCGGACCGTAAGGCCCAAGCTTCTTCCCATCTAGTAGCGTAATCTGTGCATGTCAGAATGTAGCGATTGCTGCTAAGGATTGCTGGAGGTGTGATTGGTCCAATAAAATCAAGACCCCACTTCTGAAAAGGTTCCAAAGGTAATACAGGTTGCAGAGAGAAGAAGTGGCGTTGTAAAGGCTGTCCAGATCGCTGACAAGTGTCACACTGCTGCACAAAATGAGTCACATCTTTATACATGGTAGGCCACCAAAGCCCACTTTGCAGAATTTTTTGGTGCATCAAATCTACTGCAAAATGCCCACCGACAGATATTGAATGTTCCATAGCAATAACCGAGTTTACTTCGTGTGGAGGAATACAATGAAGCAAGACACCGGTATGATCCATGTAGCACAAGTGTCCGGCAATCAACTAGAATCTGCAACTGTAAACCGCAAATTTCCGCCTCATCGCAAGAGAAGTTTGAGGGGGAAGACATCCATCAGTAAGAAAGGTTAATAACTGATCATAGTAGGTAGGTGTCACAGGAGGTTCTGCAGATTCGTCACTAGTTGTTTCAGTAACATAAATTGCTGGTGTGGTGTCATCAACGCCCACCGGAGGTTCACCAGAATCTAATCGAGAGAGGAAATCTGCTAATGCATGTGCAGTGCCGGGTTGATGAATCACTTCATAATCGAACTCCTGTAACAATAGAACCCAATGTGCCAAGCGACCACCTAAATGCTGCTGTCGAACCAGATACACAAGCGCAACATGATCTACATGAAAGGTGAATTTTTGGCCTAACAAATAATGCCGGAATTTATTTACAGAATACACTAAACCGAGACACTCTCTTTCAGTTACTACATAATTCCGTTCAGCAGAAGCAAGGCGACGACTTGCATAATAGAGAGGCCGAAACCACTTATCAGTTTGCTGCATTAAAACACTTCCAATGGCTATATCCGATGCATCTACAAAAACATGAAATGGGCGTTCCCAATCAGGAGGTTGCAGAATTGGAGCCTGCGTCAATAATCCTTTTAGACGATCGAATGCAGTTTGACATTCTGGGGTCCATTCGAACTGACGTGGAGTGCTTGTCATGAGTCGATTAAGTGGTGTGGCATGATGAGCTAACCACCATAAATGGCGACCATGCCACCGAATCTGTCCCAGGAATCACATAACTTCTTTTGGTGTGGTAGGCACAGGTGCTTCCAACATGGCTGCACCTTTGTCTGGATTGACTTGTATGCCTTGTGCAGATATAATATGGCCAAGTAGTTTACCACAAGAAACCGCAAAAACAGATTTTGTCGGGTTTAGGCAGAGTCTGTATTCACGGTATTTCTCAAAACAACACTGTAAATGATACAGGTGTGCCACAATCTTGCTGAATAAGGAGAAGTCATCTAAGTATACTTGCATAAAAGAAGTGAGGTAGGGTGAAAAGATTTCCTGCATACACCGTTGAAATGTGCTGGGATCATTCCTTAAGCCAAACCACATAACCGTACAAGCGTAAACACCCCAATTTGTAATAAACGTTGTTTTCGGTATATCTTGTTCAGCCATTCGAACCTGGTTATAACCATTGTAACCGTCCAAAAAGGAGTACATCTCGTGTCTTGCCACTCTGTCCAGCATTGTGTCGAGAAAGGGAAGAGGAAATGGGTCAAGTATTGTGGCTGCATTCAATTTCCGATAATCTACACAGATTCGAAGCTGCTTGTTTTTCTTTCGAACAATTACGATCGGCGAGATCCATTCAGCGTGCTCAATGGGGACAATGATCCCACTTTTAGTAGCCGATCGAGTTCTGCCTTGACCTGTGCTGCATAATTAGGATTCATTCAGTAGCTGGATTGTTTAATCGGCTTTGCTTCTGGTTTGAGCACGACCCGATGCTGATAGATGCGAGGATCCAGACCTTTCATATCACGATAATCCCAGCCAAAAACATCAGAGAACTCACGAAGAAGCTGGATCAAATCACTTGAAATGCCTCGGACAATCCTGCCTTTATCTTGACAGGTCGCGGGTTCACTTCATCTCCCAAATTATAGGTCACTAACTGGTCTTCCGAAACATAGAATTGACGAGGTTTCCCCAGATCGTCAGATGCCTGTAAGAATTGTTGCAAAGTGGCTCCATCCATAACATCGTTATCATCTGCATCCACCTCTCCTGTCACGGGAATAACTGTACATGCGATCGGACTCCAGTTATCTGCTACAACTTGAAGATCTATAGTACCCAAGGAGATCAGATCTTCATTGTTCTTCAGAAATGCTTCTTCTTCATTGTCAGATAAGCCATCCAACATGTGGACCGGCTCTGCTACATATGGTCTGGCATGAAGTTCACAGGGCTGAATAGCATCCAGTTTGACAACATATTTACAGTGGTTGTCTTTGAAAGTCAGTTCCTGTGCTGACCAATCCTGTATGACTTTAGCCTGTTTCAACCATGGTCGACCAAAAAGGAGATTATAGTCGAGACTCGACTTCGGTAATTCTAAGACTACGAAAGTCATTTTAAACGTGGTACCCTGCAAAGTAATGGGGATATTCCTTACAAGGCCAACCGGATGGACTCGGGATTGATCTGCCATTCTGACAAAGAATTGCACAGGTTTGATTTGGGTCCACCCTAACTTCTTGCAGAGAGCCGCAGTTGCTATGTTCACACCGGAACCACCATCAATTACCACTTGTGTAATCTTGTGATTTTTATGCCAGACAGTCATTAAAGGGATAGAATGATCCACGGTAGAATCAATTTCCGGTTGGATTGTTGCAGTCGTCGGAGTACTAGGAGATACGGGACTAACCTGTTGTTGAAATTGCTACCTCACTCCTGGCACTAAAGCGAGTAGCTGTCCCAAGGGGAGTGTAATTGAGGCCTTAGAGAGAATATTCCATACCTGCTTTGTTTGAATTGTACTCTTCACCGATTCAGATGATGTTGCGCCTGTTACTGGGGTAGAATCTTGTTCATGCATTCCTGCCTGGGGTAGGGGAACCTGTGTCACCAAAACTAGGTTGGGGAACACCGTAGGCTCTGTGGTGGTCCATTGGCTAGCTTTAGTATACATTCGATGCTATTCATGGATGCCAGGTTCAAACACCTCAGCTGCTGGTTGCAACTGTTTACCAGATCTTGTCTGGACCACTGCTGCTTGAGTTTGCACTGGTGAAATATAGACCATATTGGTCATTGGGTTCTGACGCTCTTTCTTCCTTTGATCATATTCGGCTGCATCCTTGCAGAATCTTGCGATGTGCCCAAGTTCACCGCAAAAGTGACATCGAGGTGGTGGCAAGGAAGTACCTTCCTGTGATGTACCTGTCTGCCAGCGATTTGCATTGAAGTTGGTATTCTGCTATCCCCGATAATTCCTATATCCTTGTGGCTGATTGTTTCGCATCTGTGGTGGCACATAGTGGGTGGCTGGCTGCCCTGGTTCTTGTATAATGGCATTTATAGCTTCTTGTCCCTGCACTTTGGCGTTATACGCATAATTTCTGATGGAATGTCCGGTGGTATTGCAGATAGCACAATACATCTGATTAAGGGCACAGGTAGCACTGGTATGCCCAGAATTTTTTCACTTAGTGTAGTACATCTGTTTAGCCAGATCCTCTACAATGTTTTTACTGGCTTTCAGCCATTCCAAGTCTTCAGTGAATCCTCCTACCTTATGCTCAAGTTGCAAGGCTATCGCAATAACCGCATCCAGTGTCATAGCTCCCACACAACGAATGATCATAATTTGTCTTAATTGTGGGGTTAACCCATTAATAAACCACTGAGTTATCACATCATCCGGCAGGTTGGCATGTGCCAGCGGCACTTGTCTCAAATGAGTTCTAAACAATGTGGCATATTCTTGCACAGTCTAGTGCAGCTTCTGCCTATTGTTCTGCAAGTAATCGAAGATTTTGGCAGGGTTCTTCTTCAACCGAAACCTCTATAAAAACGCATCCCTTACCGCCTCATAGGTAACAAAATGATTGAAATCATACTCTGTTAACCATCTTGCTGCTTCATTAACTAAAGTTGACTGAAATACGATGGCCTTGTATGCCGGATCGGGTGGATGGTTAAGCACTGCATAACTTATTTCAAAGGTGCGTACATGGGCATCAGGATCGTCACCTGGAAATCCACCGAACTTGGTGTATGTTACTCCTGTTGGAACCGGTCGAGGTGGAAGTGGTTGTTGTTGTTGCTGCAGTTGTTGTTACTGTTGTTGTTGTTGTTGTTGTTGTTGTTGTTGTTGATTACTCATGGTGCTAATAGTGATACTGTTACTATCTCCTGAGTTTTGAGGAGGTGTTTTTGGTCCTTCGGAGTCTGTATGGTTAGACTGCTCACCTTTCGATTCAAAAATAGTGCTCAACCTCTTTCGGATCTCTAATTCAAATAGCCTATCCTCCTCTTTGGTATCAAACATAGGCAAAATTACTCCGAACAGTGGTGTCGGGAATGAGGATTCACTAGGAAGTATCACATGGTCACCAGAAAACTGTAAATTGCCTCCAACCGGGACCGAAGTGTCATCGGAATTTGTCGAACTTTCCCCAAAACAGGGTATTCTTTCACCTTCAATAATCTCTCTGTGCAAGACACCTCTATCCTCAGACGAATTTGAATCCTGACTAGACGGTGTTCGGTCAACTGCATAATGTGTCCTTGTATACTCTGAAGTTATTGTATCTTCTGCAGACTATGCCAAAATCACACCGGAATCTACCTGAATTGCAGTATGTTCCATCGGAATACTACCCAAATCACTGCTAATGTGCTCCACTTCTTCGACAACTGGGCTTAACCGATCTGTGCTTCTGCCTCCTGGGGGTGTCCTTAACAAATTTGGTACCGCCCAAGGCTGTCGGTCTCTCCTGTACTTTAGATACGACTCGCCGGACCGAGTAACCGGCATATATCACCTTTGCAACACTTGTGTACTGCTTCACCTTACTGTTGATTCACAATCTATGCCCACCTTCCCACAATCAATTTGCAACACTCTGTTGCCACCTTCCCACAATCAATTTGCAACACTCTATTGCCACCTACCTACAATCAATTTGCAACACTTTGTTGCCACCTTCCCACAGACGGCACCAGTGTTAAACGCGCATTGCTGTCACAGGCGCGTTTAAACTCTTTTGGGTTCTTGGGGGTGGTAGGGGTCTACTAATCAGAGGCCCTATAACTTAATTTTCCCAATTAACGCATTTACGTCGTAGTACTTTAATACTCAAAACTCTGCATACAAATTACTATCAATCCTCTGGTTCATTCTATCACAGACTTACTATTCGTACTCAGGTTAATACTCTCTCAGTACGTAACACTGAAGTTATTCATTATCGTAACACAGACTTCATTACCGCAACTTAATGGACTTAGGCTAACCACAAGTTAATGCAATCAACCAGAGACGAAAACACAGTATTACTCAGATTTCTCAAACACAACACCATGGCAACTCCACAGAACGTAATGGCCCAGACAGACAGTCTGGCGATTCTTTTGATCGTTACTGGAGCGTCCTTTCATTAGTTTATAAATAGATACAACTCTTCGCAACGACCTTTCGGTTCGTGTGAAATACGAAAAGTAAAGAATTACAAATGCCACACTGGCGTCTTACAATCTTCAACAAGTGTAGAGAATATCGAGTGTGTTTGAACCCTGAAAAGTGTGTGTTCATGGTATGACAAGGCAAAATCTTAGGTCACATTGTTTCTAAGAATGGGATATCCACAGACATGGACAAAGTAAAAGCCATTGCAGAATTGCCAAGGCCAAGGAACATTAAAGAGGTTCAAGCCTTTATGGGTCATTGTGGATATTATCACAGGTTCATCTGCATGTATGCAATCATAGCCAAACCTCTTTATGCCTTGCTCACAAACTTTGAGTGGAATGATGAATGTGAAAAATCCTTCAATGAGCTAAAGAGACACTTATGCTCAACACCAATACTGACCACTCCCGATTGGAATAAGCCATTCCATGTCCATGTAGATGCTTCCAATCATGCAATAGGATGTGTGCTAGCACAACCCATAGGTGAAGGAAATTTGGACTTGCCTATAGCATATGCTAGTAGAAAATTAAATGCCACCGAGCGAAATTATACCACAATGGAAAGAGAAGGTTTAGGCATGGTATATGCAGTGAAGAAGTCTAGACACTACTTATTGGCCAACAAGTTCAAGTTTTTTTACTGATCACCAAGGCTTATTGTATTTGGTCAATAAACCTTGCAACATAGGACTCTTAATAAGATGGTTTCTCTTAGTAATGGAGTACGATTTCGAAGTGGTAGTTAGGAAAGGTAGAACCCACCTTAGGGCGGACCATCTTTCTTGCATCACTTTAGGAGAACCACCGCAAGGAGTGTCTGATGAATTGCCCGATGCTTATTTGTTCAATTTAAAAGTTGTTCCTAAATGGGCAAATAAGTTCGTACATGTCTTAACCTTTGGGCCTGCAAATAAGAACATAAAAACAAACAAAGAAGAAATTGTAAAATCACAAAAATATCAAATATTGGCTGGAAGCATGTACAAACAAGATACAAATGGTGTATTAGCTTGTTGTGTCGAGGATGATGAACATAGGAGTTGGTTGCAACAAGCCCATTCAGGATTGCTAGGAAATCACTATTCTAAACAATGAACATTGCAAAATCTAAAATTTTTAGGAGTGTATTGGCCTAGCATGGATAGAGAAATACAAGAGTGGATTACGAATTGTCCAGTGTGTCAGGAGAGACCCCCAGTGGAGCATGCGACTCTTTATCATATATCGTTAATTCCAAAATGGAGCACTCCATTGGTAGAATTCATGAGATCAGGAACATTACCTAGTGAGGCTAGTATAGCAAGAAGACGAAGCATGGAGCAAGAGGCTAAAGACTATGCCTTAACAGGTAAAAACCTATACCGAAGAGGCAAAGACTATTACTTAAGACTGTGCGTTCACGAATTAGATGATTTGAAAGTCTTAGAAATTGCACATAGCGGTGTTGCAGTCGGACACTTCGGGCTTGATCGAGTAATTAAGACCATTCTATTCTCAGGACACTAATGACCCACTCTTCACATGGATGCACATACCTAGGTTAAGAAATGCGACAAATGCCAACGCGCACAATACCGAATTAGAAAAGATGAGATGCCTTTGAGGCCAATGATGGGAGGACGTACATTCTCGAAGTGGGGTATTGACTTTGTAGGTCCTATCAACCCAGTAGCAAGAAACTCCCATGTTGAATACATTATTGTAGCCACAAATTACCTTACAAAGTGGGTAGAAGTAAAAGCCACGACAAAAAATGATGCTCAAACGACTGCTAAGTTCTTATTTGAGAACGTGTTCACAAGATAGGGACTCCCAATAGAGTTGGTCAATGATAGAGGTACGCACTTCTTGAACGAGGTCATTGAAAATCTCCTTCAAGAATTCATGGTGATAAATAATAAGTCTGCCCCTTATCATCCACAAGCCAACAGACAAGCCGAGAGCATGAATAAGATCCTATGTAATGTGTTGACAAAACTCCTCAATAATAAATGCTTTGAGTGGGACAAACAGCTTCATCATGCTGTTTGGGCTTACGAAGTTGCCTACAAAACGGTACTCAATGTTGGAGCAAGTCTATGAAAAGCCTAAGTATTGGCTTGAGTCCCACAAAGTCTTAGAAGAAGCTTTAAAAAGAAGACTATGTAAAGTTCACTTGTGAACTACCTCTTGTAACTTTTGAAGAGTTTACTTAATGTAAAAGTAAGAGAATCTTAAGTGGTTGAGTCCACTTGATCAAGAATGGAAAGAGGAGCCACGAATTCGTGATTTGTGGTAGGTAGAGAATCAAATCAATCATTGATTGATTGGAGAGTGATTGAGGGAAGTTAGCCTCCCAAACTCAACTATAAATAGATGGCAGTTTTAGTCGTGGTTAGAGAGACCTATGTGAAGACCTCCAAGAGCTGAGCTTTATGCCATATCAAGGTGTGATTACAAGGCACACATATGTATCAGTAAGTCGCTGTATTGTACAAGAAATATACTTTCATTTTCATGATTATTTGAGTTCATCTTTCCATGTTCTTGTGAAGTGTACTACTCACTGCCATTACTCTCAGTTTTTCGCAGTCAACTTGCAGAGATGTTTTCTCTGCGCTTGATGCATCATTTTCAGTGATTTAACTTGGTAAAGTTATCTCTATAAGTCTACTATATGCTCACAAATTTTCACGTCATTTGAATGTTGAAATCTTCAGTTATGTTCATTTGAAGGTAACAGGGTCTGTTCATCTTCACTTCTCTGTCAGGTACCCGACTTTTTCACTCATCTTGTCAGAGCCATTTCTCAGTGGTTACTTATCCAAATTCAATGACTTTAAGCTCGTTTGATTCTGCTTACAGTTTAGTATAACATATAAATTTTCATAATCATTGGAGTCCTAAATTTTGCGTTATGTTGATTTTTCTGCTCACTAGTCTCAAACTGTAGCAGCCCGTGAAAATCGGGATGATGTCATCACTTGTTAAAACTCATTCTCAGTGTGTGGTTTATTATTTTTGATGAGATTACTCTTGAAAGTTAGCTCTTTAAGTTACCTAGATTTCCCCAAGAGGAATTAAGCTAATTGCTACTGTGCTCAGAGAATTATGTAAAACACTGGACAGGTGTATGAACCAAGAATAGCAAGTTTTCACCTCTGAGCTAACTCCAACTTATCTGTTTTGATCTATCTTTTTGAGAGTGATCTTCCAAGGTACATAGGGTGTCTAATACATCCATTGGCAAGCTAAAAGGGCCCACCATATACTCTTGGAGTTCGATTGGCTCGTGTAGATAAAGGATTTTGCAATACCTCTTCATCTTCAAGCACATACTTATCCATCTCTTCACAGTGGTATCAGAGCCAGGTTGGACAACATGGCAGATGGATTTCCTTCATCAATTGACAAATTGGACAGAGGTAACTACTCAGCTTGGTCATTAAGAATGGAAGCCTATCTCCAAGGTAGAAGTTTATATGGTTATGTGGCTGGAGATGAAGTTATGCCAAGTTTCAAGAACAAAAGTCAACCAACACAAGAAGAGCAAGAAAGATTGAGCACATGGTGCTCCAAGGATGCACTTGCAAGGTCTTATCTCCTCAACTCTATCTCATATTTTTTGTTGCCTCACATTAGAAGTTGTAAGACATCTCAGGAAGTGTGGGATGCACTTGAAGCTTTCTTTTCTTCAAGTACTAAAGCTAGGAAGCATCAACTATGGCTAGATTTCACAACTCTCAAGAAGGCTCCCAAACAAAATGTGACTGATTTTGTCACAAAGCTCAAGGACATAGCGGATCAGTTGGGAAGCATTGGAGAGGTAATAGATGAAGAGCAAATTGTAAGGCAGGTCATCAATGGCTTGAAGGCAGATGACAAGTGGGAAGCATTCACCACAGCTATGGATTTGTACATGGACATACATGTACCTGATTTCAATACACTCATTGGACAACTACTTACTCAAGAGGCAAAGCTTATCAAAAATGGAGAAAGCTCTAAAGGTAATCAATCTTCAGCTTTATACACTGATAAAAGAAAGTCCAAAGATAACAAAGGAAAGGCAAAGAAAGTGGATGATGAAGCAGGTACATATCAAGCTAACTATGCAGGTAGAGGAAGACATGGCAGAGGTAGAGGAAGAGGAGGTAGACAAGGCAGGGGGAGATCCCAAGACTCCAACTCATGTTCTATTTGTGGATTAACTAATCATACAACTGAAAATTGCTTTAGGAATTCCAGGAATCAAAGAGGCAGAGGATACAATAGAGGAAATTATGGCTACTCAAGAGGAAGGTTCAACAACTACCATGGCAACTACAACAACTACAATCATTCAAACTATCAAGGAGGCTACAAAGGAAGGAGAGACTACAATAACTACACAGAAGACTCAAACAAAGAGGATTCATTATTGATCATGAACATGGCTATGCCACAAGGTAAATCTGATGAGCATGTTTTCTACATAGATTCAGGTTGTTCAAATCATGTGGCAGGAAATGTGGCACTCCTATCAGATTTAGAAGATCCAAGGAATAAGCATGAGGTACAAACAGGAGATGATACAAAACATCCTGTGGAGAAAATAGGCAATGTCAAAGCACCTGATGGAAACATCAACCTACTCAGTAAGGTACTCTATGTCCCTACCATTACAAAGAATTTGATAAGTGTTGGGCAGATAGTAGAGAAAGGGTTGCAAGTCAGTTTCACAAAAGCAGGAGCATTTGTTGAAGATCCAAGTCAAGGATTCAGAAGAATTGCAAAAGGTGAAAAGACAGGTAGATTGTTCACATTTGAATTACAGGACACTAGAAACATTGCTCTCTTTAATTATGGTAGTCAAACACTCACAGAATTGGAAGTATGGCACAAAAGGTTAGCACATATTGGTGAAAGGTCATTAAAGCAAATCTGCAGGGACCAAAGTGTACTTGGACTCCCTAATTTGTCAAAACAACATATGATTTATAAGTGTAGTGCATGTCAATTTGGAAAGTCTCACAGGTTACCATTCATGAAGAAAGGTTATATGCATGGAGATCTCTTGGAGTTGGTTCATACAGATGTATGGGGACCTAGCAAGGAAGCTTCAATATCTGGATCAAGGTATTATGTTTCCTTTATTGATGATTGCAGCAGATGGACTATCCTATTCTTTATGAAACACAAAGATGAAGTTTTTTCATGTTTCAAAAGATATTTGGCTCTTGTGGAGAATCAAACAGGTAAATCACTAAAAAGGCTAAGGTCAGATGGAGGGGGAGAATACTTCTCCCATGAGTTTGATTCTTTTCTTCAAGAAAGAGGAATCAAAAGAGAGGTAACTACAAGGTACACTCCTGAGCAAAATGGAGTGGCAGAAAGGAGGAATAGGACAATTGTTGAAGCTGCAAGGTCTATGTTAAATGAAAAGCATTTACCTAATTACTTATGGGCTGAGGCTGTATCTACAACCACTTACTTGATTAACAGGTTGCCTTCAAAATCCCTTGATGGGATGACTCCATATGAGGCTTGGAATGGAAGAAGACCAAGCTTAGATCATTGTAAAATTTTTGGATGTATTGCTTTTGCTCATGTTCCTTCACAGGTTAGAGGAAAGATGGATCCAAAGGCAGAAAGGTGTGTATTTATTGGATATGAAAACAATCAAAAGGGCTACAGGTTATACAACCCTACCAACAAAGGATTCTTGGTAAGCAGAGATGTAGTTTTTGATGAGAACAATTCATGGTATGAAGATTCATGCAGGAAGGTCAATTTACCATTTAATCTTGAAGAAGATTTTCCAAAGCTTGGTAGAGAACAACCAAAGATTGAAGAACAAGACACCTCAGAGGATGATGAAGAATCTCAAATGGAAAAGATCAAAGCATGGAATTCTAAAGGTAAAGCGAAATTGCAAGAACTTGGACATGAGGCAGAATCATCACATCATGGCCTAAGAAGATCTATGAGGGAAAAGAAAAAACCAGAAAGGTATGGGTTTGACACCTCATTAGTAACTAAACATTCTATCTACATAGCACAGGACATAAACCAAGAGGAGCCATCATCATTTGAAGAGGCCAAAGCAAAAACAGAATGGAAGCACGCGATGAAGGAAGAGATCGAAGCACTTGAGGAAAACAACACTTGGGATTTGGTGCCCAAGACTTCATCCATGAAGGTAATAGGCTCAAGATGGGTCTATAAACTCAAGAAGAATTCTGATGGCCCCATTAATAGGTATAAGGCAAGGCTTGTAGCAAAAGGCTTTGCACAAACTCAGGGAATTGATTATGAGGAGACCTTCTCTCCTGTGGCAAAGATGCCTACTATTAGGGTTTTGCTTAGTATTGCCTCTTCCAAGAATTGGAAGATACTTCAACTAAATGTAAAGAATGCATTTTTGAATGGTTGGATAATAGAAGAGGTATATATGGCACAACCACCTGGTTTTGAGAATCAAGTTTATCCTGATTATGTGTGTAAACTTAACAAAGCATTGTATGGTCTCAAGCAAGCTCCAAGAGCTTGGAATTTTAGGCTTGTTTCATTCTTGCAGGACAAAGGCTTTCAACCAAGCAAGGCAGATCCTTCACTTTTTATTAAAAAGAGTAGTTCCGAGGTCATCTACCTATGTGTATATGTAGATGATATTATATTGACAGGAAATGATGCAGATGGTATGAAGAAGATCAAAGATCAGATGAGAGAAGAGTTCAAGATAAGTGATTTGGGTTCACTTACCTACTTCCTAGGTTTGGAAGTTGTCTACAAAGATCATGGTTTGTTTCTCACTCAAAGAAAGTACATTAAGGACATGTTGGCAAAATTCAAGATGCAAGATTGTAAGATTGTAGGTACTCCAATGGAGGTCAATCACAAATTGAGCTCACATGAAGGTGAACTCATAGAGGACATCACATCATATCAAAGTCTAGTGGGTAGTCTCAACTATGCCACATTGACAAGAGTAGATGTATGTTACAGTGTGAGTGTGCTAAGCCAATTTATGCACACACCAAGGAAACCACATATGGATGTTGCCAAAAGGATTCTCAAGTATCTCAAAGGATCCATAAATGAAGGACTTTATTATCCTTATGTATCTGATTTAGGTTTGAAGCTATTTTCTGATGCAGATTGGGCTGGCTCCAAGGAAGATAGAAGGAGCACTTTAGGTTATCTTACCTTTGCAGGTTCAAAGCTTATTTCATGGGCATCCAAGAAGCAACCCACAGTTGCTCTCTCTTCTACTGAAGCTGAATATAGAGGTCTTGCCATAGCTACACAAGAAGCTATGTGGATGAAGACATTATTCAAAGATCTTGGGTTGGAGTTTGGAACTCCAACTATTTTTGGTGACAATATGAGTTTTATTCATTTGGCTGCTAATCCTATTTTTCATGCCAGGACTAAACATATTGAAGTTCATTATCACTATGTACGAGAGAAGGTTCTAAGCAAAGAGATTCAAATATCATATGTGTCCACTCATCAACAATGTGCAGATATTCTAACCAAAGCATTGGATGGTACAAAGCTTTGCAAATTCAAGGCTATGATAGGTTTGCAGGTAATCTTGGAAGATTGAAGACCTCAAGCATACTTGGCTTGAGGGGGAGCTATTGGAGCAAGTCTATGACAAGCCTAAGTATTGGATTGAGTCCCACAAAGTCTTAGAAGAAGCTTTAAAAAGAAGACTATGTAAAGTTCACTTGTGAACTACCTCTTGTAACTTTTGAAGAGTTTACTTAATGTAAAAGTAAGAGAATCTTAAGTGGTTGAGTCCACTTGATCAAGAATGGAAAGAGGAGCCACGAATTCGTGATTTGTGGTAGGTAGAGAATCAAATCAATCATTGATTGATTGGAGAGTGATTGAGGGAAGTTAGCCTCCCAAACTCAACTATAAATAGATGGCAGTTTTAGTCGTGGTTAGAGAGACCTATGTGAAGACCTCCAAGAGCTGAGCTTTATGCCATATCAAGGTGTGATTACAAGGCACACATATGTATCAGTAAGTCACTGTATTATACAAGAAATATACTTTCATTTTCATGATTATTTGAGTTCATCTTTCCATGTTCTTGTGAAGTGTACTACTCACTCCCATTACTCTCAGTTTTTCTCAGTCAGCTTGCAGAGATGTTCTCTCTGTGCTTGGTGCATCATTTTTAGTGATTTAACTTGGTAAAGTTAGCTCTATAAGTCTACTGTATGCTCACAAATTTTCATGTCATTTGGAGGTTGCAATATTCAGTTATGTTCATTTGAAGGCAACAGGGTCTGTTCATCTTCACTTCTCTGTCAGGTACCCGACGTTTTCACTCATCTTGTCAGAGCCATTTCTCAGTGGTTACTTATCCAAATTCAGTGATTTAAAGCTTGTGTGATTTAGCTTACAGTTTAGTATAACCATACAAATTTTCATAATCATGGAATTCCTACATTTTGAGTTATGTTGATTTTGCTCCACACTGGTCTCAAACTGTAGCAGCCCGTGAAAATCGAGATGATGTCATCACTTATTAAACCTCATTCTCAGTGTGTGGTTTATTATTTTTGATGAGATTACTCTTGAAAGTTAGCTCTTTAAGTTACCTAGATTTCCCCAAGAGGAATTAAGCTAATTGCTGCTGTGCTCAGAGAATTATGTAAAACACTGGACAGGTGTATGAACCAAGAATAGCAAGTTTTCACCTCCGAGCTAACTCCAACTTATCTGTTTTGATCTATCTTTTTGAGAGTGATCTTCCAAGGTACATAGGGTGCCTAATACATACATTGGCAAGCTAAAAGGGCCTACCATATACTCCTGGAGTTCAATTGGCTGGTGTAGATCAAGGATTTTGCAACACCTCTTCATCTTCAAACACATACTTATCCATCTCTTCACACTCAATGCCACCCCATTTTAGATGGTCTTTGGATAGAATGTAGTGCTACCATTGGACTTCCTAATCCCAACCTTGAAAGTAGCACAAGAGCATGAGTGGAATGGACATGAGTTGTCCTCCAAGATCTTTGATCTAGAACGTTTAGGCGAGATGAGGCTACGAGCAGCAACAGACATTTATGCTACAAAGAAACGACAAAAGGCATACTTTGACGCCCATAGAAAGGATAAAGGATTGAAAGAAGGAGATCTAGTGCTGGTTTATATGCTAAAGCAACATGCCCGCAAATTGGAGAAACAAGGATATGGACCCATGATCATTAATACAATCTCCACTAGTGGTGCAGTTCAATTGGCCACTTTAGAAGGGGATATCTTGCCAAACTATATAAGTGGTTGTCGAGTCAAGTTATATCAAGAACCTCTTACAGAGGATATGCTCATGAGACTTAACACTGCTAAGAAGCGAAAAGAAGAAGAGTTGAGAGTCAGGGAAGAAGCACATGCAGAGGCGTGAGAGCACATAAGGCGAAATAAGTGCCAAAAATCGGGCATAATTACTTCTCGCCCCTTTGTGACCATAGAGGTAGGACAAGGAAAGAGTGTAAGGACTGTGAGAGCATTGGTTGACTCAGGTGCAACAACTGGTGCAGTTAGACTTTCATACTGGCAAGTCCTGGAATCGGACATTAAGCCCATAGAAGCATATCTTATAGGATTGGGAGGTGTGGAAACCCCTTTTTTTGGCGAGGTGGAACTTCCCATCTACCTTCAAGATGTTCCAATGAAAGTCAAAATGCTAGTGTGTCACGATGAAGACCTTACAGAGCCACTTTTCTTGGGTCAAGATTGGATTTACGACCATGCAGTCAACTTGAACTTAAGAAGTCAACTTTTTCAAGTTTGGGTACAGGAACAATGCATCACATTAGAATTAGAGAATTGCATGCTCACAAATCCAGATGTCACACCTTCCCATAGTTCTTCTATGACTAATCTTAGGAAAAAAGATGTTGTATGTGTCAAAGGCTCTATGTTCCAAAAGCACTCAATCATGAAAGAACAGACTCAAAGGCAAGCTGACTCCTCTTGTATAAAGACTAATGTCATCACAACTAATCAACCAAAAAGGCAGGTGAAACCATACATGACAACCGCTCTATCAAATAGACAGCGAGAATTCGAGAAGAAAGTAGCCTCGGGCATGAAGCAGATCTGGGTACGAAAAGGAGAACAACCACCAACCGCTCCAACACAATTCCCACCCACGCAAGTCAACCATGCAAAAACAAGAACCAAGCAACTAGGACTAGCTCACCTAGAAGGTCTCTGACAAATTTGGGTACCACAAAAATTAGCTACAACTCAACAAGGGCAATTACATATGTGGGTTCCCATAGCACTCCTACATGCACAAAGGCCTATGCTCTCTACCATGCAAAAGGTCTCAACAAAGAAGCCAGGGAGAGAAAAGGGAAAGCACCGAACACAAAGACCAAAAGAGGATAAGCTCAACCCTTCGGCACAAGTAAGAAGACAATCATCAAGGATATGGGTTTGGAAGCCAAAAGTACTAGTAACTCCCACAGAACCGACAAGCCAACCATGCTGGACACCAAGTTTCAGCAACCACCCAAAGAGGAAGCAGCTAGAGGTGATCTCTATAAGGCCAACTACTATTCTAAAATGGATCCCTATACGGAGAATTACATCATTTCCAGATCCAATTGCCACCTCCAAACAAAGATTGCATCCAGTTTGCAAGTAACATCATAAGCCTTGACTAGCAACGACCATGTGCCTTTGGCATAACCATGTCTTTTGCACCATTCTAGTCATGCATTTCCAAAGTATGCATTAATATCGGGCCACATTACATGGCCGTGCATAGACACAAATGAGAAATCCCAGGCACATGCTACGCACTTGACATATGTCTAATATTTAATTGATGCTAACCTCTTTTCTTGTTTTGTGATATTGTCCGAAAAAAAAAGGTAAGAATTTCCTACTGTAACAACACTATAACCATGGTAGATTAGGAAACCTCTTCATCAACGTACCCTTGAGCACTTCACTCAAGACCCAATTTCTTACACCATACTTCTTCCCATGCATTTTTTAAGTACCCATACATAGGGCCACATTACAAGGCCATGCACAAGGCACATATTTTGTTCAACCCATGCACTAATGCACTGACCCATCATCCATTATGGGTTACAAGTACTTGGCATGAAAACTATGAAAGAAGAAACAGAGGACATCAAGGTGACAACAACAAGTGCAAGGAAGCAATCCACCATCGAGAGTTGCTCATAATCAACATTGACCACCTCTTTTGAACAGCTATCAATTTGGGCAGCTCACAAATGCACCATCAAGCTGGAATACAAGGAAGAAGCACATACAAAGGGACTCCAACCTGTAAGGGCTAGCCGTGAAAAATGCTGAAATAGACAACTGACCAAGCTATAGATGGAAGATGGACTGCTCTTGTTGATACAAGAGGGACACTACCTCTCAACATGGAACAACCACTACAACAAGGGTCTGTCAGGGACGACAGACTCTAGAGGGGAGGGGGGGGAGTGTTGACAGTCAGGGTCAAGCACAAGCATAGAAGCACATCAAGGAAGTGGACACACAAGAAGAAGGAGCATGTACGGAGCTCCAAGAAGCACATGTCAAATTTTCATAAGAAATCCCTATAAAAGTAGTGATTTTCATCATAGAAAACCATTGTAAATACCATTTTTCATTTTTCATGCCAAGGAGTTCTCGAGCTTGAGGATTATTAGAAATATCATCCTACCAATTTTCATAATTTTTAGACTCCGTTTGAGCCCCCAAATAAGCCCTAGAACCTAATTTTTAACTAGGCCGAACACAAGGTCTGGACAGCACCAAAACCACTCAAAAAACTATAAAAAGGGCTGGAGAGCTCATTTTTGAGGTTAGCTTGTTGTAGTTTTGAGCTTCGTAAGAGATTTCCTTTGTAATTGAAGCTTTCCATTGTTCCACTCTTTGCTCTCACCTTGTGCGCATGTGTGCGTATGTGTGTGCATGCTTAGGTGCTTTCACTCACGCACTTGTGCCATCACTTGCTCGCGGTCTTCATACCTATCCTCACATCTCCACGGATTGACATTTATGAGGTGCAACTCCTCACGTTGGTACTCACCATTGTGCTAGAGTGACACAAGGAGAGGTAGGAATTCAAGAAGAAGGGGCACAGGAGGTAAGCAAGGTAGGGGGAGACCTTTCAACTCTTCCCCATGCAATATATGTGGACTGTCTAATCACACAATAGATGAGTGCTATAGGAACTTCAAGAACCAGAGAGGAAGAGGATTTCAAAGAGGTGGCTACTCACAATCAAGAGGAAGATTCAACCATAACGAAGAATACAATCATGTCTACAACAACAATTATCAAGGAGGATACAAATCAAGAAAAGATTTCAACAACTATACAGAGGATCAAGAGGCTTCTCTTCTCATTATGAACATGGCTTCAAAACAAGGTATGATTGATGAGAACCTCTTCTATATTGACTCAGGTTGCTCAAACCATGTAGCAAGCAATGTAGCTCTCCTTTTTTATCTTGAAGAGCCCAAGGGAAAGCATCAAGTGCGGACAGGTGATGATACCAAGCATTCAGTGGTCAAGGTAGGAAATGTCAAAACTTCTGATGGGAATAGGAATCTGTTGAGAAGAGTTCTTTATGTACCTACTATCACAAAGAATTTGATGAGTGTTGGAAAAATATTGGAAAAGGGTTTGCAGATTAGGTTCAATAAATTTGGAGCTTTTGTGGAGGACCCCCAACATGGATTCAAAAGGATTGCAAAGGGTGAAAAAACAGGTAGATTGTTTACATTTGAACTTGAGGACACTAGAAACATTGCACTTTATAATTACAAGGATCAAACCTTGTCTAAGTTAGAGATATGGCACAAAATATTAGGACACATTGGTGAGAGAACATTGAAGCAGATATGTATAGATCAATGTGTACTTGGGATACCTAATGTATCCATGCAACACATGATCTATAAATGTGGTGCATGTCAGTATGGTAAATCACACAGGTTACCCTTTACAAAGAAAGGCTATATGCATGAGGCTTATTTGGAACTTTTCCACAATGATGTGTGGGGACCAAGCAAGGACCCTTCAATTTCATGCTCAAGGTACTATGTGTCATTTATTGATGATTTCGGTAGGTGGACTATCTTATATTTCATGAAACATAAGGATGGTCTTCAATTGTTTCAAGAAGTATCTTGCGCTTGTGGAAAATCAAACAGGAAAATGCTTAAAGAGGATAAGCTCAGATGGAGGAGATGAGTACTTCTCCAATGAGTTTGGTGCATTTTTGCAAGATAGAGGTATCAAAAGGGAGATCACTACTAGATATACTCCTGAGCAAAATGGAGTAGTAGAGAGGAGGAACATATTGATTGTCAAAGCAGCTAGATCTATGCTAAATCAAAAGAAGTTGCCTAATTACTTGTGAGTAGAGAGTGCTTCTATTTCCACTTATCTTATCAATAGGTTACCTTCTAAATCCCTTGATGGAATGATGCCCTATAAAGCATGGCATGATAGGAGACCATCACTTGAACATTGCAAAATATTTGGTTGTGTTGCTTATGTGCATGTTCCATCTCAAATTAGAGGTAAGTTAGACCCTAAGGCAGAGAAATGCATCTTCATAGGGTATAATATAAATAAAAAAGGATATAGATTTTTTCATCTATCCAACAAAGGATTTGTGGTCAGTAGAGATGTTTTGTTTGATGAGAATGACTCTTGGTTTGAAAGTGAATGCAAGAAGGTCGAATTTCCATATGACTCGGAAGACAAATTTCCAAGCCTCACCAAGGAGGAGCAATGCACAATTGAAGACAAAAAATCAGACGATGAGTACACCATCAACTTGGAAGAATTTAAAGCATGGAAATGAAAAGGCAAAGTCAAGATGAAGAGGTTGGAGGACATACCTGAGTCATCCAACCAAGCCTTAAAGAGATCACAAAGAGAGTGCAAGAAACCAATCAGATATGGGTATCATACTTCATTAGTCACTAATGATGGAGAGTGTTAATCTCCAAAAGAACAACCTACTCTTGAAATTAGAGCACCTCTATATCAAGAGTAAGTCAAAATCTTCACCAATTTAGAGGATCAACATTCAATTATAAGGATTTTGGAAAATCTGTGAAGAGGATGATTCTACAGAAAGTCTGCTGCACTTATCTTTCTCATTGACTAAGCAAAAGTGTAAAGTTTTTTATAAAACTTTGCATGGGGTGTTGCCTAAAGATTGTGCACCTCCTCCAAGTTAAACTACTCCAAAAGATTAAGTAGATTTTGAGAAATCAACTTGACAAGTCACCTATGTCTAAAACTGTACTTCTGAGAAGTCGATTTAGACACCTATAACTGCTAAGACATGGTTCTCCAAGAATAGAACCCGTTTAAGCAAATGCTTTTAGTCACAAGTAGCTTACCTTCCAACTTAAAGATTGAGTGCTTGCTTGCACAAAACTTTAAACTGTGGAGTGAGAAATGATCAAATCATTGACTTCGAATTTTGCGCCTGTTTCAGGAACCAGTGAACACTTCTTCACATACAAATGTTCCTACACATAATTCTCTTAGCCTGATCACAATTGGAAGCTAAAACTTTGTGCAGAGGTCGATCACCTATAGACTTAAACTTGTACAAAAGCATTTCACAAAAGATCTAACACAGGAAGAGAAAACTCAGAAACATCGGGCGCAAAAATCTTTCATTTATGAAGGAGTTTACAACTGAATGATGAGAGAGAATTCAACTAACTTCTCATGTGTCTAATGACTCTTACAGCTTCTCATTTCTCTATTCTCGTGCTCTCTCATATTTTCCCCGACACTTTCATAGCATATATATACAAAAAGCTACAATCTTATGACTTCTTAAAGACATAATTGAACTATCTGTACATATGTGTACATGTCTTCCTCTTCTGAATGTATACTTCTTCCTTGCTTCATAACTTGAATCTTTCCTTCAAATCTTGACTTCATTTGCATGTCAATACATCAATTGGTGATTGTCCTGCACCAACAGCTCCCCCTCAATCATCAATTGAGGTTTTCTCTATCTTCTTTATGCCTGCCATGTCTTTGAACTTCTGTAGCTTTGGTCCATTCAAGCTTTTGGTAAGCATATCAGCTATCTGATCTTTTGTTGAAGTATGTATGACTTCAATCTCTTTATCCATCACCTTCTCTCTCAGAAAGTGATACTGAATCTCAATGTGTTTAGTCCTAGCATGAAAAATAGGGTTAGCAGCTAGATACAATGAACTCATGTTATCTCCATATATGATAGGTGTACTCTATATAGTGTCAAAACTCTTCATCAGAGTCTTAAGCCATATTATTTCCTTTGCAGCTTCAACCATTCCTTTGTACTCTGCTTCTGTAGATGACAAAGCAATTGTATGTTGCTTCTTTGAACACCAAGAGATTAACTTATCTCCCACATAACACATGTATCCATAGGTTGATCTTCTATCATCAGGATTACCTGCCCAATCTGCATCACTATATACTTTGATGTTTGTATCTAATGTAAAACCATAATACAAACCCTCTATGAGTGTACCCTTAATGTACCTCAACACTCTTTGACCAACAATCCAATGTTCTTTCCTAGGACAATGCATGAATTGGGACAAAACCCCAACTGCATATGATAAATCAGGCCTAGCTAATGTAGCATAAATAAGACTACCAACCAAACTCTGATATAACTTCATATCCTTGAATTCTTCTCCACCATATCTGCTCAATTTGTGATTCACCTCCATTGGAGTAGGTGCTACCCTGCAATCATTCATTTTAAACTTGATTAACAAGTTCTTCAATACCTTTCTTGAGTCACATACACTCCATGTTGAGTGTATGAAATCTCCATGCCCAAGAAGTATGACAAATCTCCCAAATCACTGATTTTGAACTCTTTATCCATTTGCTTCTTTAGGCTTTGAATGCCTTTCTCATCTGTACCTGTACGAATTATATCATCAACATATATGCACATGTAAATGAACCCATCATCACTTGCTTTAACAAGCAAGCTACTATCTGCCTTAGATACTTGAAATCCAAGTTCCTTTAAGAACTTTACAAGCCTATAGTTCCATGCCCTTGGGGCCTGCTTCAAGCCATATAAAGCTCTCTTGAGCTTACACACATGATCTGGATACCTTCCATCTCTGAATCCTTGAGGTTGCTCCATGAAAACATCATCTGAAATATAACCATTCAAAAAAGCATTCTTCACATCTAATTGACACAATTTCCAACCTTTACATGCAGCAATTGCTATGAGTGTTCTGATGGTTGTCATCTTTGCCATAGGACTATAAGTCTCATCATAATCAATATCATATGTTTGAGCAAACCCTTTCACAACAAGTCTAGCTTTGTACCTAGACACACTTCCATCTGCAAACCTTTTTGTCTTGTAGACCCACTTAAATCCAATGATCTTCTAGCTATTTGGTTTTGGAACCAAATCCCATGTTTGATTCTCCATCAATGCCTCATATTCTTCTTGCATAGCTTTCTCCCAATTTTCTTTACCTTTTGCCTCTTCATATGTAGAAGGGTCTTCATCTGCTTTTATCATGTAAGCATAATCTTTGGTAGCCAAAAAAGAAGTATCATAGCTATACCTTGTAGGTTGCCACTTGTGTCTTGATGACCTTCTAAGTTCTCCACTGCTTGAGGTTTCTCGTTCTTCACACTCAGGATCAAATCTTGGCATTTCTTCAACTTCAACCTGCACTTCATTATTCTCCTCTTCATCAAATACCTGTACCTTTGATTTACCTTTCCTTTGACTCACAACTTCTTCATCACCTGTATTAATATTGATAGTACCTTCATACCAAGTACCTTGCTCATCAAATGTAACATCCTTAGACACAATGAATTGTTTTGTGGATGGACTCCACAACCTATATCCCATCTGCTTATCATCATAACCAATGAACACATACTTTTCAGCTTTAGGTTCCAATTTGTGTCTTAATTGTGATGGCACATATGCATATGCCAAACATCCAAATACTTTGCAATGGTTTAATGTAGGTCTCTTACCCTACCATGCCTCATATGGTGTCATACCCTGCAAGGCATTACATGGTAGCCTATTGACCAGATAAGTGGCTGTATTTACAGCCTCAGCCCACAAATAATTTGGGCAATTTTTCTCCTTCATCATGGACCTTGCAAACTCAACAAGAGTCCTATTCCTCCTTTCTGCTACACCATTTTGTTGAGGAGAGTACCTGCAAGTAACCTCCCTTTTTATACCTGCATTCCACAAGTAATCACTGAACTCATTAGAGAAATACTCTCCCCCTCCATCTGACCTTAGTCCTTTCAACTTATGACCTGTAATTCTTTCTGCATACACATGATAATGTTTGAATGTATTGAATACCTCTGACTTATCTTTGATCACATAGATAGTGATCCATCTGGTAGCATCATCAACATAAATCACATAATACCTTGAACCATTGATACTGAAATCCTTTTATGGTCCCCACACATCTGTGTGTACCAACTCAATTTTCTTTGAATACATAAAACCATGCTTGGAATAAGATTGATTATGAGCCTCACCTAATTGACATGCCTCACATCTGTATGTCATATGTTGACCTCCAACATTAGGTAATCCAAGCATTGCACCATTGTTAATCATGTCTTTGATACCTCTTTCATTGAAATGTCCAAGCCTCTTGTGCCAAAGATCTAACTCAGAGATCTTATGTCCTCCATAAGTGAACAAGGCATGACCAACATTACCTTGAATCTTCAATGTGAACAATCTTCCTTCTTTCTTCCCTGAAACAATTTGTTTATACCCATTGCTAGGGTCTTCCACAAACACTCCTTCATTAGTGAACCTCAGTTCATAACCTTTTTCAACAATTTGTCCTACACTTATCAGATTCTTAGGAATTGTAGGAACATACAAGACCTTACTCAATAAGGTGCTACCATCCTTGGCCTTTATTGATCCAATTGACTTCACATTGTGCGTTGTATTGTCTCCTGTTTGAACAACATGATTAGTCACCTTATTTTCCAAATCAGTCATCAATGCTATGTTACCACTCAGATGATTGCTACACCCTGAGTCAATGTAGAAGACTCTTTGGTCTTCACTTTCCCTTTCACAAGTTGCATTCATTATCAATGTTGAATCCTCCTTCTGATCTGAAGCATAATTGTAGTAGGTATTATTGTATTGTTGACTTTGGAATCCTCTACCTGCATTTCTTCCAAAGTAACCCCTACTACCTCTACCTCTAAAATTACCTCTTTGATTTCTGCCACCTCTTCCTCTTGAATTAAAATTTTGATTATATCCACCATTACTCTGATTATTATGCCAGCAATCATTAGCTAAATGATTTGTCTTACCACAAATCCAGCAAGCTTTGACTCCATCTTTGTTGTTCCTGCCTCTTCCTCTACCTTTGCCACCTCCTCTTCCTCTTAGGAAGTTGGCTTGACTAGTTGTGCCTTCATCTTCATTTGCTTGTTGCTTTCCTTTGCTATTTTTCTTCTTATCCTTTGAGTACATTGCATGACCTGTACTCTTGTCACTTTCACCTTTGACATCCTGCTCAAAGATTAACATATGTCCTAGCAACTGATTTAAGTCAGGAGTAAAATGATCAAGTGATAATTCAGTGGACAAAATAAATGGCTTCCATTTGTCATCACCTCTCAAACCTGTGAGTATTTGCCTTACCAATTTATCCTCCTCAATGTCTTCATCAACAGCTCCTAATGCATCTGCAATGTCCTTCATTCTGGTTACATAATCTGAGATAGATTGAGAGGCCTTCTTCTTGAAAGTGGTAAATTCTGCCCACAAAGATGCCTTCCTTGGCTTTGTGGTATTTTGGAAATGCTCCTCCAAAGCATTCCATATATCACTTGCACTTTCAAGACCTCTAATGTGAGGTAGCAAGTAGTCATTGACTGCCATATAGATAATGCTCCTAGCTTGAGCATCTCTCTTCATCCAACTCTTCAAATCTGACAATTCCTCCCTAGTTGGAACACTAGGATCTCTGAATTGAGGCTTTTCTTCTTCACCTGTAATGTAAGCTATCAAGTCTTTGCTCATAAGATGAGCTTCCATCCTCATTGACCATGCAGGATAGTTCTCTCTATCCAATTTCTCTATCTGAAGAGAATCTCCCATCTTTTCTTCACCTGTGTATTGAATTCTTCAATCTTTATAAAGTATAAGATTACCTTTACTTCGAATGACACTCCTTTTGAGTTCCTTGATATCGCATGATCTCCTTCTCAAGCTTTATCCTCAAGCTTTCACCCTTTGAACCTTCAGATGTTGAATTCTTTGCACCTGCAGCAGTTGAGATCCTCCTTCCTTCAATTATGATGCTTCTTGCTCTGATACCACTGATGGAGAGTGTTAATCTCCAAAAGAACAACCTAATCTTGAAATTAGAGCACCTCTATATCAAGAGTAAGTCAAAATCTTCACCAATTTAGAGGATCAACATTCAATTATAAGGATTTTGGAAAATCTGTGAAGAGGATGATTCTACAGAAAGTCTGCTGCACTTATCTTTCTCATTGACTAAGACAATGTGTAAAGTTTTTTATAAAACTTTGCACGGGGTGTCGCCTAAAGATTGCGCACCTCCTCCAAGTTAAATTACTCCAAAAGATTAAGTAGATTTTGAGAAATCAACTTGACAAGTCACCTATGTCTAAAACTGTACTTCTGAGAAGTCGATTTAGACACCTATAACTGCTAAGACATGGTTCTCCAAGAATAGAACCCGTTTAAGCAAATGCTTTTAGTCACAAGTAGCTTACCTTCCAACTTAAAGATTGAGTGCTTGCTTGCACAAAACTTTAAACTGTGGAGTGAGAAATGATCAAATCATTGACTTCGAATTTTGCGCCTGTTTCAGGAACCAGTGAACACTTCTTCACATACAAATGTTCCTACACATAATTCTCTTAGCCTGATCACAATTGGAAGCTAAAAATTTGTGCAGAGGTCGATCACCTATAGACTTAAACTTGTACAAAAGTATTTCACAAAATATCTAACACAGGAAGAGAAAACTCAGAAACATCGGGCGCAAAAATCTTTCATTTCTGAAGGAGTTTAGAACTGAATGATGAGAGAGAATTCAACTAACTTCTCATGTGTCTAATGACTCTTACAACTTCTCATTTCTCTATTCTTGTGCTTTCTCATATTTGCCCCGACACTTTCATAGCATATATATACAAAAATTTACAACCTTATGACTTCTTAAAGACATAATTGAACTATCTGTACATATGTGTACATGTCTTTCTATTCTGAATGTATACTTCTTCCTTGCTTCATAACTTGAATCTTTCCTTCAATTCTTGACTTCATTTGCATGTCAAATCATCAATTGGTGATTGTCCTGCACCAACAACTAAGCATTCTATTTATCTTGCTAAGGATTCATCATTTGAAGAACCTTCTTCATATGAAGAAGCAATTACCAAAGCAGAATTGAAGGAGGCTATGGATAAAGAAATGGAATCACTCCAGGAGAATGACTCTTGGGAGCTAGTACCGAAGAAAGAATCAATGAAGGTAATTAGTTCTAGGTGGATTTACAAAATTCAAAGGAACTCAGATGGATCCATAAACAGGTATAAAGCTAGGCTTGTGGCTAAGGGCTTTGTACAAACCCGAGTAGATTATGCAGAAACATTTTCACCTATGGCTAAGATGCCAACCATCCATTGGTAAGTGTAGCTACATCTAGGAATTGGAATATGTATCAACTAGATGTAAAAAATTCTTTTCTCAATGGGTGGATTTTAGAGGAGGGTTACATGGCTCAACCTCTTGGCTATGAAGATCCAAACGAGGTAAATCTTGTATGCAAATCGAAGAAAGCTCTTTATGGTTTGAAGCACGCACCTAAAGCATGGAACCATAGGTTAACAACCTATCTTCAAGACCAAGGATTCATGATGAGCAAGGTAGACTCTTCTCTGTTTGTCAAGAGGAGTAATTCAGAAATGATATATTTATGTGTATATGTGGATGACATTATTCTTACAGGTAGTGATGCCAATGGCATCAAACAAATAAAAAATCAGATGATGCAAGAGTTCAAAATCAGTGACCTAAGGTTTTTGAAATATTTTTGTGGATTTGAGTTAGTATACACTAACTTTGGAATCTACATCACTCAAAGGAAATATGTGTAGGAAATGTTGAAGAAGTTGGACTTGGAAGATGCAAAAGTAGCTAGCATCCCTATGGAGCTAAATCATAAATTGAGTGCTCATGAAGGTGATTTGCTTGAAGACATTGTAGGTTATCAAAGCATAGTTGGAAGTCTAAACTATGCAACATTAACAAGGATTGTCATATATCTTATGGAATAAGTGTTCTGAGCCAATTCATGCATAAACCTAGAGCAACTCACAAGGAAGCTGCTAAAAGAATTTTGAAGTATCTCAAAGGTACTCAAAATCAAGGTCTTTACTTCGCATACACATCAGATTTGGATATAAAGTTGTACTCAGATGCAGATTGGGTAGGATGTAAGGATGATAGGAGAAGTACTTCTGGATATTTATCTTCTGCAAGTGATAAGCCCATCTCATGGTCTTCTAAAAAACAACCACCTGTTGCTCTATCTTCAGCAAAGGTTGAATACAGGGGATTAACAAACACTACAAAAGAAGCTATTTGGATTAGATTGCTCTACTCAGATTTGGGACTTCACACTCATTCGCCAATGATCTTTGGTGATAACACTAGTTCTTTGCATCTTACAATCAATCCCATTTATCATGCAAGAACCAAGCATATATAAGTGCACTATCACTATGTTAGAGAGAAAATATTGAGCAAAGAGATTCAGCTAGCATATGTATCTACAAATATGGAGTGTGCTGATTTGTTAACCAAAGCACTTGATGGTAGTAAGCTTTGCAAGTTTAGAAGAGAGCTATGGTGAAGTACGAACCTATTGCACTACTGATCTAAGTTAATAGTGTTATTATGAGTCCGTTACAGGCAGAAAGAGAAGGCTAATGCATTGTGTGAATTTTGTTTAGTTGAGTGATCTTACTTATAAATGCTATTCCAATGTACCATCCGATACATTAGTTTCACTATTGATATGGGATGTCAAAGTAAATCGTTTACAGAACTGATGAAATGATCAAATCACATGTGCATATGAATATAAGGTCATTGAATCTAGATGTTCATATCTATTATTGAGTTGTAATCACATAATCATTACATTTTGATCAATCTATCAATCATTGTTAATGATTTGTTCGAATTAGAATTCACATGAAACTCAAGCATCTATATGTCTTTTATATTCTAAATGTTGAAGGATAAAATCTCTTAAACTTGATAGACCATGCATCTGTGAATAACGATTACATGATTAATGATACAATAAAGATTTTTTAGCCTGGTCTAACTCATTGGTTTTGTGTTTTCAATCACTTGAGTTGCTCTTTGCATCTCCATCACACCTCAGATTGATACATGATTTAACAAAAGAGTTACTCATAATCTTTTGAGTCTCCATATCGCGTGAGCTTGCTCCAAGCATCCGACATGCACCGTAATTCCTACGGTTGGCTTGATCCACCAGCCGTCCACTTTCATGCCTACAACATGTGGTTGCCTTGGTAGTTGGAATGAAGTGTGCCATGTTTGTAAATTTATACATTCTAACACGAATGGCATTGTACTTATCCAACTTTTGTAGATTTGTGATGAAATCCATAGCTAATGAAGCCCATGGCTTTCTAGAATAGGTAAATGTTGCAAGAGCCCATGAGATTTATATCATGGTACCTTAGATCTATTGCAAGTATCATAGGTTTAGATATATTCTTTGACTTCCTTCCACATTTGAGGCCACCAAAAATCCCTTGATATGAGCCCCATTATTTTATTTACTCCTAAATGTCTTGATGCAAGGTTGTCATGACATTTTTTAAGTACTTAGATCCTAGGCTTTCCTAAAGGGACATACAATAGGTTCTTGTAGAATAATAACCCATCCTTTTCTTGGAACTCATTAACTTCTAGAACTTTTCCTTCTCAAATGTTTTGTTTGATGTTACAAACAATTCATCATGTGCTAGTGTCTCCTGAATCAAATGAGTCAAAGTTGAATGTTCATGGTGACTTGAAGAGAGAGCTGCTAACTAGACCTATTCAAGCTTGAGTAAAACACTCTCTTGTTGATCAAAGGCATCTTTTCCTTTCTTTGGTGCAAGGTAAGATCTTCTCAATAAGGCATCTGACTGACAATGCTGCCACGTTGGATGGTATGTGATGAAAAGTTAAATCTAGAAAAAACGTTACTCCATCAAGATTGCCTTCTATTGAGGATGTGGGTGGTTATAAATACTCCAAATTATTATGATGTATATACACGATAACTTTATGGGTTGCTCCTTCTAGATGGTGATGCCAAGTATCAAATTCATCCACTATTGCAACAATTTCTTTATCATGGATTTCATAATTGATTTTTGAAGGGGAGAATTTCTTAGAGTGATATGCAATTGGATGTAGGTGTCCATCATATCCATGTTGGGTTAGAATGGCCCCTAAGGCAAAGTGTGATGCATTTATCTCTAGGAAGAAAGGCTTGGTAGGATCAACATGAAATAGAATTGGAGTAGTGGTGAATATTGATTTCAAGGTTTTGAAGGCTTTTTCTACTTTATCGGTCCATGACAATTTTGCATTTCCTATAAGCCACATTAGTTTTTGCTTAACCATTTACCTATCCTTTAAATTAAGCAAAACAAGACAAGAGAAGACATGATAAGACAAGATAAGACCATGTTGGGCAAAGAGGTAAACTTTATCCCTAAAGGTTTTTGGGTATGTGTTGTTTTCATTGTTTCTGGCCCATTTTGCTTTAGGAAACTTTCGCACCTATTGGTTTTTGTTTTCATGTCACTATCTTGGAGTAATTTCTTATGAATATCCTATAAAAATGGGCAGAACCTAAAAATAATTGTATGTCTCAAACACATGAAGATGGTTTCCAATCAAGGAATGTCTCGATCTTCTAAGGGTCCATAAAGATTCCTTTCTTTGACATAATGTACCCTAAAAACTCCACTTTTGTCTCATGAAAAAAAAAACTTCTCCAATTTTGCATTTAAAGCTTTTTCTCTTAGTTTCTCTAGAACTATCTTTACATGACATTCATGGTGCTCTAGATTTTTGGACACTATCAAGATATCATCAAGGTATATTACCACAAAAGCATCTAAATACTCTAAAAAAATTTCATTCATCATATGTTAGGAGACAAATGAAGCGTTTGTGAGTTGAAAAGGCATAACTACATATTCAAAATGCCCATACCTTGTTCGAAACATTGTCTTCCATTCATCTCCTTTTTTGATCTTGACAAGATTGTAAGCTCCTCAAAGCTCAATCTTTGTAAGGAAATTTGCTTTTCGAAGGTGTTCCAAGGGCTGTGATATGAGTGCTAGAGGGTATCTCTTCTTTATAGTGACTTTATTCAACCCAAGATAGTCTACACACATTCGGAGAGTCCCATCCTTCTTCTTTATAAATAAAATAGGGCTGTCTAATAAACCTCTTGGCTAGATTCTCATCAATGTTCTTGCCTAGTTCTATATGCTCCTCTAGAGATAATCTGTAAATTGGTCCAAGGGGTGGTTGTGTTGCCCTTGAAGTTATGTGGTGTAATCATAAGGTCTATGCTCTGGGAGGATATTTGCATTCTTTTTTTCAAAAACATCTTCAAACCCTTGGCATTGATTCAGTAGCTCTAGTGGATCATCTTTCTAAAGTATTTTGGTGGTGATGCACCATGATAAAATCTCATTGAAGAGAGCACCACGATGATACCCTCAATGTAGAAAACCAAGCTTCAAGCACTGCACATAGTACTCTGCACAAAGGCTACAAAATTTACAGAAAACATAGTATGCATGGAGCACAGAACAAACGAGGTACATGCTGAGGTAAACCCATATCACAACCAAGACGAGAAGGCCAAAATTCCTCCTTACAGGCCTCACTTGCTGCAACATACTTTTCTTCCATAATGGAAACACCTGTACATTCTTGAAGATGAGATCTCCAAGAGATAACACCTTGAGCAAAATGAAAAATGTACCTTGATGTAGATTTACGATTGTCTACACAACTAGCAAAATTAGGGTCTGTATAACCAATAATGAATTCTTTCCCTCTACCCAAGCATAGACATTTGTCCTTAGTGCTACTCAGATATCTCAAAAACATCTTGATCGCTTCCTAGTATGTCTTCCAAAGATTTGGCATATATCTGCTCAGAAGTCCCACTACAAATGCAATGTCTGATCCTGTAGCTACCATAGCATACATGAGACTACCAAGAGCAGTTTGATAAGGAAATTTGGTCATGAGTTCCTTTTGCTTGTCTCATTTGGGGCAATTGTCCTTGTTAAATTTCACATTGTGGGTAAAGGTGTACTAAATGCATCTCCACCATGCATATGGAACCTATGAAGTACTTTGGATATGTACTCACCTTGTGCATGCCAAGAATATGTTTGAAAAAACATAGAATCAAGATGCAGTTATAGAATTAAACGCATACATTCAGAGAAAATTCTAGTTGTAATAGATTCGATATGCAATGGGGAAGGGTCTCATGCTCATCATAGATCATGCTTTCATCATCATGAAGTCAATTTCAGCGTTGCATACATAATCTATATCCATAGTAGATCATGGAGCAAAATCATTTCATGCCTTGACACACAATTTTAGATGAAAAAAGAAAAGAAAGAAAAAAAGCATGCTTAATATTCTCATTGTTGGTGTTGTTCGCATATTCAAGCGTACATAGATTGAGTTATTTAAGTCAAGCATTGAAAGTAGAATTGAAACATTGTATTGCGTAGTAATAAAATTACAATTACATATAATAATTCGCTGTCATATTTTTTATAAAACTGATTCAACTTTTCAGCGCACAGAAAAAAAATGGATATAAGATCAAAAATAAGATCACGTCATGCTAGTACTGGTCTTTACCTTCATAGCGATGATAGAAAATACCAGAGGATCAGAGCAGGTCAACAAGAAGTATAGGAGTGACAAAATGCACAGCTGATAATAGTTGAATTGAGTCACACATTGTACTATTCCAGTTTCTTCCGTCAAGAACTTATAGGCATCGTTTTTCTTTAAATGCAGTCAAAGGCACGGCCTCCCATTTCTGATCATCCATTCAAAGCAAATTGCAAATATTCGAGAAATCAGTTTGTTATATTGTTTACCCCTTTTTGTGATCATCATTTGATGTCTTATGGCGTTGATGCAAATGGATATTTTCTCTCGGTATTTGTAAAAACAAAACAACTATTTAATATAGAAAAGAGTGTATCAATTTCTGAGCGAAGGTTCACGATAACTCTTGAAAGCCACAGAAGAGTCAGACATAATACAAAACTATGATTCAATGAAGAGTCAGACATAATACAAAACTATGATTCAATGAAGCAGAAGAACGGTGAATAGACAAACAATTCGCAATAACTGAATGAACATTCAAGTACGAACAACCGCGAAGGAAGCGAATAAAAGTTTTAGATAGAAGTATAACAGTTCTTCTATTTAATCAATTCAAGCAGACAAATAATCAGAAAACAATTTTACCATTACGAAATGAGAGCAAATCTGGTCATAAATCTGATCGTCGTCAGATTCCTTTGAATTCTTCGACGGCATGAGGAAGATGATGTCCGATGTCTCCCTCCGACAATCACCAAAGCGGCCAGTAATTTAGACAAGTTTGGCGCTGTCCACGTCCACTGTCATCCTCATTATATACAGCAGTATGCGCACTTCTTAATGTTGACAGAACACTCTTCTTATCATTACGCTCGTCGCTCATAAGGTGAAGGCAACAGGAGTATCATATTAGACACTAGAAGATGCAAATTGAAGTAGAACCCAGAGAATTTTCTCTTTGCTTTTGCATCAGCACGGATCATCTGAATCCCCTCAACTCTCAGAAAAAATAATAGGTATATACAATCCATAAATGAGCTTTTATTTAACAAAAACCTTTTTTTATAAAACATAAATATGCAATGCAAAGTAATTGTCTTTCATACAAACCATTTAAACTCAAGATCTTGAATCGGCTCTTGATTAATACCTGTTATCAAAAACTCATAAAGATAATTAGTATAATATAACCGTTAAATTAATCATTTCTATAAAAAACTCATCAATTCAACCTTTTTTCTTCAATTAGTACTTGTTTCAAAAATCATAATCTACTTTTTTGTTGAGAGAGAAAGTAGAAAACTCCTGTTCATAATTTAATTTTTTGATGAGGGAGAAAATAAAAAAACTCCCGTTCATAATTTATTTTTTTGATGAGGGACAAAAAAAAAAAATTCCCGTTCATCATTTATTTTTTTGATGAGGGAGAAAATAGAGAAACTCCCGTAATAATATACTCATTTATAAACAAAAATTCAAACATACCTTATTTGAGATTGCCGGGATGTGGTGTTTCATGTCAGGTTCACCAAATGTATGCGCGAAAGCAACGGCTCGTCAATCAAGCCAATCATTGGAAATACATACAGTGCACGTTGGGTGCTTGGAGCAATCTCAGGTACAATGAAAACTCAAAGAGCATAGGAGCTCATAAAGATATTAGTTCATAAGTAACAAAAACCATTATAGCCTCATCAAGATGTTTGAGAATAATGCAAGATCACATAATTTGTATTTAACTCTAAGTGACAAAGTTTTTGTACTTCAAAAAGGTTAACCCATAAAAAGTATAGATCGATTTTTATTTCAATATTGGTCAATTCTTATTTATGCATCTATCATCAATGTAATTAACAACACGTATTCAAGTGCTATAGCAAGTGTATCAAATAAATAAAAATATTATTATATTTAGTTTCATCCATTTATAAATCTTCATTGAACGAAGCGGATATGATATTCTATTAACATTATATTGTGTGCATGATTAGGTGCTCTATTCATTATTCAGCCATAAGCAACAGCACTTTGCATCATTTAACCAATTGAGCCCTAATTGCTTCTTTACACTAATCAACCGCTCGTAACTTCTTTATTTGATTATATTAGAGATCTGTAGTTGTACGGTATTAAAAAAAAACAATATCAAGACAACCTTAAGATGCACATTCCCCAATGCGTTAAAAAACACAAATCAACGTAACAGTTCTGAATACAATTTATGCTTCGGCTTATAGGAAAGACCACTCCTGCAATGTTTTCCCTTTTGAAAAGAACGTGCACTTAGAATTTGTCCGAGAAAACAAACAACTTACACTACGAGTTCCTCTTCAGTAGCCTAATCAAAACGGAAACTCTTACAGCTCTTTAGGCATTGATAGAGCATGCAAGCAAGAATGTTTTCTTATAAGAATACATATCCCTCAAAGTAGATAAATTACCATTCTGTTTTTATCCTACTCACTTCATTATTCCTCAAAGAAAATTGTTTGGTATTATTCCTTCTACAGATGTGCGCTATTCGATTTGTCAAATGAAAACACTCCAAAAATTGCTACCTTCAACATACAATTCATAGTTATTTATTTTCTTTGATAGAAAGATACAAAAAAACTCCGATTCACAATGATCTCTTAAGCTATGCTATCTCAAAAATCTTTGACAGCTTCCATAGTTTTTGTTTTTCTGAGAATATCTCCATCCATCTCTTGAGATCTATGAAGCCAAAGGCTTAGCTGACGAGCGTCGGTCTCCTTCTAGTCAAACCAGTACAAAAACCCAAATCCTCATTTTCCTCCCCTTTACCATCGAACGACATCAGTGCCTATAGTTTCCTGTGCGAAGATCCTTAAAATCTTGGGTGAGTTGCAGGTATCAACAAAATTTAAAAGGAAAAATGAGAGAACATGAACTTAACAGACCACACAATAACGAGCGCCAAGCATCAATGGAAGATAAAGCAACAATACTTTCTGATTTGTATTTTTCAAATAAGAAGTAAATGCATAATCACACACATTTTTGGACAAGCGCGATGCATTGGCAGCTGTTAGTAACATTCAAAGGAGATATGACTTCAAAGTATTCACAGACCATTCAGTGCAAGGCAACGAGCGTAAAGATTAGAGCATCAATATCTTATGTTGTTCACTATATTTTACTACATAACAACTATAAAGCTCATATTTCAATATGCCAATTAACAGTGCCTTACCACGAGCTTGATTCAGGATAATCAGAATACCGATATGATCTTCACAAACTTAAGTGCCTCTCCGATTATTTCTCCTTCGATCATATGTCCTTTTCCGCATTAATCTCTGATAATCCACAACGTCAAATATCTTTGATCGTTCACGAATGAATGATCTCCATACTTTGACTCTGAGTGCCCCCTTCTATGATCTGAATATCTTGTCTCTTCAATAGACCACGATTTTCTCTTACAAACTCCCTCAGACATGAAGATATTCTTCACTAGAGCTTCTTTCTTAAAACGTTAAAGCGTGGCAAAAATAAAATTAGATAAATTCATCTGACTCATAGATAACAACAACAAAGAAAATATTCGGATGCTATTTATCTAGCAATAAATACAAGTGATCAATTAGCACTCTTGCATTCGTTGTTCATGTCTGCATTGTCATCAACATAAACCACAATGATCAAAAGTACATCATAAGCATGCTTAACATATAAGGTGCTTTTAGTTGGACTGTTCTGAAAACCATGTGCAATCAGATAGGCATGTATCTTTTCATACCAAGCACGTGGTGCTTGTTTTAAACCATATAAGGCCGTCTTTAACCTGCACACCTGGTTTTCATGCCCTTTCTATACAAAAACACGGGGCTGAAAAACATACACTTCTTCATGCAAGTCGCCATTCAGAAATGCTGTTTTGATATCCAACTGATGTACATTCCAACCATGATGAGCTGCAAGTGCACAAATGCTACGAACAGTAGTCATTCGGCAAGTAGGTGCAAAGGTCTAATCAAAAGCAATGCCTCTTTCCTGTGCATAACCCTTTGCAACAAGCCTAGCCTTATACCTGTCAACTGTACTATCAGGTTTTCATTTCAGCTTGTATACCCACTTAGTGTCAATGGCCTTCTTGCCAGGAGGCAAGTCACATAAAGACCAAGTACCATTCTTCATTATTGCATCATATTCAGATTACATAGCAGCCATCTAATTTTTTGAATTTTGTGCTTCAGCAAACAAAACAGGCTCAGTCTCATCACAGAGACTAGATGCAGCCACAGCATAGCAATTTGATGCAAAAGAGGTAGTATGAGAGCCTGATCTAGTACGATATGATAAATACGCATCTAATTTTTTGTCACGCAAGGTCTGCACTAGCCATTTTGGAATGATTCTTGCCTGCTCAATATCAGCTCTCTCATCAATAAGTGCATCATGTAAATCTGCATCAGAAATGGAATGATCTACATCATCACATGAAACCTGCAAAGGCTGAGAATTTGCCTCATTAGGACTAGCACTAGACTGTCCACTTGTAAAAAGAGGTAGCAAAGTATCATACATGTCTTTGGAGCTAAGAGATGTCTCCTTTGTACATGAAGGAAATGGCCGAATAACATCTTCCACAAAAACAACATCATGGCTAACTAGAATGTGTTTAATCTATGGATGACACAGACGATAACCTTTACTTTGAGAGCTATACCCAACAGAAATACATTTTACTACTTTATCATCCAATTTTTTGTGATGTTGTTTGGGCACTAATGCATATGCCAAACAACCAAAAACAAGAAGATGAGCAACAGATGGCTTGCGGTCATGCCAAACCTCATATGGAGTGATAGACTGCAGCGCTTTGGTGGGACACCTATTAAGTACATATGTTGCACACATGATAGCCTCAAGCCAGAAACTATGTGGTAAAGCCTAATTCTTAACCATACATCTCGCCATCTCCATGAGTGACATGTTCTTTCATTCAACAACTCTATTCTATTGAGGTGTATACGGCACTGTACACTAGTGTTTCATCCCACATTCAGCCAGAAATGCATTGAAATCAGAAGACATATATTCCCCCCCTCGATCAGAACGGAGGGTGCCCATTTTACATGTTGATAGATTTTCAGCCAAAACCAAAAACTATTTGAAGCACATGAACACTTCCGACTTTGCCTTCAATGGATATACCCATACATGCCTAGAAAAATCATCGATGAAAGTCACCAAGATAATTCCCAAAAGAAGGTGTCTACATAGGACCACAGACATCACTATGTACAAGCTGCAATTTTTTAGTAGCCCGAATAGAACCATCTTTTGGAAAGGAAGAACATTGCATTTTGCCCAAAATACAACCTTCACAAACATGTTTTCCAGGTTCCTCAAGTTTGGGCAAAGAGGACACCATTTTAGATTTCAGCAGGCATAGCAAACTAACAAAATTTAGATGACCAAAGCGTGCATGCCAAAGCTTTGCATCTCACATAGCCTGAGAATCATGTACTGCACATGTCGAATCATTCACAGATCTTTCATAGTCTATGAGCTTATACAGCCCACGACATAAAATGCCAGAAGCAATAATCACATCGCCATTTGACAGATCATGAACAGAGACTAACTCCTCAAATGACAAGGCATTTGGATTGCCTTTCATCATTAATCAAAGAGTAGAAGCAAAACTTTGATATGAATTAGGAAGGCCATTCACAACATTCTGCACAAGTGAGCTATTTGGTATAACCTCATTAGAAGAAATCAATTGTTCCTTCAAGTCTTTGATCTTTGTTAGAAAACTATCCATAGAATCACCTTCATTCATGTGCTCACTCTCCAACTCTTTTCGAAGGTAAGCAACACGAGCCTAACTCCTAGATTGGTACAATGTGGTAAGTGTATCCCAGGCATCCTTAGTTGTTCTACAATAGAAAATGTGAGGAATAATGGCATGTTTGATAGACAAAGCTATCAATGCATGTGCCTGGGCATCTCTGCCATCCCAATGAATCTGCCCTACCGTAGGTGCATGTTGGTAGTACTCAGGGCACCCAAGGACTTATGAGATAAGGAAGCCAACGAAGAGAATGAGAGCAAAGAGAAGGGCCAAGTAGGCAATGCAGTCAACGGAGATCCGGCAAAGAGGCCTATCATTTTTCACGAAGCAATACTTCCCAAATAGTGATTTTAGTCACTCCACACCCTTGTATATACCATTTTTTATTATTTCTACTCCATTTTGTGCAAGACGAGGAGTCCTCGAGCTTGAGGATTATTAGTAGTATTTACGTACCAATTTTCATAATTTTTAGAGCTCGTTTCAGCCTCCAAAAGAGCCTTAGAACCTAATTTTTAACTAGGTCGGACACTAGGTTTGGACAGGACCAAAGCTAGTCTAAAACTATAAAAAGAGCTAGAGAGCTCATTTTTTAGGCTAGCTTGTTGTAGAATTGAACTTTTACGAGAACTCTTTTGCAATAGAAGTTACTCCATTGTTTCTCTCTTTGTTCTTTCCTTTTGTGTGTGTGTGTATGTGTGTGCATGTTAGTGTGCTTCTCACTCACACACTTGTGCCATCACTTGTTCGAGGTCTTCATACCATCCTCATGCCTTTCCGGATTGACATTAAAGAGGCGCTACTCATCACTGAGCTACACCAAATTTTGGAGCCATTGTCGGGGATCGAGCTTTGAGGACAAGCATGTGATGGTAAGATATAGAGTAGAGACGTTGGAAGAGAAGGTAAGCATTTCTTTTACTTGTTTTTACTTTCCTCTTCACCTCTTTACACCATATCCATTCATCATCATCATCTTCACCATCGCGACCATATACCTCCATCCCCATTCATTTCCTCATTTCTACTTCAGGGCGAGAGTGAGAGAGAGAGAGAGCTTGTTTGTGCATTTGTTTTTTGTGTTTTCTTGAGTATCCTTGTAGGTTTTGGTTGTATCATCATCTCCAGCAGGCTGCGTAGGTATGGAAAAACTTTACACAGTCCTCGAGACGTTGACCTCTGTCAATCCCGATCGAGAGAAAACTTGGACATTTGGTAAAACAAAGTACACCACCATAACACACATGAGGAGCACATTCCAAATCACTAATTAAAACTAAAAAATTCCATGATTTTCTATCAATCGTGATTCACACTATCAATCGTGACCGACAGCCACGATCGACAGACTCTGTCAGTCGCAATCCACAGACTCTGTCAATCACGATCGACAGACTCCATCAATCACGACCGACATACCATGACGGACTGCCATGTAGGACTCAGTCAATCGCGATCGACACCATCGATCGTGACCGACTAAAATTTCACAATTGACACTAGAATTCGTGTGTGCACGTGTCCATCGCGATGGACACAACCCCGATTGACTGAAATTACGCCGGATTTTGCGGAAAAAGTGATGATCACGATTGACACCATCAATCGCAATTGACAAACCTTACGACTCACTCTGTCGATCGCAATTGACACCATCAATCGCGATTGACGTGTCGATCGCGACTGACAGACCCCAATGGACACCTCTGACAATCACGATTGAGAGATATTGTCGGGATGAAATCCCGCAGGGAGTGTGCATTGATTTTTTTTCAAAGTCGATTGATTTTATTAGTTTTATGTGATGTCTTGACTGAAGAAAGTGGTAAAAAGTGTACATGTTTTAGTGGGTTTGATTGACTGTGCGAAGGGAAACCATGTTAGAGATGTACATAGGAATTGTGTGTGTAGACAACTTATGTTTGACTCAAGTAACCCCTTGAAAATGAGAGTTTTACCCTATGATTACCGGACTTGAATCCTTGGAAACCCTTGGAGTTTAAGTCCAAATTGTAATTTAAACCTTGAATTGACGAGCTTCAGTTAATTGTGACCAAACCCCTAATTTTCCTAACCAAAAACCCTAGGTCGGACCCTTGAAATCTGCGTTTATCCTAGGTGAAACCCTTGAAAATAATTAATTTTGTATATACAGTGTGAAACCAAAAGTAAAAATAAAAAGGAGAAAATCAAAAATAGAATTAAGAGATGGGATTTTCTAAGAATAGTAACTGAACATGCATGGTCGTCTGAAATTGGAAATTTGCTTAAGGAGGTTGGAAGTTTCTAGAGGAAAGTCCAAGGGTGGGGAGGCCTATAAATAGGTGGCTAAACTCATTTGTTCCTCCCCGTGGTCTTTCTTGTGGAACCTTCCTACAGGTATGCTCCTTGACCTTACTTCTTCATTTATGTCTTACTTCCTTTTTTATACTTCCATGATGGCCGAGATGGAGGTGGTCTTTCGGTTAGTTGTGTATGAGTTCTTTGAGAATGCATCCCTTGCTCGACTTGAGGTGTAAAACTTTTCGATCCATTAGATGTGTGTCATGATGCTTCAGGAAACTTATGGTGTATGTATCTCTGCTATCGTATGTATGTTCGATTGAGTGTATATGCTGGAGGGGAGAGAGAAAGGATAGAGTGATAGCATTTCGCAGCGAATCCATGAAAGAGAGAGAGGGGCGTAGATAGAATTAGGTGCACATGCAGAGACATGGCTATGGAGACAGATTCGGGCATCTACTGGCTGGAGCCATCACTATACAACCGAGACAAAGTAGGGAGGCCTAGATACGTGTGCGCCACAGTGGCAGAAGAGCCGAAGAGAGAGAAAATGTTGGGCCGCGACAGATATACTGTAGGCGACTGGTGTCTGACAGGTGGCTGGCGACGCACGGCTTTGGGAGCTTGCACGGAGGCGGAGAGAGAGAGAGTGACTAGAGTCCACGGCTACAGAAACATCCGAGAGAGAGGATTGTATGGCGGGCGTGGTGGCGTAGAGTTCTTGGACCTTAGTTGAGAGAGAGGGGAGAGAGAAAGAGAGAAACACGGCTATAGTCTGCGCCAGAAAACACAGAGGTTTGAGGCAGTGTTCAGAGAGAGAAAGGCGTTGTGTGACAGTGGTGGATGGCTGTCGGTGTAGTACCACACAATTCAGGGTGAGAGAGAGCGCAGGAGAGAGAGATGTGGAAGGCTGGGAATTCGACAGCCGCCGAACACACGAACAGATGCCCCAGAGACGTAGAGAGAGATGATGCAGAGCGCATACGCGCTGTAGACAGAGTCCTCGATAGTAGGAGAGGAGACGGATGACTCCCGTTGACTGTTTGCGCACCGATATAAGGCTGGAGAGCGAGCCGTGCTCAGCGCACGCAGGAAAAATCGCGCACAAGATTAGATTGAGGAGAGAGAAAATTGGGAGAGATCCGGTGGTCGGATGCACAGCCATATGGAAGATGTCGGGTCTGTTGGCATACGTGACAGGAGAGAGAGAGAGAGAGAGAGTGAGAGAAGTGGGCTATTGGCGGCGCTGGAGAATAACGGCGGGAAGAGAGAGTGTGAGTGGAGATAGCCATTGATTGGCGCTGCAGCCTGCTCATAGAAAGAGAGAGAGATTGATTATGCTTCCATCCATGTGAGAAAGAGAGAGAGGGAGGTGCAGACAGGTGTATTCACGCTGAAGACAGTTGTAGACACCGAGAGAGAAAGACGGAGCCAGCGGCACCTGGAGGACAACATACGCGCGTAGGTCTCCGGTAGAGAATATGAGAGAGTGCGCAAAAAAGTCAGAGAGAGAGGCGCAGAGAGAAAATCATGGCGGCGTGTAGATGAGACTGCACGTGAGAGAGAGAGAGGGGAAGATATGCGAAAGGCGGCAGATCATTACGCACGGCTGTAGAAATGGGAGAGAGAGAGAGACAGAGAGAGAGATCCTATCGCCAGAAGCGTGTAGTGATTGGCGACGACAAAATCTGTGGAGAAAGGAATGGAGCATTGGAGAGGCTGGCTGCTGCGAGTTCAATCGAGACGAGAGGAGAGAGAGAGAGAATGAGAGAGAGACACCACAATTGCAATTTAGGTTGTGCAATGCTCTATGATATATGGTCACAGTTTCATAAAAAGATGATATCACATGAAGAATCTCACCATCGTGACAACATCATAAATACGCAATTGCATTAAACTTGGTCATGAGATAGCTATGCCAACTCATTGTTGAGTTGTAGAAATAATGTTCTTCTAAATTCTAAGGGGACTGGACGAACATCTATGTGCAACTTTTTTCATTAACAATCATGCTACCATTAGTTTGAGAAGCTTTTTGTGATGGCCTTGAGAGAGATGTTTAAAAACAAGAGAGAAGAAGTGTGTATAAATAATTGCCCAAGAACATAAGCATTCCGTCATATAAGGACCGATTTCTTTTACATGCACATCATAATAGAGACATTGTTTTTTTTGGCTTGTGTGAATTGTATAAAGAGTATAAATTAAGTCTAATAAACTAATGAACATTCCCATAAGAGAACTATGTAATCACACAAGGGGATCCTAGAGATTTTATGTCGATCGGTCCCGAGAAAAAGGAAGAATAAGGGTTTGTTTTGGATTGGATTTGTTTTACAATAATTTCTTGCATATGGAATTACTAGAAAAGAGAAATTAAAGGGGATAAATATAAATGAATATTTCATGATATAATTTCTAATTGTGTTAACATGTTTTTACCCAACCCCGTGGTCTTTCTTGTGGAACGTTCTTACAGGTTATTTTGGTTTCTCATGATTTACTAAGAGGATTATATGAAGTAAAGAGTATTGAAGACTGAAGATAAAGATTACCCTCGTGGATCTTCTTGGTGCATCTATTCTCTAGGTTCGAGTGGTTGATGATATTGAGGATTATATGAAGTAAAGAATTACTGATTGAAGACCGAAGTAAAGAGTACAAGCCCCGTGGGTCTTGCTTGTGGATCTTCCTACCAGGTTCGAGCAGTTGATGATATTGGAGGATTATATGAAGTAAAGAAGCTTTGATTGAAGACCGAAGACCCAAAGTGAAGAAAAGATCCATCCGCGAAGATTGAAGCCGAAGATCCTGGGCGCCTTTTTGCACTGTAGCGAGAGGCATATCATATCCAGCCGATCCGCACTGTAGCGGCGACATTTATTTGTATTCACCTGTTCCGCACTGTAGCAGATTTTTGTACCACGGACCCGCACTGTAGCGGGCATCACTATATTACCGAGATTTGATTGGAGGATTTTGGTTACATTTTCATCGTATCATTGACTTCAGTGTTTTAGCGGTGTACTTGGATTTGTCTCATCTCCGACGCCTACGGTCTCACACGTATGCACGCACGTTCGTCTCGTCACTTCCGAGACGCGAGGGCCCTATGAGAATTGCACACACTCTAGAGAGTATAGGCGAGGCGCCCAGCGCGCAGACGCCACTCGTAGGACAGCGAGAACGGCGCGTACCAGAGGGGCCTGATCCAACCCCAGCGTCGGCTTCCTGCTCGACCTCCTTCTTCCTGACACCTGAACCCGACGTGAAGCGAGGCGGTTGCCCGGTGATCCTCGACGCGTCACCCACTCCTTGAGAAGATAGACGGGAACCTCGGCATCCGACAGAGACTCCAGATACTAGCATTTTAAGTTTTCTGAATTATTTGCATTGATCCACACACAGAAACAAAAAGATTGCTTTTGACTGTTTGACTTTGATCATCCACTTTTTGCATCAGTTTTGATCATACGAGTGTGCACTTTTCCATTGAGGCATAGATTAAGAATCCACTTCTCAGGTTAGATCATAAAACGAAAATGAACAAAATGATTGAGGAACAGTTTAGGAGATATGAAGAGTGAATTAAAGAAATAGAAATTAATACAAATGAATCTATAAAATCAAAATTTGGTATCGTTATGACCCTAATGCAGACTATAAATGCAATATCAGATACTATTCAGTTAATGGGCATAAGTATTTAAGACCTAAAAAATGAAATGGATTCTGAGATTTCTAAATTGAGAAATAAGGTTGATCTGTTGACAAACCAAGTTAATGACCTACAAGTATTGAAATGTGATAATGAGCATGAGGTAAAAGTCCAAGGCATATCTGCACACAAAGAGTCTTTAGGTCTTAGAAGACCCATGCCTAGAGTGATACCTAGGAAATCAAGTCGGGTTGAGAAGCGACCTATACGTTGCTTTTGGTGCGATCAGTTTGAACATATGTTCTGGGACTGCATAGCATATGAAAGTGCATGCAAACGTAGACTTGTAAGTGAGCATGAAGGAAAAAATTGCAAATACCAAGAACAATTACCTTTGCATTTGAATATAGGAAAAGGTGGGATGAAGAAATATTTTGAAGAGACCAAAACTAAATCGAAGTCAATTCAAAAGATATGGAAACCAAAAACTCATGAAGATAATAGATTTGATGAACAAAAGAGCCTGCTATCTATTGAGAGTCAAGAGAAATCTATTCAAGAAACCAAAGCTAGACAAATAAAGGTCGAGAAGCAAAATATTGAGCAAATATTGAGAGAACAAATGGAAATTGATCATAAAAGAGAGTCTGAAATAGAAAAATCAAAGAAAGATCATGATATATATGTTTCATTTGATTTGAAACTTTTAACTAATGAGAATCTATTCGATCAAGAGAAAGTTGCGAAATTACAATTCCAAGTAAACTTTGATAAACAGATTGAACTAGAAAAGAGTAAAGAAGAGACTAAAGAAGATATAAAATATCATAAACGAGTTAACAAAGCTGAAAAAGAGTTGCTTGATGATATTATCAAGCAAATTGAGGGGAATATAAAGACAACTTCAAAGACGTCTAAGAGTTTGAAGAAGAATAGAAGAAGTAGAAACCTAACATTTCAAGACATATTTGCAAACCTTGAATGATGATTGAAGTAGAATCATAATAAAAACGCATGAGAATGATCAGGAGCTATTGAGTGATAAAGATTGATGATAATGCGTGATGATGATTGATGAAAATGCATGATGATGATTGATGAAAACGCATGATTGATGGTGATGATTGATGATGAAAATGATCTTGATTGATGGATTATGATGGTGGATGATTATTGATGAAAGATAATGATTGATATTAAAAATGATTGATAATGATGGTTTATGATTATGAATGATGATGGTTGATGATTAATGAATGATGATGAACAATGATTAATGATTGATTGATGATGATTTATGATTGATGGTCTATGATGATTGATGATGATTTATGATGATTGATGATGATGATTATGATGATGATAATATTGGAGGATACTGATGACACTGGAGGATACTGATGACACTGGAGGATACAGATGATGCTGGAGGATACTGATGACACTGGAGGATACTGATGACATTGGAGGATACAGATGATACTGGAGGATACTAATGATACTGGAGGATACTAATGACACTGGAGGATACTGATGACACTGGAGGATACTGATGACACTAGAGGATACGGATGACATTGGAGGATACTGATGATGTTGGAGGATACTAATGATGTTGGAGGATACTGATGACACTGGAGGATACTGATGACACTAGAGGATGCTGATGACACTGATGCTGATGCTGATGAAGAATGATAGATCATGAAGTTAAAGAGAAGCTGGATCAATCAATGAAGAAGATGCGATAAAATGACCAGGTGAAATATTTCCAATTTGAAATTTGTTTTCTTCTTGATAGAGCATATGCATGACATTGATGTGTGTGATAAAGATATGTATGAATTTATGAAAATCATATAGAATGAACATAGCAAATATCTGTTATGGGTTTGCATGAACCATGAACGACTATGAATTATATGAATAAAATCAGTTAGCAAACTAGAAACTTTTGGGAGTGAAAGCTTGGAGATGTGATGGCATGCTTAGACCGAGTGCATGTATATACTGATTGATTTGAACACTTAGTGAGTGGGAAACTTTGGATCCTAGTATTTATTTCTTGTGAGATCTTACCTCCATATGGATCATGATTTATGAAAAGCATTCATACTCAAGCCATCTTATATGTGTGTGCATGTTGTTAGTGCGCTGCGATGGGCTAGTAGGCGGGTGGAACCACCTTGGACGGGCGATCAAGGCCACGAGTCGTAGCTAGTTTCGTCGTAGGCCTGACTTATTTGTTGTCATGCACTTGCATGGGTCGGTAGGCAGGTGGAGTCACTCTAGCCGGGTGGTCAGAGCCACGAGCTGACGTCGATTTCATGTAGGGCTGACATTGTGTATGTCTTGCGCTATGTCGGGTCGGCAGACAGGTGGGGTAAACTTGGCCGGGCGGACAAGTCCATGAGTCGCACCCGATTTCGACATAGGTCGATTTATGAAAATGAAAGATAAAAAGAAATGCTGAGCTGAGATGAAGAGAAAAAGAAAAATAAAATGAAAAAGAAAAAGGAAAAGGAAAGAGATCTAATGGAGAGTTGGAGAGAAGGAGATAAATAGTAGGAATCGAGGTATATTCTACAAACAGAGCTAGTAGAAACATAAGTATATGCTAGTACTTAGAATGAGCAGTTGGATCTGAACCAGTTGAACGAACAGAAGATCTAGAAAGCCAACGGTTTATTCATGTGATTACTTGTCAGATTGCAGACGCAGGAACATAGTATGATGTTTGCGAAGCTTCAATATACCTAATTTTCTAAAATTCGTACTAACCTTTATGAAAAAAAAAATGTATGAACTGCATGAATTCATGCTTTGATTTTTGAAAAGAAAAAAATAAAAAGTAAAAATAGGTTTCAAAAGAAACTTGATACGCTTCTGTTGAATCTTGCAGGTTGGCCCATCGGGACAATGTGCAGGTTTAGCGGGGGCGAATGTCAGGATGAAATCCTGCAGGGAGTGTGCATTGATTTTATTTCAAAGTCGATTGATTTTATGAGTTTTATGTGATGTCTTGATTGAAGAAAGTGGTAAAAACTGTACATATTTTGGTGGGTTTGATTGACTGTGCGAAGCGAAACCATATTAGAGATGTACGTAGGACTTGTGTGTGTAAACAACCTATGTTTGACTCAAGAAACCCCTTGAAAATGAGAGTTTTATCCTATGAAAACCGGACTTGAATCCTTGGAAACCCTTGGATTTTAAGTCCAAATTGTAATTAAAACCTTGAATTGACGAGCTTGAGTCAATTGTGACAAAACCCCTAATTTTCCCGACCAAAAACCCTAGGTCCGACCCTTAAAATCTGCGTTTATCTTAGGCGAAACCCTTGAAAATAATTAATTTTGTATATACAGTGTGAAACCAAAACTAAAAATAAAAAGGAGAAAATCAAAAGAGATGGGATTTTCTAAGAGTAGTAAGTGAACATGCATGGTCGTCTGAAATTGGAAATTTGGTTAAGGAGGTTGGAAGTTTCTAGAGGAAAGTCCAAGTGTGGGGAGGCCTATAAATAGGTGCCTAAACTCATTTGTTCCTCCCCGTGGTCTTTCTTGTGGAACCTTCCTACAGGTATGCTCCTTGACCTTACTTCTTCATTTATGTCTTACTTCCTTTTTCATACTTCCATGATGGCCGAGATGGAGGTGGTCTTTCGGTTAGTTGTGTATGAGTTCTGTGAGAATGCATCCCTTGCTCGACTTGAGGTGTAAAACTTTTCGGTCCATTAGATGTGTGTCATGATGCTTCAGGAAACTTATGGTGTATGTATCTCTGCTATCGTATGTATGTTCGATTGAGTGTATATGCTGGAGGGGAGAGAGAAAGGATAGAGTGATAGCATGTCGCAGCAAATCCATGAAAGAGAGAGAGGGGCGTAGATAGAATTAGGTGCACATGCAGAGAGATGGCTGTGGAGACAGATTCGGGCATCTGCTGGCTACGCCCGTCACTATACAACCGAGACAAAGTAGGGAGGCCTGGATACGTGCGTGCCACAGTGGCAGAAGAGCCGAAGAGAGAGAAAACGGTGGGCCGCGACAGATATACTGTAGGCGATTGGTGTCTGACAGGTGGCTAGCGACGCACGGCTTTGGGAGCTTGCACGAAGGCGGAGAGAGAGAGAGTGACTAGAGTCCACGACTACAGAAACATCCCGGAGAGAGGATTGTATGGCGGGCACGGTGGCGTAGAATTCTTGGACCTTAGTTGAGAGAGAGGGGAGAGAGAAAGAGAGAAACATGGCTATAGTCTGCGCCAGAAAACACAGAGAGGTTTGAGGCAGTGTTCAGAGAGAGAAAGGTGCTGTGTGACAGTGGTGGATGGCTGTCGGTGTAGCACCACAGAATTCACGGTGAGAGAGAGCGCAAGAGAGAGAGAGATGTGGAAGGCTGGGAATTCGGCAGCCGCCGAACACACGAACAGGCGCCCGAGAGAGGTAGAGAGAGATGATGCAGAGCGCATATGCACTGTAGACAGAGAGTCCTCGATAGTAGGAGAGGAGACGGATGACTCCCGTTGACTGTTTGCGCACCGATATAAGGCTGGAGAGAGAGCCGTGCTCAACGCACGTAGGAAAAATCACGCAGAAGATTAGATTGAGGAGAGAGAAAATTGGGAGAGATCCGGTGGTCGGATGCGCAGCCATATGGAAGATGTCGGGTCTGTTTACATACGTGACAGGAGAGAGAGAGGGAGAGAGAGAGAGAGAGAGAAGACCCAAAGTGAAGAAAAGATCCATCCGTGAAGATTGAAGCCGAAGATCCTGGGCGCCTTTTTACACTGTAGCGAGAGGCATATCATATCCAGCCAATCCGCACTGTAGCAGCGGCATTTACTTGTATTCACCTGTTCCGCACTGTAGTGGATTTTTGTACCACGAACCCGCACTATAGCGGGCATCACTGTATTACCGAGATTTGATTGGAGGACTTTGGTTACATTTTCATCGTGTCATTGACTTCAGTGTTTTAGCGGTGTACTTGGATTTGTCTCATCTCCGACGCCTACGATCTCACGCGTACGCACGCACGTTCGTCTCGTCACTTTCGAGAGGCGGGGGCCCTACGAGGATCGCACAGACTCCAGAGAGTATAGGCGAGGCGCCCAGCATGCAGACACCGCTCGCAGGACAGCGGGAACGGCGCGTACCAGAGGGGCCTGATCCAACCCTATCATCGGCTTCCTGCCCGACCTCCTTCTTCCCGACAACGTGTCGATCATGACTGACAGGCATTTTCGGCTAAATTTTTAGGGCTTTTAATTCCAAATTTTGGGGTGATTTTGGGCATACTTATCAAGCACTTAGAGCATTGTGAGGCCGGTACACAAGTAATTCAAGAAATCGTGTTTGCCTGTTAGCCGGTTTTAACACTGTTTTAATCCCACAACCCTGAACTGACATAACTTTCTCATATGAGATCCGTTTGCTGTGATATTGAAGTTGACCATATCCCAAGGGAAGAAAACTGAGGGATCTCTAGGATTGTTTTCCATAAAGACTAAGGGCAATTTGTGTATCAGGTATATGAATGAAAATGTTTTGTGTTGTCATTTGAATTTAAATCTTGAGCTAACTTTGGGACTTTTACAGGTCCACTAAGATCATTGAAGGGCGTTCAAGGCAAGAGTGAATGCAGGCGTGGGAACACATTTCCTAGGCTTACAAGGGCAAGGGATAATCAACTTGAGGTTGGATTATTCTCAACTCCGTCTGTCAATTCCTTGGTTAGGCTAAGTGCGAGTCGTGCTATAAGTAAGATAGGGTGATGATAGGCATCTCTCAAGTTGAGGACTCTTAAATACTCAAGTTCAAGCATAAATATAATCTCTTTGTGATCCATAACCTTAAGGGAAAGAATTTAACGTGGTGCGATCAACTTAAAGTGCAAAAATTCACTCAAGTACTCCTGATGACGTGATATTAGACAAGAGCTAAACACGATAACCAATTAAAAAAGAACCAAGTGACTGATACAAATTGATCTGCTACGAGGTTGTACTTCAGATAAAATTGGGGCTATTCAATTAGGCATATGAACCTTAGATTAGGACGACATCTAGGGAGGGATAGACAAAGCCTTAGGTGTTCAGAGGCTAGTGTCAATCACACTGCTAGATCTTGGGCCTAGCAGTTGAGCCATTATTCACACTACCCTAGCTCTGAAACTAGCAAGTCCGAGATGTCTCATGGTATGGAGAGACCCACAAGAAGTTCAGGTGTGGCACACTTACAAAAGGTCGAAGGCCCTTACAAGACGCAACTGGAATACCTTAGGGCCAACCGATTAGGTGCTTGCATCTATGAGGACGGCCTAGGAAGATCTGTGGTCCAGATCAAAAACCCAAATCAACCCATTGGACTAGAACATCCAACAGTCAAGTTTGAAAATGGAGCATACGTGGACAAAGAAGGAACCATGTACGTAGTCACCAATCACCCTAATAGGACAAACGAATTCGGGAATGTGATCCCAGAGACAGACATAGGTGACATAGAGCAAGGGAACATAGGAAGAGAGCCTAGAACTCCTCGAGGCAAATCAGTCCTCACTAGAATTACCATGGCAGAGTGGATTCCGTAGGACAATAAGAGCATAGATCTACTCTTAAATCGAGAGACTGATGAGGCCTTTTGGAGGTACAAGACTGATCAACCTAATGAAGTAGGAATGCTTACAATCTATGAGTTCAAGGATCCGGATAGCCCAGGCAAAGTGACCTACTTAGACAATACATCAGAGAGGATCTTTGTGGTCACAGAGCATGGTAGGCATGCCTACACTTGGAAGGGTGAATTTGTTTTCCCCCAACCAAGATCTGATGTCTCTTATGGTCACCAAAGAGATGGAACATCCCAAGATCATGGAGCTCACAGGGATAGGAGTAGAGATAGGCCAGAAGTAAGCTTTGCTAACCCATTGGGAAGGGAAAGAAGTGAGAGCGATTGCAGAGCTACCTAAGCCAAGGAATGTCAAGGAGGTACAAGCTTTCATGGGACATTGTGGCTATTACCGACGCTTTATACACATGTATGCCATCATTGCAAAGCCTCTATACGGACTTTTGACCAATTTTGAGTGGACTGATGAATGTGAGAAATCTTTCAATGAGCTTAAATAGTGATTATGTTCAGCACCAATCTTGACCACACCAGATTGGAATGAGTCATTCCATGTCCATGTGGATGCATCCAATTATGCTATTGGGTGTGTACTTGCACAACCTACTGGAGAAGGTAATATGGATCTTGCAATTGCCTATGCTAGTAGACAGTTGAATGCAACTGAACAAAACTATACCACCACTGAACGAGAACGGTTAGGCATGGTATATGCGGTTAAAAATTTTAGACACTATTTGCTTGCAAATACTGTCTAAAATTTTTTATTGATCATCAAGCACTGTTGTACTTGGTAAACAAGCCATGCAATACAAGTAGATTGGTAAGATGGTTCCCCTTAGTAATGGAATATGACTTTGAGGTTGTGGTAAGGAAAGGCAAAACTCACTTGAGAGCAGATCATCTCTCGAGGCTCACATCTGTAGAGACCCCACAAGGAGTATCAGATGACCTTCTTGATGCTTACTTGTTTAATTTGGAAGTTGTGCCACAATGGGCCAAGACCTTAGTGCTAGTATTGATATACAGGCCTAAACACCCAGTGATAAACACTCAAGATATGGAAGTAGTAAAAGCCCAGAAATACCATATCATGGCAGGGAGTATATACAAGCATACAGATCAAGGAATATTAGCCTGTTGTGTGGAAGAGGAGGAGTATGTCAAGTGGTTGCAATTAGCACACACTACAACAGATCGAGGGTATACCGAGGTTTTTATCGAGGGAAATGAACGTGCTTATTTTGGTCATGATATCGGTGTATATGTCGGTATGCGCGTCGATATTAAGGCACCAGTATGGGCGTCGGTATGGGCATCCGTATATGCATCGGTATATGTATCGGTATATGCATCGGTATACGCATCGGTATACATGTCGGTATAAGCATCGGTAATACCGACGCCCATACCCGTGCCCATATCGACGCCTCTACTGGGTATACCATCACATATACTATCGCATGCTGGGTGTACAGATGCTTATTCCGATAACATTACTAGGAGTACTATCGCGTATAGCGAGGACCATATCTGCAAAATTATTTTTGGGCAGAGTGTGTTGTCTTTGGCTACAACAACATTACCATGATGTTGATTACCAAAGGACAATACACTCTGCCCAAAAAAAAACCGAGTACATGTGATGTGTACTCTAATGTCAACCGAAATATGATTTCATGAAACATAATATTATTGGACACAAAAGAGATAATTAGAATGAACCATGAACCATGTACAAAAAAAGTTATATATTTCATAAATGAAGTATGTACAAGAGTGTTGCAAACCACTTAGGGAAGTTCAAAACTCTTGTGTGACCCTTTTGGAGTAATCTCATTGCTTAATATAGATGGTAGTGTATGCTCCACTCAGGGAACACCCTTCAAACGATGTTGAATCCAATGCAAACCTTCATCTTTCTTTGTTCTTCCTCATACAATATAATTACTCCTTGTTGGCGCATTGATTACAGAGCTTCTCTCTTTCACAATCTTACAAAAATGATATGTAGACTTCAAAAATGTGACTTCTGTGCATACGACACACCTCTCTTCACCACAAATGCGTGCTTCCTTTACATCTGGCCCTTCGGACCTCTTTTACTCAAGCTTCCCATTAAACGAGTGTGATTACAGCAGCAAATCTTACAGGAATAGTTGTTTTCCCACTTTAACTACAGAGCTGCCTTTCTTAACCTGCGTTCCAAGTTTCCCCTATAACACAGCATCTATGGCCGACCATATCTCCAAACATACTTTGTTATGTCCATTGATGATTTCTCAAGATATTCATGGTTTTATGGTCTTAAAGTGAAGTTAGAGGTTTTTCTTACTTTCAAAAATTTCTCAGCTTTGGTTGAAAATAAAAGTCAGTGAAAGATCCAGACTTTGAGAATTGATAGAGGAGAAGCGTACATGTATAAAGACTTTAAGTCTTTTCTTGAAGAAAAAGGTATCTCTCATCAACTAACTATTGCTTACATGCCAGAATAGAATGATATTGCAGAGAGAAAGAAGAAGATACTTTTTGAGATGATGCATAATATGATGTCATCCAAAAAGATTTCTCCCAAATTTTGGTTTGATGCAGTACATAGAGCTAATCACATTCTGAATAGGTCTTCCACAAAAGCTTTGAAGGTTCTTACACCTTATGAATCTTATGATGGGAAGAAGCCCAATGTGAGTTACTTCAAAGTTTTTGGTTCCCCAACTTATGTTCACATTAAGAAGAAGGATTTTTGTAAACTTGATGTAAAAGAAAGTCAGGCTTTACCACATAGCTTCTAGCTTGAGGTTGTTACGTGTGCAACATTGTTTGCATGTTAGTGTGCTTCTCACTCATGCACTTGTGCATGAATCTTTCTCACGGTCATCATACCATTCTCACATCTCCACATGTTGACATTGATGAGGTAGATCAGCTCCACATTGGTACTTTTATTATGCAAGAGTGGCATATCTTCTTAGAGCTTCCAAAATTTCTAAAGATTTGTGGCAAGTAGGAATGCCCAAAGGTCCAATCTCCATATCCTCTTGATTACTTGATGGAGAACAAATCATTTATCAATATCTCTAGATATATGATGCAAAAACATAATATTGAGGATTTATCTTCTTTTTTGGAATGAAGAAAGAAGCTCTAAAAGTCATCGAAAAAAGACTCCCAAATGAAGAAGAGGATGGCTTGAAGTTGAATCCACTTCAAACCTGTTGAAGAATTTATAGAAGAGTGATTCCAAACTTGAAGAGAGGATAGAAGTAGAAGTGTCAACTCGTGAAATAATCTTATGGAGTACATAAGAAGTTTGGATGTGAAAATGAAAGGTCATAGGGGTTGAAGATTAATACTTGTTGCAAGAAAGAGGGAATATGGAGCAAGAAGAAGCTCTTGGATATGCAACTATGCAAAGAAAAAGGAATTTGATCTACAACTAGAGAAGGAATTATTGAGAGTTCCATGCTCCACCCTTTTGCCCAAAGCTAGAATCATTCTCATGCAAGCACATATATCCCACATGCAAGGCAATTCTCCCAAACTCCATATAAGCAAGGCCTCCCTTCACTCCACCCAAGTCATTCCAGTCTAGCCCATTGGCAAGAGTGTGCTTCCTCTCCTCATGGAGTCTCCATGCTCATAGAGAATCATTTGTAAATTCTTTCCATTTTAATTTAATCATTATTTTTGCATATCTTTTGTTCCTTCCTCATTAGTTTGATTAATGTATGATTAATAGTAGATTAGGCGTTTCTTCTTTTATTTCAACATGGTATCAGAGCATAGGTTAACTTTCCTTTTGAGTTCTGTTTTTTTATCTTCATCATTAGTATGTTTTTCTTTCTTAATCCCTCCCTCCCTCCCATATTCCTTTAATACGAGTGCTTCTAAGCACTATTACGTCATTTGCTTCTATAATAAATTATTCTAAGTGCTTTATGGATTTGTATCAAAGTTTTGAGATTCTAAACAACCATTCAAGTAGTTAGCATCTTTGCATTTTGACCTCATCAGTAAAAGGCAAACAATGCGGTTATTTGTTTTCTCCATGGACATTTTTGGGTTTTGATGCTAGTTAGTTATAGTGAACATTAATCTGGAGATAAGCTGAAGGAAAAAGAACACTCAAAATATAGCAAAAATAGCTATGTTGCAATGGACAATAAGGAGGATGGAGAAAGGATGCACCATTTCAAATAACAAGATGGCCATGGAAAATCAATGGAAGCAATGGAGAACACGATGGCAAATAATTAGCCTATGTCTCATGAAGAATGGGCAGTTCCATAACTGTTCGCATACATCAATAGCTGCGTACTTGGGCTGCTACATTGATGATATATCTTGGAGAACTTGGGGACCCGAAATGTCATCTAGCTACCATAGGCATGAACTGATAGGATGTGTAATGAGCTCTCTGTATGATCCTCTGCATCAACAAGGTCTTCATCATCGTCTATCTCAGCTCCTGTGTCAAAATTGAAGCGTCCAAAACGGAGGGACTAATGGAAAATAGGTAGTAAGTAAACTAAAGGTCATTGAAGAGAGCGTGATTTTTTTTACTAAATGCACCGCCATCCCTAGGACCTCCGTAAGCGACACAATTGTAGAACTTTCAGTCGTTCAAAGTGGAGATATAGAGTGTAACTTTTGAGGAACAACATGACTCAGAAAATAATTCATTCAGCATTCACCTCTTGTTATGTCCATGCTTCTCTCCCATGGTTTCTGATGCCAGCTCCACCTCATTTTGGAGACTCTCAGATTTGCTGGACCGCTTCTTCCCTGGCTTCAAGTTTCACGCACAGATATGGATTGTGGAGCAAGATACAAAAAGACCTGCGCACTATGAACTCGAATGAGGAGGGAAGGCTGTGCTATCATCTGAAAGAGAGAAGCAGAATCTGGAGCTACAGGATGCGTGGTACATAGAGAGAAGAGAGTGATGTATTGGTCCCTTCTGAAGATATTTGCGAGACTGAATGTAGTTTGAAGCAACAGTTGCTCAGATAGCAGCTGTCCTACTGTCTCGCAGCCATGTCTTCTTTGGCATTCTGTCCTATCGCTCAATTTTCATCGACAAATTTCTCCACAGACTCTCATGCGAGCTGCTCAAGCCTAGGTTTACGATCTTTTTGTTTTCTGCTTCAATGGTGCGCTCAAAGAATATCCACTCGCTCCCGCATTCTCAAGTGCAGAGCAAATAGTAAAGAGCGAGTCGATTCAGCAAGGAAGTTGCAGAGGAGTAAAACAGATCTACTGGATCAACTTATTAAAGCTGATAACATAGTGGAGTTCGCGAAAGAGCATGTTGTGTTCCTTGACCAGGAATTCTTTATGATTACCTCTACGATTCACCAGGAGATGCGTTGACATAAGGATATTTTCCCTAGACGAAATCTCTGAGGGACTTTCTCTGAGGGAGTAATGACATAAGCACTGAGGTCATGATCCATCCAGATTGAGATACTAGGCTGTTTTAGCAGAGTGTAGGGAGATGCATGGCTGACATGTGCATATGTTTGTAAGTCTTCTAGAGAGTTATTTAGAACTTTTTTATCTTAAATATCTCACGTAAAAATGCTTAACACCTTTCTCATTTATATGAGAAGTTGTTTATTCATGGATTATTTGTAAGTGGCTAAGACCTCATTGTATTCACTTACCTTTGTGTTGGCACACATATCTATGGCCAATTGTAAAGGGACTAGACACTGCCACTAGTGTGGTAAGACCTTCCATAATAATAGGCTAAGAACACCTCTCATGTCAAAAGAGGGGTCAAATTCCACACATCAAGCAAAGAAGGGGAGAGGAACCAAACAAAGATCCTAACAATGGATCATAAGGAAAACCACATCAAAGACATAGCAAAAGGAGTTCACAAGAAGAAAATACAAATGGATCCAAAGCATCACCTACCCCATGTTGTAAACCCTTTCTATGTCTTGGGATCCCATATGTCCCAAGATCCCAAGGGATGCCATATGTCCCATACTTGGATCCCACATGTCCAAGTTATGTCTAAGGATCCCATATGTCCTTAGATCCTAAAAACCCAATGGACTAAGTGATCCCATATGTCACTAGTCCCCCATATTAAAAACAAAAGGGTCATCACATGGAGGGGGGGTGTTGAGAGTTCCATGCTCCACCCTTTTTCCCAAAGCTAGAATCATTCTCATGCAAGCACATATATCCCACATGCAAGGGAATTCTCCCAAACTCCATATAAGCAAGGCCTCCCTTCACTCCACAGAAGTCATTCTACTCTAGCCCATTGACAAGAGTGTGCTTCCTCTCCTCATGGAGTCTCCATGCTCATAGAGCATCATTTGTAAGTTCTTTCCATTTTAATTTAATCATTATGTTTTCATATCGTTTGTTCATTCCTCCTTAGTTTGATTAATGTATGATTAATAGTAGATTAGGAGTTTCTTCTTTTATTTCAACAGGAATAAGCCAAAACTCACATAAGGGAGCGAGAATCAAGATATGTGGGTTGGATTTATCCCATATGGTAGTCCAAAACGGGTGCTCATGGAGTATGTAAACAATGGTTGCAATTTAATTCCTTTAACTCAAGGGAATGAGGAGAAGAAGAACTCCTCCTCCCTCTATGCCTAGGCATATGGCACCATGACCAACTTCTAAGGTCCATGGTGGGGAGGGGGGGAGTTCCCACCCTCTCAAGGGATCCCCCTCTACCTTCGTTTTGTTGTAGAGACCAGAGGCCTTCAAAGTCCTTCATCAATAGTCAATGCTACACAAACTCCTATGAGAAGATAACAACCTCATATGATACCAATCTCACAAATCACTAGTATGCATAAAGACTAAGGAAATGATATATCTTTTCCCACCCAAAACATGAATCTTTTATGGACTATAATAACACATTGACATCCATAGGTGTTTGCATAGGCTTCGAATCTATCATCTCAAACCTTTCCAATAATTTCTCAAAGTATTTTTGCAATGTCATGTAGATACACTCATCTCTGTACATGAACTGAATCCTAGTACTTATCATAATCATATCACTTTGTAGTGCATTTTGAACACTAGCTGGTTCATTCTCAACTGAAGTAAGAGCTAAAAACATTATGCATCTCAAAATGTTCTGCATAATTTACCTGGTCTCCTTGTTGTCTCCTCATCTAAGTTTTGGTTCTTCCAATGTATTCCTTTATACCACTATCCTTCCAGGTTTGATATAAACACTTTGGTGTATTCATCAAAGGTGGTGATATATATTTTGGTTCTTTAGTATCTCTTTCTTCTAGAACTCCAGAACCTTCTCCAGCTTCATAAGTCGGAACATCAAGAGGTAGTGATGATGGATTAGGTACCGATGTAGGTAATGAAATTCTCTCTTCACCTATATCTCTCAGGATTAGAGAAGTCTCATCACCCCCCTCGTATGGCTGAATGTAATCATCCAAATTCCTTTTGAAAAATGCACAGTCATCTCCCTTTATGAAATGTGGAATTTCTTCCTTCTTATCATAATTCGGACCTTCTGCAATATATGCATTGCATGAGAGTAGGATATCACTTGTATCTGGAACATAGAATCTGTATCATTTGCTTTCAATTCGATAACCAATAAATAACCATACACCTCGCCATCTCCATGATAGAACTATTCTTTCTTTCAAAAACTCCATTTCGTTGAGGTGTGTAAGGCCTATGCACGGATGTTTTATCCCACATTCAGTTTGAAACGCATTAAAAAACTAGAAACTCTTTGAAGCACATAAAAACTTTTGGCTTTGGTTTCAATGGATACACCCATGCATGCCTAGAAAAATCATCAATAAAATTCACGAAGTAAAGGTAGTTCCCCAAGGAATGTGTCTACATAGGAACATGGACATCACTATGAACAAGCTACAATAATTTGAATAGCTCGAATTGAGCCATCTTTTGGGCAAAAGGAACAATGCATTTTGTCCACAATATAGACCTCACAAACATGCTTAGTAGGTGTCTCAAGTTTGGGCAGAGAACAAATTTCTGAAGGCATAGAAAACTATAACCTAATCGGTGTTGGGTAGATTGTTGAGAAAGGTTTACAAGTTAGATTCACAAGTCGCGGAGCATATGTGGAAGACCCTCAACATCAAGGCTTTAAGAGGATCGCAAAAGGTGAGAAATCTAGTAGACTCTTTACATTTGAAGTTGAAGATACCAAAAATATTGCACTCTTCAATTACAAGGATCGAACCCTCTCTCAACTAGAGATATGGCATAAAAGGGTAGGTCATATAGGTGAAAGAACTCTAAAGCAAATATGCAAGGATCATAGTGTGCTTGGTATTCCAAATGTGGTCAAGCAACACATGATATACAAATGTGGAGAATTCCGATTTGGGAAAGCTCACAGGCAACCATTCAACAAAAAAGGATACATGTATGAAGACTACGTGGAGCTTGTGCACAGTGCTATGTGGGGTCCTAGAATAGAGCCATCAATCTCAGGTTCAAGGTACTATATTTTATTTATAGATGATTATAGTAGATGGACAATTCTTTACCTCATGAAGCGTAAAGATGAAGTATTTACTTTTTTCAAAAAGTATTTGGCATTGGCTGAGAACCAAACAACTAGAAGTTTGAAGAGGATAAGATTTGATGGAGGTGGTGAGTACTTTTCACATCAATTTGACTCATTCTTACTGGACATAGGTATAAAATAAGAGGTCACAAAAAGATATACTCTAGAATTAAATGGAGTAGCAGAGAGGAGGAATATACTAATTGTAGAGGCTACAAGATCAATGTTGAATGAAAAGAAGTATGAAATTACCTATGGGCAGAGGCTGTTTTGAGAGCCACATACTTGATTAATAGGCTCCCATCCAAATCCTTGGATGGAATGACATCATATGAGGCATGAAATGGCAAGAGACCCTCATTGGACCATTGTAAAATCTTTGGGTGCATTTCTCATACACATATTACCTCATAGATTAGAGGGAAGCTTGATCCAAAAGCTGAAAAATGTATATTCATTGGGTATGATCAAAATTAGAAGGGATATAGGTTATACAATCCCACTAATAAAGATTTTATAGCTAGTAGGGATGTAGTGTTTTGTTAGCAGCCGGTGTGGACGAACTATTTTTGTAATCACCATTCTTATTTCCAATGTAATAACGAAGATATCAAGAGATTCTGGAAATTGTAATTTCATATTCCGAAGGTTTGGAATGGTGTGAAGCCCTTACCCTTACCCATTTCTTATGAAGTACGGTGTGAAGTTTTTAATGGATTGGATTCTGGAAGTCATGATTACGAAACAAGCAGATATGTAGAACGGTGAAGAGTGAAGTCTACATCTGAAAGCCAGATTATGACTATGATACTATAATGTAATCACTTCCCTATTCTATAATTCAGAGTTTATTTTACTGTGAAGCTCTGATTCCAGATACATTGAGTATTATGGATTGTTTTTGTGTGCATGCAATATTATCGAAGTAAAGGAACAAAAATGCATGTTTACGAGTATTTGTATTCGTAAATTCCCCTTCCCAAACCTGTATAATGGGGTACTCTTAGTCTGTAGGTGACCAGTATGCTAAACATATGGCGAGCACGATGGGATGAGGTAACAGAGCACCGCACAAAGTAATATTGATGCTAGTACGAATTGGAAATGAGTACTTACAAAAGCCTCATCATCCTGATTATCTAGACGAATTCTTGTAGTAGACACTTACAACATTGACGCTTGAAGACATTCCTCTTGAGGAGGCAATTATTATTATAGAGGAAGTACATGTTCAGGTGGAAACCCAAGTTTTACCCCCCAAGATTTTGAAGGATCTAGTCTTCGCGTGGAAGGACGGTAAACTAGCTAAATTATTGTGGCACAGGGAATTCCGCAGCACCAACCAACATAACCACCTGTAGGAAGAGAATATCCTCTAGAAGAAGTTCAAAGCAGTGTGTTGCTCTAGCACAATGGTGAGAACCATGTTAAAAAGCTCCACCTCCTTAATGTCAATCCGCGGAAGAGATAGGAGTGATATGAAGATCGTGAATGTGAGATGAAGTGAGAGTGAAGGTGAGAAGCATAGAAATGCACACACACATACACACACACAACGAAGAGACAAGCAAGATACAATGGAAGGTGAGAAATCAACTCTATTGCTCAAGATCTCAATTACAAGCTCAAAGTAGCTCTAAGCTCACACCAACCAACCTCGAAAATGAGCTCTCTAGCTCTTTTTATAGATTCTAGACTAGTTTTGACCGGTTTCACATCTAGTGACCGGCATAGTTAAAAAATAGGTCCTAAGTGCTATTTGAAGGGGTAAACGGTGTCTAAAAATAACCAAAATAGGTACGCTCATTCTACCAAAATTGGTCGGCTTGCACAAAATGGAGCTATGAATTACAAAAAGGGTTTTTCTATGTTACATATGTTACAATAGTGATGAAAATCACTGTTGGAGGTTTTGAAGAATATTTATAAAACATAAATCTTTGAAAAATTGATTCGACTGACTCCCTACTCTGTCTTTACATGCTTTCGCGTCTTCTATGCCTTTGGCTACTGCCAACACCCCCCTCCCTCTCGCTTCTCTCGTCCTCGACAGAACCTTGTTGTGAGGTCTGTCGGATGTAATTCTGGAGGAGTTCCTAAGCGAGGGTGTGTTCTGATATTCGAATGCCTCGGGCCAAATCTGCCTCGCGTTTCTCCCAATCAATTGGTTGCGGTTCATCGGATGGTGGGAGTCGATAATGTGTGGAATATACCATCTATTCACAGGCAAATAATTGAAGCAAATGTGTGGGCCTACTGATGAACACTTCTGAATGGTATTCCCAGAAATCGGTTGTGAACATTTCTTCAAAGGTTTGCTTGTAGCACGCCGGTAGGTATTTAATTCTGCAATGCCAGGCATAACACACCCGTAGCAATTGCGTTGTACTCATATCATATGCAAGATCTAGATTGCCATGCTCGAAGCCCGGGGTGTTTACACGTGGTGCCTTGATGCGTCTGAAGACTTTAAAAACCATCTGCATCATGTCAAATATCTTGACAGTCATGTGTGCTTCTATATCGTCCATATGTTTCAAGCGAGGGAGCCAGTGACGAATCATTGCCATCATGTATCCGACTGTAGGTGGTCCTGTGGGTGGAGTGAAGTATGGGTAATTCAACCAGTCCTGGCATTGCTTCTTATTCTGTACTTTAATCGCAAATGCCTTCTAGGAGCAGCGACGTGGCACTAGTCCCCAACATGGGTTGTACTTTAAGTGTAGTGGTGCCTTGGCCCATGTACTCATCATCTCAGGATATTTCTGTAAGAGATCCTTGCACCAAACTGGTTGATATATTTCTCCTTACTACGCGTCTGTTGGCAAATTGTCAGGCTCAAACTGAGTAGCGTGAGAGGGTTTCTTGCCTGTTTCTTTCTCTATGGCCAACTGATATTCCGCCATTAACATAAAATAAGGTTTATACTATAGCTCATGCCCTGATACGTATCTGCGAGGGGCCAAATGAGCAAAGTATGGGGACTGTAAAATGCGTTCTTCAATCATTGCCATGGCGTGAAGTTGCGCTTCTACCCATGCTAAGTGGGTTTTTCCTAGTTCTTCTACCGTCTTCATCCATGGGGGAGTTGGAAGTTTGAAAGTCGTCTGGCCTTCAGCCGTGACTCGTCCGCCTCGGATGGGTTGGGGTTCATATGCTTCTTCGAAAGTTTCTTCCACCGGAATAGTGATTGTTTCTTCCTCTGCTGGTAGTTTCGGTGGGGAGTCTGGCCTTGGCGGTGCTTCATATACCGCTATCTGTTATTGGAGCGTTGATACCTGAGCCCGTAAAGCGTTGAGTTCCTCTAGGATGTCAGGAGATGGGTCCACAGGAGCTGGTAGTCCTTGTTGTATTGGTGCTCGTAGTTGTAGTAGTTTATGATCTTCTTTTAGCTTTTGATATTCCTCGTTCATGCTGTCGTACTCATCTAACAATCTGACATGATCTTCTAACAACATTTTCATAGATTCTGAGGGCACGGCCTTGAAGCGGCTGGGGCTCAATGGTTGGTCTCGTTGATTCAGAGCAACTTCTAAATTCTCTCTGTTCTGTTCTCGTAAGCATTGGTTCTCTTCTTTCGCTGCTGCCAGGTGTCGTCTGCGTAAGCCCATGTTCCTAGTGAGCGTTGCATTGCGAATAGTCTGTGCCCTTAACAAGTTGTCGATATCCGTGACAGCCTCTTTTGTCTTTGCTTCACTTTCTAGTTCCAATTTATGATATGCCTCTCGTAGCTCTTGGTAGCGGGTATTCAATGAGGCATTCTTGATGGATAGTGAATTGAGCTGCGACTCTAAATCATTTGTTGTCTTCTGCAGCCGCTGATAATTAGTTCCAAGAGATATGAACTCATCTCTTACTCGAGTCATATAGGTGAGCATTTGTCGAAATGCATTATCTACAGTGGGTGATAATATTAATGGTGTGCTAAGTGAAGATGCAGTGGGTGTAGATGCAAAGGGAATGGGGAATGGGGGTGGGAAAATGGATGATGTGGTGATTGTGGAGAATTGTGGTGTGCCTATGTATGGTTGTGCCATGAATGAAGTGAGTGGTGGTGCAGTGGGTGGTGATGTATCCATGTCATTGGATGTGGTGTCAAGTGCGGTGACCGTGAATAACGGCGTGATCATGGGTGCTTGCGTGGGTGTAAATACAGGGTTTGCAAAGGTTGAAGAGTAATTTACAGAGGGGTTTTCTAGTGCTGCTTGGTGGAAAGGGGAAAGAGGAATGATGGTGGGTCGGGGAGGTGATATAGGGGAAAAAGTCATCGGAGTTAGAAATGGAAATAGTGGTCTCGGGGGTGTAGGGAAGAATGGAAAAGATGGATGGAGAAATGGACTAGATACAAGAGTGGATGTCCGAGGGAGAAAACTAGGTTGGGTGGGTGTGGACATGGTGAGAGGAATGGATGTTACAAGGGCTTCTGCTACTTCGCCGTGGAAGGAGGTGGATGTTCTTGGAGAAGGAGGGTGTATGGGGGAGACTGGATGGATGGGAGGTGAAGGAGGAGTGGTTGGGGTGGTAGGTACTTCGAGAACTGTGGTGGTATGTACAGCAGTAGTACGGGGTGGGGAGTTGATGATAATGGTGTCTTCTGCCAATGAGCCTTCAGGGACGAGACGTGCTTCCCTGGCCTGTTCTGAAGATTCACCACCGGTGGGTACCCGAATGTATTCCCCAGGTTCGGTTAGTAAACGGACTCTGCGAGGGTCATACTGCAGTAACGGTTTCCTCTGCAAATATCATAAGGCTTCGGTGGATCCCACTAATTTGACAAGTTCTCGGAAGCCTCTGATGTATACTTCTTCGAATCCGCCTGAGACAAGTTCCTGTTCTATAAGTGCTTGACTCTCTTCCTCAGTCAATTTCTTGCGTGCCCAAACTTTCTCCATGGTGCGATATAGCTTCTTGATGGCTAGCGTATAAGCTGCTGCTTCAAAGGTTTCATCTTCATGCATACTGGTATCACCTTGGGTGTCCGTGTGATGTCCTTGTTCATCTGTCTGTACATGCTCTTGGGATTCATGAGTGCCCTGGCTGGCTTCGTCATCGCCATCACCTTCATCAGTTTCTGTTCTTTCGTCCTTGGAACTAGATACTATTTGTCCTTGTGGTTGGTCTCGGGGCATGGTCGGGTAGCTTGGTCGTTCATATTCTTGAGAAAAAATTTGTCCTTCTGAAAAGTGAAATTCATTGGAGAAAGCATCTTGCATTTCGAAATCAAACGTTGTATCTATGGGTTCCACTTCCAAGTTAGGTATCGGAAAAGAAAAAGCTTCCGCACCAATAGTGGTGGGAACTTCTGCTGTAGTGGTGGTCGGTTCCTAAACTGGTGTTGGTTGTGAGGTAACCGCGCTAGAAGTGCCTTCTATCATGAATGGTCTTGATAAGCGTATGCGAATTGGTTGTATAGTTGTAGGAGCCTCTGTTGGAAACTGTTCTGGAGAGGGTTGCGGTGACGGTGATTCTGGGACCTCTAGGCATGGGATAGTACCTCTCATGCGCTTTCCTGCTCGTCCTTTGCTAGGCTTCCTAGCTTTCTTCATTGTCCCTTTGAATGCTTTCAGCTCCTCGCTTGTCATTGCTCGCTCGATAGGTAAATCGTAGGCCAAACACATATATACAATTCTTGTAAGAGCACAGCATCCATTGATAACCTTCTTTCTTTCCCATCTATGTTGTGCTAAGTACAACTGATCAATGATTCAGCTTGCTAGATCAACTGTCTGTGGTCCAGTACATGCTAAATATAAGCCAAACCAGATGCGTTTGTGGGGCATGGTGAATCTGTACTGAGCGGGGAAAGCAAAATGTTGCATGCATATCCTTAATGGCTTAGATAACTCAGGTGTGATTGCTGAAATATCTTTCCACTTAGTAACATCCCCACGTTTCATAGGCTCTGGAATAAGCCTTTCTCGTTCTGTTGGAGTGTGTGTACCATGGATCTTGATTGTAGCGCGAATCAAATCTTTAGAAAGATAAAACCTCTTATATGGCAGATCATTTACTAATGACGGCAAAAGGAATGTTCCTGGTAGATCCTTGTTCTCTGAAGCTATCAAAGTGGTGATTAAGTAATAGCATCTGTAGAAGTCAAGTTTAGGCAACGGATCACTGAAATATTCTGTAAAGTCTTCTCTTGCCCAAACATGCGTTAAATCTTCTGTGTTCTGTAGTCCTTCGAATTCTATTGAGAAGAATTGATACTTGGCCCAAGTACGGTGATCAAACGCCAAATTGGCCTCAAAGATGAAATCTGCATCTGCTAACGGTCCTGCTAATCCTTGGAACCAGTGAGAATTGCGATGAATCTTTTCAGTATATCCCCTGAGAGGGTCGTCAATCGGCATGGGTCCTGGAAATCCCTAGAATTCTGGTGGTTGAGCCGTAGGATGGGGCTCTGCTAGTAGTTCTCCAATATTGGCCATGGGTACACTGGGGCCAGCTTCTGATGGTCCTTCTGCCTGCATGCTGATTGATGCAAATGCGTAGTAGATCTGCTACATAAGATTAACACATTAGTATGGAAATTAATTATGATCCCATTAAAGTGAGACCGCAATCCCTTTCCATAACCGATGTGTAACCCGTGTAGCCAAGTGTCGTGATGTGGTTTATGGAATGATTGTTGCAAAACTAATGCAGGTCTCTAGACACCTACATGCTTCAGATCATGCATACATTTCTTGATGAGGTGTTATTAAGTGATGGTGGGTTATAGTGTGTGGATTTATACAAGGTTCAGTCATGAATGAGTTATTACAAGGTTGTAGATTAGTCGGGGTGGGAGTTATGTTAGATAAGGGAGTCGTAGAGGGCGTCTAGATACGTTTCGGTATCCACTTCCTAAGAGTTTGTGATCGGGTGATAGGTCTCTGCGGAGGGACAAAAGATGATATCGGATTTGGTGGTATGGAGGGTTGACGAGATTTCTGAGGGGTATATATTACATGGCTTGAGGGTTGAGCTATAATACACTGTTTGGGTATCCAAATCTGCGTGGGTGTGGGTCGTTCATAAGGTACTTCTTGGCGATCCAAATATGTCGAATGCTCGAACTTGTAGAAGAAGGTCGAGGAGATGTTGGATACTGATTTTGCTTCTGCCTTGACTTCTCCTTAGCGTTGTCTGCATTGTTGAACCCAGTTGGTGCTTTCTGTCCTTTTGGCACCCATATTTGTCTCGTGCCTCTTGCTTTGTGATGCTGATACTGCTTTCTTCTTTGTGTCGTATGATATTGTCGTCGTTCTGGGTTCCTTTGTCATGGTTGACTCCTTTGTGGTTGAGGTTGAGAGGTCGGATGGACACTCTGCTTTGGAAAAGAAGGGAGGTCCAACACTTGCGAAACTTGCCCATTGGGAAGTGAGGCATTCTGTACCACAAATCTAGCCCAGTCCGTAGTAAGTGTGGAAGGATGGGCACTGCAGTTGATAGTGTCCATTTGGCCACTGATGTAACCCACCTGACCGCTGATGGTGACCATTTGACCAAGCGGTTGGGTGGTAGCCCCTTCTAATTTGCATGAAGCCCAAGGGCAAAATCTCCTGACGTCCTTCTGATTGACAATTGTCCGTCGCCAAGCCCGCGTGGGTTGGTGTAGACATAACGTGACTGATCTGACCAAAGATCTTCCGGTCTTCTATCGCATGCATTTCATAGGGTCTAGGGTTACATATCTCAGGTGGATTGCTGTTAGGAAATTCAAGCGGTATCACTCGCTTTTGATCTAAGGTTCCAATTTGCAAGGAGCCTTGTTTAAGACTTAGGTCCACTGAGTGATCGTATAGCCAATCTTGGCCAAGGATTAGGGGTTCTATCAGGTCATCATCATGGCACACTAGTAGCTTCACTATCAAGGTCACATCATGTATGAGGATAGGAAGGTCCACCTCACCCATGCAAGGGGTTTCCATACCTCCTAGCTCTATGAGGTATGCCTCAATTGGCCGCATTTCTATTCTTGAATCCTTATAGTGGGACCATCTAATCGCACTAGTCACAACACCTGAGTCAATTAAAGCCCTGAGCTCTTGGCAAGGGTTGTCGTGCTCTAGCCAGACTGTAATGAATGGTCTCCTGTCCACTATGCTAGGATGAGTGGTTGACTTTACTTGACACATGGCCATGGGATATCTGGGTGGTGTTTCCAGATGGTTATATTGTTCTCTCCCTAGTCCTTGTCTTCTTAGCTTCATGTGCTTAATGCGTTCTATAGCTTCTGCCTGCGCTTCTGCTCGTATTCTATTTTCTTCCTCCGTACGCTTCTTTGCCAACGTGAGTCGTCTAAGCATATCCTTAGTAAGAGGTTCTTGATATAACTTGACTCTACAGCCACTAATGTAATTAGGCATTATGTCTCCTTCTAAGGTGGCTAACTGTTCTGCTCCACTTGTCGAGAGTCTGTTAATGATCATAGGTCCATAACCTCGCTTTTCTAATTTCCGTGCGTGTTGCTTCAGCGTATATACTAGGACTAAATCTCCTTCTTTTAAGCCTTTATCTTTCACATGTGCATCGAAATAGGCTTTCTGTCGTTTCTTTGCCGCATATATCCGTGCTGCTGCTTTCAGCCTGGTTTCACCTAATCGTTCCAATTCCATTATTCTTGCTGATAATTCATGGCGGGTCCACTGTGTTCTTGTGCAACCTTAAGGGTCGGTATCAAGAAGTCCAAAGGAAGCACAGCATTCTGACCAAAAACCATCTGAAAGGGAGTTGCATTGAGTACGGTCTTGTAGGCCACTCGATATGCCCAAACAACGTGGTGTAACTGTTTGTCCCAATCTGAACGTTTGTTGTTCACGAGTTTTGTCAGTACATTACAAAGGATCTTGTTAGTGCTTTCAGCCTGACCATTGGCCTGAGGATGATATGGTGCGGATTTCTTGTGAATCACCATAAAATCTTGTAACAAATATTCAATGACTTGGTTTAGAAAGTGAGTTCCTCGATCGCTCACTAACTCTATAGGCAATCCATATCTTGTAAAGACATTTTCAAATAAGAATTTTGTAGTCGTGTGTGCATCATTCTTTTTCGTGGCTTTTGCCTCTACCCATTTGGTAAGGTAACTTGTCGCAACTATAATGTATTCAGCATGTGTACCTTTTGCAGGGGGGTTAATGGGTCCTACAAAGTCTATACCCCATCTAGAAAATGCACGTCCTCCCATGATGGGTTTCAATGGCATTTCATCTCTGCGAGTAGGAAACTGAGTTCTTTGGCACACATTACATCTCTTAACATAGGTATGCGCATCCATGTGAAGAGTGGGCCACCATAAACCTGCAAAGAGGATGGCTTTGATTATCCTATCGGGTCCAAAATGACCTCCTGCAACACCTTGGTGTGCAGTCTCTAGTACGCTCAAGTAATCGCTTTCATGAACACACTGTCTTAGGTATCCATCTCGTCCTCTTTTGTATAGATTGTCGCCAATAAGCGAATAGTCTTGAGCTTCCTGCTCTAGACTGCGTTGTCGTGCTAAGGTCATTCCTTGAGGGAATGTGTTCGTTCTCAAGTATGTCACTAAAGGTTCACTCCAGTCTGATGTGAGAGACACGTGATATAATGTAGCATGTTCTACTAGTGGTCTTTCACAGCAAACCGGGCATTCTTTACACAATTTGTAGACATCTGCTTCCATTGAAGGGCAATATACTCCAGTCTCTGCAGAGTCTGCAATGTACGATGTTTTGAGTGATGTTGCTTTAATGCACCTATGTGTGCTAATTGCAACCAATTTGCATGCTCTGATTCATCTACACAACAAGCAAGAATCTTTTGATTATCCTGTTTATATATACGTCCTGCTATTATTTGAAATCTTTGAGATTTGGTAATCTCTCCTTCCTTGATCCTCATCCTAGGATTCTTGGGTCCATATGTGAGAATAGGGACTATCGACTTAGCCCATTCTGGTGCTATCTCAAGGTTAAACAAATATGCATCGGGTAACTCATCCACTACTCCTTGAGGAGCTTCTCGTGAGGTTAGTCTCGAGAGGTGCTCAACTCTGAGATGTGTCTTTCCTTTCCTGACTACTACTTCAAATTCATACTCCATGAGTAATAGAAACCAACGTATTAATCGTCCCGTGTTACATGGCTTATTGACTAAATACAATAATGCTTGATGATCTGTAAAGAACTTGAACTTGTTTGCCAACAAATAGTGCCTGAACTTCTTTACTGCGTAGATCATTCCTAATCATTCTCATTCTGTAGTGGTGTAATTTCTTTCAGCTGCGTTCAACTGTCTGCTTGCATAAGCTATGGGAAGATCTATATTACCTTCATTCGTGGGTTGTGCTAGCACACATCCTATGGCATAATTGGATGCATCCACATGTACATGGAATGGCTTACTCCAATATGGGGTGGTCAATATAGGTGCTGAGCACAAATGTCGTTTGAGTTCATTGAATGAATTCTCACACTCATCTGTCCATTCAAAATTGATCAAAAGAGAGTAAAGAGGTTTGGCTATGATTGCATACATATGTATGAATCGTCTATAATAACCACAATGTCCCATAAATGCTTGTACCTCTTTTACATTGTTTGGCCTAGGTAGATCTGCAATCACCTTCACTTTTTCTTCATCTGTAGAAATTCCATTCTTTGACACAACGTGTCCTAGAATTTTTCCTTGTCTGACCATGAAAACACACTTTTTTGGGTTCAAACAAACCTGATATTCTCGACATTTGTCAAATATTTGTCTTAACTCGGGGATATGAGTCTGCCTTATATTCGAATGAGCACATAGGTCATCAACATAGACTTCCAAATTCTTGCGTAAGAATTCCTTGAAAACATGACACATGAGTCGCTGGAAAGTAGCGGGTGCATTTGTTAAGCCAAAAGGCATTACAAGAAATGCAAATACACCACATTCTGTGGCAAAAGCCGTCTTGTGTTGATATTTTGGAGCAATGGTGTTGAAGGCAGGGAAATCTGGAAGATGAATGATTAATTTGAAATCTGAAAAATGGTTAAACGTGGATATTATCTAGTTAGATATATCTTTTGGGTGTATTGCATTTTAATAAAATAAAAAGAAAAAGACGGTTAAGTGGAGATAGAAACGGACATGTCATGAGAAGGAAAGAAGACGTTACAAAAAGAAGGCGTGCGACAACCGTAAGGAGAAGAAGCTCTGCCGACAGGGACTTGGAGGACCGGAAAACAAGTTCTGCAGGAATCATAATACGCATTGTGATTGTTGAAATCGTGTGGTGAAATCAAGTATGATTTATGAAGTTCTAAGACTTACAAATTTGTAATCGTGGAGTTAAGTCAATCTAAGAAAGAAACAGAAATGTCTGCGAGACAAGGGTTTCTTGTTTGAAATCTCCTATTTCCGCTAAGTCAATAGAGAGGTTCAACTTATCTGCACAATAGAGCATTGAAACTTGTGTGTCTGTGAGTGTGTAAGAAATCTGTTAATCTTCGAATTGTGCAAATCTGGAATGTGACTGCGTAATTCTAAAATCGGTAAAAGTTACCGGAAAGTTACCAGAATGGAAAGATTACGGTGAACTTTCAAATATGTTTCCGGTGGAATCTCTGTGAATGAAGACCAGTGCAAATGGAGAAGTGAGTGATACTGATTTGCTCTTCACTTAGATGTTGTGTTGATCCTCTGGAACCCTCAACACAATTGGCGATCCTACTGTACGGCTGACGTAGCCTCAAGAAATGCATGAGGGGCAGGCACAACAGTTTTGGTAAAGTATATTTTACGAGGGCACGGGCAAGAGGAGCGAACGTGGAGACATCTTCAGACTTTTACGAGTGGTACGAGGCCGAGGAGCAAGAAGCTCTGGGAACTGAAGAGGAATAGGGGGAAACAGGTGCAGCAGAGGCAAGGTTAGTGGGCGGCATACTTGGAGCATTATTCCTCACAGAAGCAACTATAGGGGTAAGAAGACGACTCCAGTTTGACCCACTTGCAGGGGCGATCGATCAAAGAACTAAGCGCACACCTCAACCACAGCCAATGGCTCAACCACCTCCTAATCCTAAGGTCAAAGCAGCTCATTTCAGTGGAACCTCTAAGGAGGATGCTGATTTCCATGTGGCTCAATTCGAAATAAAATGGATAGCGAATGGATATCCAACTATGTATGGTGATGGTATTAAGCTTCAACAATTTGCAGCCATGTTGGAAGGACGAGCTATGAGCTGGTTCAGTCAATATGGCATTGCCCATTTTGCTACATATGATGATTTAAAATTAGCATTCTTGCAACGATTTAGAAAAGAAAAGACGCCTTCCGATGTATTAAGGAAGTTGAGGGCCATCAGACAAAAGACCATGCTAGTGGAAGACTACGCTGAGAAGTTCCAATCCCGAATGGAGAGGTTGCAAGGTAATGAACGACCTACTAATGAGATGTTGGCAGGATTTTTTTTGAAAGAATTACGGAGCACAATAAGACATGCGGTGGCCAGTGTGGACATTGCAAATGGCTTTGATGTATTAGTATTAGCAGCGGCGCGTGTGGAAAGAAGGTTTGGACGAGCCAAAAAGAAGCAGTCTGATTCTGGTTCAGAGGTTGAATCGGATTCAGCAACGGAGTCGGGCAAGAGTTCAAGTGATTCTGACACTGACGACCATGATGATGAAATAGTGAGGACAAAGCATCGTAAGCATAAAGCCAGGCACAGTAAAGAGGAGGAATGGATTAATAAGTTAAAGAGACATGGGTATTCTATACTAGCTCCAAAGGAAAAACAATTTTGTGATATCTGTGACAAAGAAGGACATACAACAACTCAGTGTTGGTATAACCCTAAGCACAGAGGGCAAGGTTCTCAGCAAGACAATCGGAATCTCAATGACATAGCGGCCAATCAGGCTATTCCTATCCAAGGGCGAGGTAATTTTCAGAGACAGCAGCAAGTAAGACCTCCATGGAGAGATCTAGGGAATCAGCAAGGGAACAACCAACAAGGAAATCACCAAGGTCGACCACCCAGGGTAATGCCTTGTGGATATTGTTCAGCTCCCGATCATTGGATAGGGCCGAATCCCCCTTTGTGGGTAAAGCATCATGAAGAAAGAGGTATATCCGTTATTATGTATAATCAGCATAATAACCAGGGACAACATCAACAACAAGGGCAGCAGGCGGCTCAGGCGAATGCCATGCTGATAGAATGGCCAGATCAAGCGGATAGAGCCAATGATACACCCAGTACATTTGATCGAATGCACGTTAAGAATAATAACCAATGGCAATGTGATTGTAAACAATGTGGGAAAGGTAAAGAGGTTGAAGTGTTGGCGGTTACAAGATCAAGGAATAAAGGCCCTATCGATTGGCAGGAACAAAGGCAAATCCGAGACAAGGTTTTGAAGCAAGTTCGAGAGGAGTCTCCTAATCAGGCGAGGTGTGGAGGTCAGACTGAGCAACAACAGGGTGTGAAATTGATACCTCCCATAATGGAGCAGGATAAGGCTCCGAGTCAGCAAGGCTTGGCAAATGAATGGTTTGATGAAATTATTAGCTCACCATTACAGTTTTCCTTGGATCAACTATTATCTTTGGTACCTGTGTTTCAAGAGAAATTGTTGAGAAAGCTACTTGGATATCATGCAGAGCCCGAAATTAGGTCGACCCCTTTCAATCTCAGCCAACAGTATTGATCCAGCAGATGTGGATTTTATAGTACCAGTAATTCAGGTGCAGTACAACCAGAGGCGATTTGCAGAAGTGTTGCTTGATGGAGGATCAGGGGTAAACATATTACTTGAGCATATTTTTATTGAAATGGGAAGAGGGGTATTGGCTCCAGCACCTTTTCAGGTAAAGATGGCGGATCAAACACGAGTACAACCGGTTGGCATTTTGAAGCAACAACAAATTATCATTTCCGGCATGACATTTATGGTCAATTTTGTGGTCATCCGAATGTCTGAGTCCGCGTATCCGTATGAAATGTTGTTAGGGAGACCTTGGTTTCGACTCGCCAAAGTCAAGCAGGATTGGGGCTTGAATGTAGTAATGATTACCAAAGGTAAAAAGCAACTGACGATTCCTATGCGTGGATGAAAAAATATGTCGGTACAGGAGAATCCACTTATGGCTCAGACCATTAATTTAGTAGATGAAATTGAAGATGATGAAGAGGAAGAGTTTTTGCGAGCAAACCCAACGGTGGTGCCGGTATGGAAGTCGATGTTGTAGGAGTATTAAGTAAGGATCATAGTGGTGGGCCAAGTATAGAAGGGCCAGTTCCTGGTGAACAGGTGGCAGGTGCCCAGTTACAAAAGATATTTGATCAACACATAGAAATTCCGATGCAGCAACAAATGGAACAACAAGAGGAAGAGATAATTGCGCGGGCGGAAAGGATGTATGATCAGAAGTATGCAGGTTCTATGCGGGTGAAGGAGGAGGAGCTTCAAGAGGTTAATTTAGGAATCGAAGCTGAACCCAAGATGGTGCGGATTGGTAAAACATTGGAAGGAAAGTTTAAGGAGGATCTTATTTTCCTGCTTAAAGAGTATGTAGATGTGTTTGCTTGGGAGTATACTCAAGTGAAAGGCATAGATCCGCAGTTGCATCAACACAGGATTAATTTAAAGACGGATGCAGTACCTGTGGCGCAGCAAAGATATAGAATGAATTCTAATTTTGCTAAACAGGTGAAGGAAGAAATTGATAAATTATTGGCAGTCGGATTTATCAAACCGGTGAATCAGGTGACTTGGCTATCTCCCATCATAGTGGTTCCCAAAAAGAATGGGAAGCTCAAAATTTGTGTTGATTATAGAAAGTTAAATGCGGCAACGGTTATAGACCCGTTTCCTATGCTGTTTTGTGATGCAGTTTGGCGCCTATGTGTTTACCGTCATGAGTTTTGGCTTGAAGAATGGACCGCCATCGTTCAATTATGTGGCGCATAAAGTGTTTGAACCTTATTTACAGGATTTTATGCAAGTATTTGTCGACGAGTTTTCGGTCTTTGGTGAAATGATTAAGCACTTGCTACACCTGAAAGCATGTTTTGAAAGATGTCGCCAGTTTAGGATGGTATTGAATCCATTTAAAAGTGTGATTGCGGTCAGAAGTGGTATTTTATTGGGCCATGTTATATCACAAGCAGGGATGGCTATTGATATTAAGAAAATTGAAGCTATAAGTACAGCTAAAGCACCGACCAACGTTAAAGAAGTAATGCGGTTTGTGGGTCAAATTAAGTGGCATTCCCGATATTTAAGATATTTAGCAAACATTTCCTTACCACTGACGCATTTGACCAAGCAGGATGTTCCGTTTATGTGGGCAGATGCTCAAGAGAAAGCATTTCAATTGTTGAAAAAGATGGTGTCGGTAGCACCAATTTTGCAACCACCTGATTGGTCAGCGCCATTTCACATACTTGTTGATGCATCAGATGTGGCCATAGGAGCAGTTTTGATACAGTAGAAAGACAAAGGATGGTATAGACCTGTCTATTATGCCAGTAGAGTATTGGTCGCGGCTGAAAGAAGTTATCCGGTGACAGAAATTTGGCGATGGTATATGCCCTTAACAAGTTTCGACATTATTTGTTGGGCAATAAAGTCGTTTTTCATGTGGATCATCAGGCCTTGGTTTATTTAATCAAGAAGCCCTTATTAACAGGCCGATTAGCCAGGTGGATGCTTTTGTTACAGGAATTTGATTTTGTGATTGTGCATACTCCAGGGAAAGAGCATGCGATGGCAGATTATTTTAGTCGATTGGAATCAAGAGAAACACCCACCAGTGCACTTGATGTATTTCCGGATGCTGACTTGTTTACGGCACAAGTGGTAGAGGCAGATTCGTGGTATGATCAGTTATTAATTTTCCTGACGGAGGGTGCATTACCACAGTATTTTACACCTCATCAGAGGAGGAAGTTTGCTCTTAAAAGTAGGCCGTATTTGGTTATAGCAAGGGCATTATACACGAAGGGGGTGGATCAGGTTATAAGGAGGTGTGTACCAGATTTTGAACAACCAGCTGTCTTACAGGAAGCACATTCAGGTTCAGCAGGAGGCCATTTGTCAGGGGATAGTACAGGCAAGAAGGTATTACAAGCTGGGTTGTGGTGGCCGACGGTGTTAAAGGATGCGCATGAGTATGCTAAAGGATGTGTGATTTGCCAAAGGCTAGGCCAACCTAATAATTTTGATTGAATGACTGATCATCCGGTATTACCACTGGAACCTTTCCAAAAATGGGGCATGGATTTTGTGGGGCCTATTAAACCTACCACTCAGCGGGGTAATAGATATATGTTGGTGGCAACCGATTATTGTACGAAGTGGGTGGAAGCAGTGGCATCGAAGGATAATAAGGCAGCAAGTGTGGTGAAATTTCTTTATCATAATATTATGACCACGTTTGGGTGTCTGATTGAGTTGGTGAGTGACAGAGGTACTCATTTCCTGAATGAGGTGATTTCAGAGTTAACAAGGATTCATTTAATCTTGCACAAAAAGACTACAACCTATCATCCTCAAGCGAATGGGCAGGCAGAAAGCACGAATAAAACTTTAATGTGTATTCTTAAAAAATTAGTGCATGAAAATCAGAAAAATTGGGATTTGTTTCTTGACTCAACTTTGTGGTCATTCAGAACAGCATTTAAAGTGACAACAGGTATGACACCTTTCCGATTGGTATATGGATTGGAGGCAATAGTACCTATGGAGTTTGTAGTTCCAAGTTTGTGGATTATGGCAGAGAAAATGTCGCCTCAGCTATCGGTTAAACACAGGAGTAAATATCTTTTACAGATTGAGGAGGATCGTTTGATAAGCGCATATATTACAGAGGTGATTCAAAGGCAAAGACAAGCTTGGGTAAATCAGAATGTGAAGTTTAAATTATTTAAAGAAGGTGATTGGGTGATGTTGTATAATTCTAAGCTAGGACCCCATCCAGCAAAGCTTACATTGAGATATAGGGGCCCATATTAGATTGTGCAGGATTTGGGTCAAGGCACTTTTCGAGTAGCAGATGTGTTTGATACATGGATGGACAAACCAGTAAATGGATTTAGGCTAAAATTATTTCAAGGGAAACCACCACATTTGGACTGGTTATCCGCTAATGTGGTGCAAGTCGTCCATAATCCAGAACTTCACTTCAGCAATGTTTGTGATCATCGCAGTAAAAGAGTTTATTTCTCTATATTTTTGTCTGTGGTAAAGTGTTTTTTGACTTCGTGTTGGTTCAAAACTACATTAAGTAAGCTTTTACGATTACAATGGGGACTCTGTCTACAGTTGTCGTTCAACGGTGTGCTAGGGGTTAGCCCAAGGCCAAAGATTGATAAGGAAGCATTACTAGATCAGGGTGTACAAACTAAAGGATATTCCGGGTCTGCAAGTAATGAGGTGTTGGAAATAAGTATACTACATATTATGAGTCAGCAGACCTATAAGGAGCAGAGACATCGAGGGGAATATGAAAAGAAAGCTAGTATTCAATCAATTATTATCTTGCAAAATACAATTTGTTGGAATTGTATGATTGGAAGTTTTTGCATTACAAAATGTAGTATTGATGAATTTAAATATCAATTTCTTATTCTTAAAGTGCTCATGAGTGTTCAGTTCCATGATTCTTCTGGCATGTGTAGAAGATTTGTTAAGTGGGTTATGGATATGCGGGGCAACCAACTGATGATGATGTTTATTGTATTCTATACTACAATATTATTGTGTTGTATGAAGTGTTACGTGCGTAAGTACGTCCATCATTGCAGTCAGTGGCAGTTCAAGCATTCGCACTTGTGGAACGGATATTTTCAGTTCTATTTAAAGGCTCCCAAGATAATGCCTTTTCCTGCGTCTTCTGTGTTGGTGTCTGAATCAGGAGTCATGAGAGGACATATGCGAAAGAGAGAAGTTGTAATGCGAAAGGAAGAAACTACTACGGAGGAAAGTAGTAGTTCGTTACAGGAGGATGAAGAGGAAATATCGACGCCATCTGCAACGACTAAGTTCGTGCAAACGCTTATGGAGCCATTCATAGACTTTAAAGTGGAAGTTGATACACAGTCTTCTCTGAATGAGAATTGGCTCAGAAGGATTGGGTTATTTCAGTTCGCTACGTTGCCATGGGCGCGCTGGAGATGCAATTATTATGCAAAGAGCCAGCTGGAAATCATTCAGAAAACGAAGGGTTAGTTAGCACTTCAGGTAAAATTTTCACCAGAATTAGTTGTAGAATTATTTTAGTTGCCTATGTACGATGGTGTAGTCATCCCAAAGTGTTCGGAGGAGGCCTTGAAGAAAGATTTTGGACCCAGAGAAGGGGGAGGGCAGTTCTACATGTTGAAGAACGCAAGTTATGTTCGAAGGGAGCAGTTAAAATGGTATTTGGAAAGGTTGTGTTTTATTCTCAAATATGATTATATGTCCAAAGAGAATTTTGCACCTTTGGCTTATGCAGAGGCAGGTGGAAAAGTAAGTTGGGCTCATCGGGTGTATGATCACCTGCATAGTGCAATATTTGTTGGTGATAGGCGTAAAATGCAATTAAATAGTAGGCTATCAGCATATTTAGCCGCATTATTTGAGTTCGTGCAGCTAGTCGATGGTCAGAAGATAGTATGGCCCAAGGAGATAAAGCTTCATGGTCACGAGTTGATGAGTGGAGAGCAGGAACAGCTAGCAGTGAAAGAGGTAATGGATAGACCTTCAGAGACGTGTGAAGATCTTCTCCGTGCAGGATATACTGCACAAGAGCTGAAACCGATTATTCAGATGATTCAACCTAATGTACGAGAAGCAGGGATACAGGAGGATATTTTGTTGCAGGTGCCAGATGGTGTTGAGCATCTGAAAGCACTCAGAATAGTTTTTAAGTTGTCTAAAAAGAGAAGATTGGAGGAAGAGCTGCAAGCAGTAGGTGAGAGAATGTTGAAGGATGTTACGCATCAATCAATTAACACTACAGATTATGATGTACCAGGAATGAAGAAGAGGTTGCAGGACATTTTTTATTTTTTAGTTTTGCAAGAGGAAAGATTGTCTAAGCACGAGCAGACAAAAGTACTTATTAATGTCGATGATTATCAGTCTTTACAGAAGAAGGCTAAAACACTTTAGGAAGCATTGGATGACAAGGTACGAATGGTGGAGGAATTGCAAAAGGACAAGATGCAATATGTGATGGAGTTGTCTAGTATAAAGCGGTCTATGCATGAATTTGAAGAGTGGCAGAAGTCTGTGCAAGAACAAATTCGAAAAGAGATGATGGATTTTTCAGTACTTAATGCTACTTTGCAAAAGGAACAAATGATTCTTCATTCGAGAATACAAGTTTTGCAGGAGTTGGAAAAGCAGATGTTAGAAGATGAAGATGTGGAGTTAGATGCTACATTAATGACAAGGTCGGACATAGGATTATTGAAGCAGCAACTCCATAAGTATGTTCAAGACATTTGGAATGTTTTCCAAAGTCGTTGGCTCAGTATGTTTAAGCTTCAGCATGAACAGGTCCAGACATGCTTTGTGTCCAAGTATGAGAAAGATTTAGTATGTGTAATTACAAAGCAAGAGAAGCAAATTGAAGAACAGATACAGATAATCAAGGAATTGCAGGAACAGTTGTTGCAAAGGAAGTTAGAAGAAAAGGTGGACATATTAATTGAGAAGCAGCAGTTTATTATTGATGCAGACTTTCAGGAAAAGCAGGATGGGGTAGAGGAGGATGTCAATAGTTTGCAGAATCGGAAGAGTGAAGTGGAAGAAGTGCATATTTTCAAACAGCCGCAGGAAATAATTTTATATGATCAAGGGATTGTTAAATTCGAGTCTAATTCTTGATAAAATTACCCACCGGGTTGTGCCAGGTGTTGAAGGCAGGGAAATCTGGAAGATGAATGATTAATTTGAAATCTGAAAAATGGTTAAACGTGGATATTATCTAGTTAGATATATATTTTTGGTGTATTGGATTTTAATAAAATAAAAAGAAAAAGATGGTTATGTGGAGATAAAAAGGGACATCTCATGAGAAGGAAAGAAGACGTTACAAAAGGAAGGCGCGCGACAACCATAAGGAGAAGAAGCTCTGTCGACAGGGACTTTGGAGGACCGGAAAACAAGTTCTGCAGGAATCATAATACGCGTTGTGATTGATGAAATCGTGTGGTGAAATCAAGTATGATTTATGAAGTTCTAAGACTTACAAATCTATAATCGCGGATTTAAGTCAATCTAAGAAAGAAACAGAAATGTCTGCGAGACAAGGGTTTCTTGTTTGAAATCTCCTATTTCCACTAAGTCAATAGAGAGGTTCAAATTATCTGCACAGTAGAGCATTGAAACTTGTGTGTCTCTGAGTGTGTAAGAAATCTGTTAATCTTCGAATTGTGCAAATCTGGAATGTGACTGCGTAATTCTGAAATCGATAAAAGTTACCGGAAAGATTACCGTGAACTTTCAAATATGTTTTCGGTGGAATCTCTGTGAATGAAGACCAGTGCAAATGGAGAAGTGAGTGATATTGGTTTGCTCTTCACTTAGATGTTGTGTTGAACCTCTGGAACCCTCAACAAATGGCTACTTGATTATAGCGTGAGAAACCATCAAGAAAGCTGTAAACCTCCTTGCCCGCAACTCTCTCCAATAAATGTTCCGTGATAGGAAGAGGATAACTATCTCTAATCATGGCGGCATTAACTTTTTTAAGGTTAATACACACATGCAATTTTCCGTTCTTCTTGGGCACAACCACAATGGGGGATACCCATTCAGTATGCTCAATTTCATATATGAATCCTGCTTCTATCAAACGATCTATTTCCTTTTTAATCTTTGCAGCGTAATTATCATTGTACGTGTATGGCTTCTGTTTCGTAGGTTTTGCATCTGGAGTCATAGGGATTCTATGAGAACATATATCCGGATCTACTCCTTTCAAATCTTTGTAACTCCAAGCGAACACATCTCTATATTCGCGCAATAGGGCAACTAATTCTTCTTCTTCTTCATTCGTCAAATCATGCCCAATGTATGTACATTTCTCTTCTTCTCCTTCTATGGCAACTATTATTTTTTTGGTTTTCTCTCGATTATCATATACTTCTCCAACATCAGCTTTTCTGTTAGGCATTCGTACCATTATTCTTCTATCTTCTATTTCATACTTTTTGAAGTTCTCGGGAACCTCAAACAAAGACTCTTCTTCTTCTGACATGGTTTGTTTCTTCTTTCTTTTCTTCCCTTCACTTTTAGTGGTCACGTGTGTAGCTAATCTCACCTCATTCATACGTTCTTCGTATCTCTGAGGGTTTGTTTCTACTTCGTAGAAATATTCTTCCTCCAATGCAAAGGGTGAGTCCATAATAATTGACTCTAGATCGAAATCCCTTGCGTCTTCAAATGCATCAGTGCTAGGTTCACACTCTTCTATAATTGAATCACACATGATTGGCTCTATCGTGAAAACTGAGATGTCATAGCCATCCTCATCACAGTGGGGTGTCCATTGTTCTTCATTGATGGCTACATCCATGGGTGCTAGGATTTCTGCCCAACCATGGGGTTCAAATTCTTCATCTGGAAATACTACCAGTGCGTAAGCGGGATCTTGAAGGGTTCGTGGATGTTGTTCTGAACCTAAAGTCCTGGCTTCTAACCGTTCTTCCTCTTGTTTTGCTACCTTACACATCAGTAAATGAGTGTCCTCGTGCAACCATGAGGGGTCTAACTCCAATGAGTGTACCGATTCCGTTTCTACCTGTGTCTTATGGATGGTATTCCATTGTATTGGGGGTACGTCTCGATGTGAATAGTCTTTAAGACTGACTTTAGTAGTCACTCCTAAATGTTGCAAGTACAAAGAATTAGTTCCCCAATCTTGTACAAATTTGCAACTGATGCATGAATGGTCGTCCCAATATCATCTCATAAGCATGATTTTTACTAAAATCACAAATGGCATCCTGGTAGGTCTTAATGTTGGCTTACCCCAACGTTTCCATAAAGCGGTGGTAGCAATGGCTACTCCGGCTCCTGAATCTAAGATGGCTTTGGTGGTGTAGCCTTGATGGGTTATTGGAAGATAAGTGTTACCTTCCTCTCCTGCACTTACATCTCCGATCTTTTCTACTCGTATCTCCGGTACCTTCTTATGTGACCCTATCTGTGAGGGTGTAGTAGCAAGCTCAGGGAATTGATTTGCTACATGTTTCCACAATTCCGGTTTAACCTTCAACACTTCTTCTAGGGTGAGATTACAGTGTACTTTAGTGTTCTTGATCACTTCCGTGTTTCTTGGGATTACTGATTCTTCATTCCTCACTATTATCGTGGGTGCTCTCATACTAATAGACTTTGCTTCCCAAGGTCCTGTGAACTGAGGTAATTCTTGCAAAGACTTAGATTCAAAACCTGTGTGTTCACTCAGTTGTTCTTCCTCTACATCATCGTAAATAGAGGGGATGTCTTGGGGAAATTGCTCTTGCAAGTCTTCTATTTCTTGAATAGGAGGATGGGTTCCTTGTTCTTTTCTCCATTTCTCTTCTTGGATTTCTCTCAAAAATTCATGTGAATACCTATGTATGGAAGACAGGTTGTCTTCCCCTTCTGGGTTGGGTACTTGAGACAGGGATGGTGCATTCTTTTCCTGTGTCTCTAGGACAATAGGGTTCCTATGCTGATTCTTTTTCTCCTTGCTTTCTATCAAGTATTCTAGCCTCTCCATTAGTCCTTGAAAGTGTAATTCCGGTTTTGCCATGTTATTCCAATTAAGATATCTAGAGGCTTCGAACATTGCTTGTGCTAATTCTACCATCTTCATGCAAAGTTTAGTCCTCTCAATTTCTAGGTCTGCTCGAGGGTAGTTCTTACTCATTTCCGCTACTTGAGGTCCTTCTTTTAATCTGGCTTGATACGCACGAAACATCATGTCTAGGTTTTCAGGTATGGGTTCTGCTAAAACTGATCCTGATTTTTGAGCTAGGTTCTCTTGATTCAATTCTTGTGAAGTCAACTCTAGGATTTTGGCTCTCGATTCCTTCAAACTTCCTTCCAACTTAGTTATTTTTTTTACTCCACTTTCTCTTGATCCTTTCTCTGGAATCTTTCCAAGATTTCGTTTTTTTACTGCTAGATTCTGCAACTTTTCTCCTGATTGTGTTGCTGATTTTGTAAGAGCGCCTGGGCTCTGGTTATAGCTTGGATAGGCACGTATGTAGGGTTGGATCCATCTGCGTTGTTTACAATACCTATCACATTGATTGGTGTCACATTTGAAGCGTTAATAGGGTTCTTAGAACAATCTTTTATGATGTGCTCTCTACCACAATCGGCACAAAAGCCTTGTATGTTATAGTATTGTGATTGTCCTGATATCAGAGGATGTGGACAGTCCTTTATGAAATGATCTCCTTGGCACCTAAAGCATGGTCCTCTAGGGCCCTGTGGTCTTTGCTATCTCAATTGGGGTCGTGGGTTTGGATTTGTGTACATCACGTTAGCATAGTCAGGCTCCCAACTAGGTTCCCCTGGTGGACTATCGTATTGATATATCTCTACGTGTTCTGGTGACTCCGTGTAATAAACGGGTGGACTATCTACATGAGTAAAGTCAAAACTGTTTGAGTTCGGGTCACTTTCGGTAATTAATGGTGAAGAGGGAACTAAATCCCTACTGAGGTTCTCTTGTGCAGCAGCATATTTAACTGAGATGACATTCACTGGTGGGGGTGGCTGCTGAGCTAAAACAGGTTGAGGTCTCTGTTGAGCCTGATATGGATAGTTCTGAGGAGGCCTATAGTAATAAGGCTGAGCATTATATTGGCCTTGATACCTACCTTGCTGCGGGTATGCTTGCGGGTAGTTATGTCTTACTACTTGTTTGTTGTATGGGCAGTCCTGAACCGTGTGATTTGTGTATCTTCTCTCAATTGTACAGTATTGGCCACTAGGGTTGGCCTGTGTTTGTGTTGCATTGGGGGACACGTTTGCCATATGGTCACCACCACAGGTGTAACAACGCTTGTTTGTTGTTACCCTAGGCATCTCTTTACTAGAAACTCCTAGTTTCTGGGCCACTTTCTCTGCTAGATCCTCTATTGAGCTAGACAATCTTGGGGATGCTAGAGAGGAACAATCTGAATCCTTATAGACTTTCGAGAGTTCCAACTCATCTCCTAAGTTATCTTCAATGTCTATACAAATTCTCACACACTACTCTAACGTTCTAGGTTCTTTTAAGTACACATAGGAGCGTAGTTTAGAGCTCAACAGGCCATCTAAAAACAACGACACTTGCTTGGCATGTGAAGGTAACTCTTGTACTGGACATCTTTCAACATATTGTCTAAACCTACATCCTGCCAATCTTACTATTTCCTGAGGGGTCTGTTTGAAGCTATGAATCAACGAAGACGTGTCATGTCTGATCCCGCTTTTAGAGAATTTAGTGATGAATGACTCTAAAAAGTGATGGATGTCTCTAAATTGCCTTTGTTGCAATGGTTGGAACCAAGTTAAAGCTATATTCTTTAACGTTAGTCCAAAAGCATTATATTGTGTGAACATGTCTTCGACTTGCTCTACTCTTAGTACTTGCTTAAATTCTGCGACATGGTCATAGGGATCTCCTGTCCCATCAAAGTGGTTTTTCATGGATTTCACTAACTGAGTGGGTCTTAATATTCTTGCGTGTTCACGTGGTCTAGGTAGAGGAAAGTCATCTCTACCACCTAGCATTCTAGGTTCTCCTTGTCTATCCACTCTGTCTGTGTTTATGGTGGTTCTGTCTCTTCCTATGGGATGGTTGAAGCTTACTTCCGGTCTTTCTTTGTTCTTTTCTCTTTGCATGCCATGGCTGAGGATGTTCCTACCCCTTGTTGGCTCACGTTTACGTTTGCTTGAGATGGAGGGAATACTAATTCGCCTCTCCATGTGTATGTGTTTCTAGCATGGTCAGGTACCACAAATACTCTTTCTGAAGTCTCATCCAGGTATACAACCTTTCCAGGTGTATCCGGGTCTTTAAATTCGTAGATTATAATGGAGCCTACCTCACTAGGTTGTTCCATTCTATACCTCCAAAATGCTTCGTCTGTCTCTTTATTCACGAACAATTCTATGCTTCTGTTATCCTGAGGGGTCCAATCTAGAACTAGTACTCTTGACAGTACAGATTTCCCTCTAGGTGTTCTAGGTTGTTCTAATGGTTCTTTTCCTTGGGATTTAGCTTCGGTCTCTAACTGAATTACACCAAACTCATTCGTATTGTTTGGCTGCGTACTTAAGATGTACATTGTTCCTTCCTTGTCTATGTACACGTCCCTCTCAAATTTTACCACTGGACATTCCAATCCAATGGGTTGATCAGGATTGTGCATTTGCACCACTTGTCTTCGCAAACCATCCTCATAGATGCGAGCACCTAAGCGGTTGGTTCGGAGAAATTCTAACTGAGTTCTATAGGGTCCTTCTGGTTTTTCTAAATATGCAACGTTTGACCCTCCTTCTGGTCTTTTTGTGCTAAATGCCATTTCTGATTCACTTGTATCTGAGCTCTCGTAGGGGTAATTACTATTTAATTGTTGAGCCCATGATTGTGCAGTAGTGCCTACACTTGCTTCTGATGATCTAAGGCTTCGTCGGTCTGACTTACCTATATGTTGGCCCGATCTAAGGTTCATTAATTTACTTCCTTGCACACTCAGTACACGCTCACATCGTCAATGGTTCTTTGTTCTTACTTTCTTGATTCTTTTTAAGTTTCTTTAGATTCTTGTCTTGATGTATGTGTCAGGAATCGACTTTTTGTGGTACTTTTGAGTTCTTGTTTCATCAGACTTAAGTTCTTTCCCTTTAAGTTTTCGTATCACACACGTTCACTTTAGTCTTGTACTTGAAAAATTAAAAATCTCTTGAACTTGGTGCATTCCTACCGTCGTTAATCCACAATGCTAACGTTTAGCCTAAGCTAATAATTGACTGAGGGGGTTGAGTAATCTTCCAACCTCAAGTCAGCTTTGTTGGTTGCTCTGATGCCCAAGAAGCCGCGCTTCCCAAGCCCTGCGTTCTTCACTACCTTGCCTTGCCTTGCTTTGCCTTGCTTTGTTTGCCCTTGATTGCCCTTGCTAGACCTGGAAAAATCCAATCTTAGACCAATTTCACAAATGGATGATCAAGCACTTGAGTATATAGACCCTTTTAAAGGTCCTTTCCCTTTTGCCCAAATTTTTGTGCTGCCCCCTGGCTTTCTAGTCCCACACTAGGTCAACCTAAAATTAGCTTATCTAAAAATCAATGTATTCTAACGAGCTATAAAGCTCAAAAAACGAACTTCGGATGAAAAAGATATGAGCGTTCAGGCTGCCGGGAGTAAAAACTAACAAATAGGTTTTTCTCCAAATATGAGCTAAGGGGTCTCCTATGAGTCTAATCACCCAAAAAGTTTCAAAAAATAGCCCCAAAATTGGCCAAAAATTGAAACCCTAAAATTTGTGTTTGGGGTGAACAATCGCGATGGTCTGGGACCGTCGCAATGGTTCAGGTGAACCGTTGCGATGGGGTGGCACAATCGCGATGGCCCGAAGGAGCGAACAGTCGCGATGGTCTGAAAGTGAACAATCGCGATGGCGTGAATGTGAACTGTCGCGATGGTCTGGAATGAATGATCCGGATGGTCCAAAAAATGAACAATCGTGATGGCATCAGTCAACGGTCAACACAAACCATCACAATGGTCCGAGTGAACCGTCGAGATGGTCACGGGTGCGATGGCATGAGCCAATCGCAATGGTCCGATTTTGGGTCATCGCGATGGCGTACCTGGGACAGTCGCGATGGTCTAGCTTGCCACGTGGCAGCATCGGCGCGATGGCGTGGGGTCGACGGGATCGTCGCGATGTCAAGGACCATCACGATGGTTCAAGTGAGCCGTCGCGATGGTGCGAGACCGTCGCAATGGTCCAGCCGAGCTGTCGCGATGGCGTGAGCCAGTCGCGATGGTGTGACACAATCGCGATGGTCTGAGCCAATCGTGATGGTCCACCAAAATGATGATTTTGCAAATGCAAGTGTGGATTCGTGTATGCGCTTGTGTCGCCTATCTCATGGTGAACTCGCTTACCAAAAATTCCAAAGTTGGCAGACCATCGTGATGGTCTGACACCTACGGTAGATCTCTGACAGAAAGTGAAATTTTACCTTTTTGTAGCCTTCCTGATGCTCTGGAGTACTGTACCTGCAAGAAAACTCAAAAACACAGTAGCACATGCAAGCACAAAAGCTCTCTCTCTCTCTCGCATGCACAAATGAGGGGAAATGAGGAGAATGGGTGGATATGGTGAATTTTCTGATTTTTTTGGAGTTGAAGATGATGATGCAGTGATGAAGATGGAGTGTGGGGGAGGTGAAAAACACTAAAAACTAAGTAAAAACAACAACAAAAACTGAAATTTTTACCTTCCAACGCCACTTCTTGCTATACTTTTACCATCACACATTCGTCCTAGACTCGATCCCCGACAATGGCGACAAATTTCGTGTTGCTCTAGCACAATGGTGAGAACCACGTTAAGAAGCTCCACCTCCTTAATGTCAATCTGCGGAAGAGATAGGACTGATATGAAGATCATGAATGTGAGATGAAGTGATAGTGAAGGTGAGAAGCATAGAAATGCACACACACATACACACACACACACAACGAAGAGACAAGCAAGATACAATGGAAGGTGAGAAATCAACTCTATTGCTCAAGATCTCAATTACAAGCTCAAAGTAGCTCTAAGCTCACACCAACCAACCTCAAAAATGAGCTCTCTAGCTCTTTTTATAGACTCTAGACTAGTTTTGACCGATTTCACATCTAGTGACCGGCATAGTTAAAAAATAGGTCCTAAGTGCTATTTGAAGGGGTAAACGGTGCCTAAAAATAACCAAAATTGGTACGCTCATTCTACCTAAGCTCCTCAAGCTCGAGGACTCCTCGGCTTGCACAAAATGGAGCTATGAATTACAAAAAGGGTTTTCTATGTTACATATGCTACAATAGTGATGAAAATCACTGTTGGAGGTTTTGAAGAATATTTATAAAACATAAATCTTTGAAAAATTGATTCGACTGACTCCCTCCTCTGTCTTTACATGCTTTCGCATCTTCTATGCCTCTAGCTACTGCCAACAGAGTGGTAGCATAACCTCGCTTGATTTGCAATTAGCTTTAATACCCTTACCTCAAACCACTACCTTACAAACATAACTCCTATATAAGATGACTTGAAAAAGTTGCAGTTAGAAGTGCTTCTCCCCAAGTTTCTTCATTGCCATTTTGTATGTGTGTAAGGCCTACATTGTAGCCTACACTACTATCCATCATAAGTCTGTGATTACCAAGCCTATGATCTTGTACAACATTGTTCATTAATACTATACATCTACATTGTTCATCTATGATCTCTCTATTATAGTTATTCTTAACTATCAACTTGTGTTGCTCATATCTCAGTCAATTCTCAACCAAATTCAATGATCTATAGCTTTTTGGGATCAGCTCAAAGTTATCTACATGATGACAAATTTTTGAAGCAAATCCATTTATCCAATGTGGAGAAAAGTGCATCAAAGCACTCACTAGTCAAACTCTGTAGAGGTCCTAAAAAATCGGGGGTAATGATTTAAATAGGATTTGATTTCATTGGTCCCATCAAACCCCTGACTACGCATATTGGAGCCTTGTATATTTTAACCTGTACGGATTACTATACATGTTGGGCAGAAGCATGGGCAACTAAGCAAGCTACTGCATGGAATGTTGCCCAAAAATTACACACTGAGATCTTTCCGTGTTATGGATTACCGTTGGAATTGGTTTCTGATAGGGGGACTCATTTTCTAAATCAGTTGATTGCTGAGCTCACCATAGATTATCAAATTCAACATAAATTTAGTTCCCCTTACTATCCTCAGGCGAACTGATTGGCAGAGAGTACTAACAAGGTGTTACTGCATATGCTTCAGAAATTGTTGGTGGATTCAATGGATTAGTGGGAAAAGATGCTTCCCATAGTCTTCGCGGCTTACAAAATAGCTTATAAAGTTTCGGTCGGTAGCACACCTTTCAAATTGCTCTACGGACAAGTGGCAATACTCCCCTTTGAATTGGTGGTACCCAGTCTCCGGATTGTGATGATGAAATGGTTGGTTCTGGAGGAGTCTTTTGCATATTGAATGGATCAATTGTGGCATCTAGATGAAAAATTTTAGCATAGCTTCTTACTGCTCCAGGAAGTGTAGAGCCTTGAGAAGCTATGGCATGATCGCAATCTCCAAACTAAGATTTTTTTGATCGGGAGATTTAGTTCTGTATTTTCATTCTTGGATGAAGACAAAGATGGGTAAGCTAAAATTACGATGGACAGGTCCATTTCGGATTCATGAGATATGTGGACCTGGTTCATTTTGGTTGGCTACCTTAACCGGAGAAGTTCTTCTGACTATCATTAATGGGTCTAAGCTTAGGCCCTATCACTGTTCACGATTTTAAAAAAAAAGAAAGATTTTCAATACGAATATTATCATTGAATACATTGGATCATGAGATCTCAGGCATGATGTGGAGTTTAACTATTTAACATGCAATCATACAGGCAATCTACGAATGGCAGCGGCTATGATGTTTCAAATCTGATGATGGGTTCTTATTTTGAGAGCCAGTAATCAGTACAGATTTGCGAGTTATGATCCCTTGATCACTCATCATGGCGCAGACTCACAACTCTCTACATAGGCATGCCCAGCATAAAAGGTTGCACACTATACGGAATTTGGCTTATTTGGCGAGTTTGTGTACAAGGCGACTACAACAAATAGAGATCTCGTGTGTATGAGCAACGAAGCAGACAAATAGCAGCATCACAATGGCAGTTTCATTTTCTGACTGTCACCTTCTCTACATTCCAAAGACTTTATCACAGGAGCAGACGGATTGGTTTGAATGCAGGGGTCTCTTGCAATGTGCAATGTTGGATTGGTGCAACATTAGGCCTCACCGCAAGCATTGCCATGGAGATAGCCACGCAAACAAAGGGCAACAACATCAACTCGGAGGACATCAATATTTGCCTAGGACATGAAGTGTTCTAGTTGTCAGTGGCATTAATTGCTGAGAGATTTCACGTGGCTAAGGAAGGTATCACGTCGAGCATGGAGCCTGTCGATGCTACAAAGATCTATGCATTGCTCGACAAACCATGTTCGGGTGAATACTAGTTCACACAGTTGTAGGATGACAATCCTTTGAAGTGGGGAATGCTATTAATGACAATGATCATGAACTTGCAGGCTAAGCATTATGGGATGTCCCAGCAGCTCTATGCTCTGGTGAAAGAATTGGTGAAGACTTAGGTAAACTATTTTTCAAAAGCTGAAGAAGGAAGTCTGGAGATTGTTTCAACATACCGGACGAGCTGTTAATGTAGTACTAGACTCCAAGGTGGGAGTAGTTTTTTCCTTACTTTTTACGACTCCGGAGTACTTACCTCGAGAATACACAGTATGCTTGAGTAAAGTATTTTTACAACTTTTAAAGAAAAGAGTGGCAGAGCCGAAATCCGGAGCTAACACTTCTCAGAAGCAGGCGGAGGCCAAGGTTGATGAAGAGGAGGAGTCCTGAAGTGGAGAGGTGGAGGAGAATCAGTGGCTAGAAGCTGAAAGGAAGGCCAAGGAAGAAGCAGAGAGGAAGGCGAGGGAAGAAGCTGAGAGGAAGGCAAGAGAGGTTGAGATAGTAAAAAAATTGGAAGAAGCAGAGAGACAATGAAATCTCGAGGAAGAGGAGACTCAGAAAAGAGAAGAGCAAGAAAGGGTAGAAAGAGTTGTCGAAGAGGAGAGACCTCGGAAGCAACACCAAGACCAAGGTGGCTGTTATGGAGAATCTTTAAGATGAATACCCATCTTACATACATTTCATGATTGCGGTCTAGTGGATAAATGGAGAACTAAAGAAGGCAGGGTGAAGTTACCCCCACTCTGATCCACTGATGTTATCTATCTGTGGATGCTCAATAATGAAATTGTTCGAGCAGAGATCCTTGGAGACTTAGCTCGTGGACTGGCCTAGAGTTCAGTAAAACTTGAAGATGTTCAAAATAAATATAATTCTATGATTTTGGAAAAGGATAAATGGTTTGTAGAGCAGGAGCAGATGAGAGCTCATATTAACCAACTTCAAGCAGAAGTAGAAGTTGTCAGAGCTAAGAGTACTGCTAAAGATAGTCCGGTTAATGAAAAGTTAGTAGATGAATTGAACGAGATGCTCACAGAGAACAATACTTTAAAAATCATTGTGGAGGAAAAGTCCAAAATCATAGCCAGATTACAAGCGGAGGTCAGAAAAACGCAAAAATTCCATCAGAAGCTAAAGAAAAGTAATAAAGAGTTAGTTGCGAAGTTGCAAAAGGTTGAACAGGAAGTGCAGAAGTTAAAGTCAAAAATTAAAGAACACATCCGAGAAATGAAGAGACAAAGCATATCAAACATAGAAGTAGAAGAAAGAGTGATTGTCCGGAATTCGGAATTTACTACCTTAGAAGAAAAGCTCCAGACTATTCAGGAGATTTTAAACATCATGCAGGCATAAGTTGCAAGAATACTTGAACTGGAAAAACAAGTAGAGCAATGGAAGCAACATTGTGCAAATACGAATATCGTGTTGGCAGATAAGCAAACGAAAGTGGACAAACTCCGAAAAACTGCTTCAGTATTGGAAGTTACCTCTCAAACTAAGTTAGAAGAAATGACGAAGACTACTGCGAAAAATATAACTAAATTAGCAGATGTAACCATTGTTTTTTATAAACTGTTAGAAGGGTTCGTTAGCAGCCGGTGCAATCAAACTATCCTTGTAATCATCATTCTTATGTAATGCACGAGATATCAAGAGTTTCCCAAAAAATTGTGATTTCCATATCTTTTCTATTTCGAAGGTTCGGAACGGTGTGAAGCCCTTAATCCTTACCCCTTTCTTACAAAGTGCGGTGTTGAGTTATGTGGGATTGGATTCTGGAAGCAACAGTTACGAAACGAATAGTTACGCAGAGCCGTGAAGATTGAAGTCTGGAAGTGGAAGACAGATTGTAACTATGAAACTGTAATGCAATCGATGGTTTATTTTGAACTCAGAGTCTCTGTTATTGTGAAGTTAAGATTCCAGATACAATATTTCTATGGATTATTATGTCTACACTCGTTTATATTGAAGTAAAGGAGCAGAAATGCATGTTTATGAGTATTCATATTTGTAAATCCCAGTTCCCAAATTGTATATTGTGTACTCTTAGTCTATCGACGCTAAGTACGCAAACATATGGCGACCATGATGGGACGGGGTAACAGAGTACCACACAAAGTAGATTGTTGCCGGTACGAAGTGGCAAGGAGTACTTACAAAAGCCTCATCATCCTGACTATCTAGATGAATTCGTGCAACAGACACTTGCAACATCACTATTACAGAAGTAAAATTTTGGGTGGAAACTGGAGTTTTACCCCCAAGCTTCTGAAGGACCTAGTTTTTGAGTGGAAGGATGGTAAACTAGCTAAAGTATTGTGGCATGGGGAATTCAGCAATGAACAGGTTCAAGATGATGATTGGTTTGCAGGAGATCAAGGTGGAATGAAGACCAAGCATGTTAGGCTTGAGGGGGGAGCTGTTGGTGCAAGAAACTCCAAGCGTACATACTTGGATAATTAGCATGCATTTCATATAGTCACATATGATCATTCCCTTGTAAAATCAATTACTTTTACCCATGTAAAAATGCATATGTAAGATGCACTAATTCCACGAGGAGTAAGATGGAATCAAATCTCTACTACTTGATGAGAAAATAAATCCTATAGTTTAGGACTTACATTTAGGTGAGCATTTGAGTTTGAATTCAAAGATTCGCTCCAACTTAAAACTATAAAAGAGGATCAAAAAGATTTGCAGATATGAGAGATAAGAAGAGCCCCATTATGAGATCATCTTCAGAGGGACTTAAGTGATTAGTGTGCTCACTTCATAGCCGCTTCACTACCCTCACATTTTCCAATTGAATATTGCCAATGACATTGTAGTACTATGTGATTTAATACATACACATTGATCATATCTCTACCTCACTTCTCTACTAAGAGCTTCTCAAAATAGTGAACTTTTCAAAGATTTTTCTCAGTGCATGGATGATCATTTGATGTGATTTAAAGTGATATAGAATCATCATATTGCTACTTCATAGCTACAAAGTTTCATTGTTATTGTTTCACTTAATCATGAGATATCTTTATATCATTAATCTCTCATGTGGAGTCGGAAGCACCCAGAAATGTCAAGCAAGTCATGTAACTTGCTAAGCATCAGTCTCAGTGTGTAGTCCATTTGTTTATTGAAATAACTCATGATTGATAGTATCTAAGCTAATTCGATACCACGGAAAGGAATTTGGCTAATTTCCAAGAGGTTGAGAGCACTGTTCATTCTACTGAACATGTCTAGAGACTAAAATAGCAAGTCTATGATCTTGGATCAACTTCTAACTCATCTATTTTGATCCATAGATTGGTGGATCATGTTCCAAAGCACATAAGTGATTATTTGAGATCATTAGGAATCTAAAGAGTTCTACTACACCCTCCACCATTTGTTTTTGGCTGGTGTGAAGCATGGTTTTGTAGCACCCCTTCATCTCTAAAGAATATCCACAATCTCCTCCAACAATTCTTACCATTATTATTGTATCTTCTATTTGGAATTTCTTAAAGTTATTTGGTACTTCCAGTAGGAGCTCTTCTTCTTCTCACCTAGGTGATTTTATTCTTTCTTTCTTCTGCTTATTTTCCTTGACCTCTGGAAGGGGTTTAAGCCACTCAGTTAGATTCTCCTTTCGTACCTTAGGGGTGGTAACTTCTATGAACTATAGATATTCTTCTTCTAAAGAATAAAAGGGTTCCATAATAATGGATTCTAGATCTTCATCGCTTGTCTTACATTACCAAAATAGGCTCTTCTTCCATGGGTTTGATCATAAAGATAGAGATATCAAAACTGTCATCATCAGACTGAGGGTCCATTGTTCTTCATTCATTGGGACATCCATAGTGGCTAAAATCTCTACCCAACTAAGAGGCTCAAATTCTTCATCTAGAAATACTATAGGTGCATAGGTAGGACCTTAGAGGATATGTGGGTGTCATTCAGAGCCTACAATTGCAACTTTCAATTGTTCTTCTTCTTGTTTAGCTACCTTACACATCCATAAATGAGTGTCCTTTTGCATCTTTAGACTAGTGATCTGCCGATGGACACACACATAGAGTCATATCTTGGTTCTCCTCCCAACCACGCTTGAGCCATCCTACTCCTCTCAAGAGTCTCACGTAAGAAAATCCTCATACTCTTCTACTTCTATATGTGGCATCCTACTCAAAGGAGATTCACACCAAATAGAAGTATCATGTGACATTTCCTTCCCCTTAAAAAACATTTTTGTCCTCGAAAATGTAAATGAAATGTACGTAATAGTAGAAGAAAACGCTCGGACTCCCCTGAAACCCATGTTCTCAATGTACATGGTCATCTCTGTGTGTTGTTTTCCCATATCCTTCCCCTTAAGAAGTCTCATATGAGATCATCTCAAAGGTGGGAAACTGTCTAAGTGGTGCCTACTATCTCCCATGTACACTCCACTTCCAAACTATCACTCCGATGACATGTGACATCATCAAAATGACCTAAGTCCATATGATGTATCCTCTCTGCAATAATAATATAAAAGGGAAGTGTAAGGTGCCAAGCTTATAGGCTTGAACATATCATAATGGAGATAGTAAACCATAGAATCCTATGAAATATAGAACAAAGTCCCATAACAAGTGACTCCAATCCCATCTAAGAATAAATGATGGATTGACCTCATAACACTCCAAGTCTTCCTAACTTTTAGTGTACTCACAAGTAATAGTTTCCTCTAAACTACCTTGTGACTATGCAATTCCATCATCTAGCTCATGGTAGTAAAATGCAATCTCTACATTTCACCAACCAAGAAGTCTGTGGTTTTTCATCCATTACCTTTGGACTAAGTTCTATTGGAAGAGCATCTATTTGCACTTGTGCAAACTCTAATATTTCTCTTCCCTGTAGTTTGTCATATGAATGCAGAAATCATTTCCTTTGAGATTCAGATGATCCCTAAGTACCCATCCTCCTAATTCATGTTTACTCATGATGTAACACCAGCTAAGAGTTTGGTACCCCAATAGTTAGATAAATCCCTATCTCATGGAAACTCAAAAGAGGATTATCATCAATCTACTCCTAGTCTAACTAATGCCAATAACTAGATCATCTCATCTAGTCAAATACCATCAATGGAAATAGCATAACTTCTTCTCTCTAAAGTCTACAAGTGAGACTCAATCTAACCATCATGATTAACTGATCCCCCTTTTGTCTTTGATAGAAGAGTGCGACTTCTATCTAGAAAACCTAAAAGTGAGAAAGTGAAACTCTCTCTCTCTCTATTCAATCTCTTCTAAGGAAAAGAGCTCTAGTAGTGGAACGTATTCCACTTTGCCTTTCCCTTTGAAAGAGATTCTATTGAATCCATTTTCTCTACTCATCCATAGCTGAGAACATGCACATAAGTTCCCTATAGTTTTCCTTCCAAAATAGTTGAGAATGAAACTCCCATGTGAAGGAAAATTACACTCAAAAGTAGAGTAAATGAATTCTTTCTGAATAAAAACTAAGAGATGTTTTCTAAACACCTCTTCTGTCTAAAGGAAAACATACTGTATTCTTCTCCTATGAGGAAATCATGTTTTCCTTTCCTTCTTTCTCTCTCAAAGAGCAGGAGCTAAAGTGAGACCACTGAACTAAAGTGAGATCTCTCATGGATCTCTGAGCTGATTCCTGATTTCTCCTTTCTTAAAACAGAAACTCATGAATTTATTTGCTCCTGTCTTCCATGACTGATGCACAATCCCTCATTATACATATTCCTATGAAGATGGAAAACAGATCTCCCCTAACTAATGAAGGTGTATGTAATGAAGAGTGGAGGAAATAAATTCCTAATAAGGGCCAAAGCCCTCTACTAAATTGTTCAGCAATGATATGATATGATACCATAAACACATGTGTATCAATACTAAAGAGCTATCTATGCCAACCATAGTCTATGGATGGATCTATAAGATCCAATCAAGTAGTGAAATTATCCTTCCTAAAAAACTTAAAATGATTATGTGATACGAATGGTGATAAATCACCTATCACATTCTCTACTAGAAGAATAAATCTTCCCTAAACTAAGAAGGATAACTCCTAATCCTAAGGAGATGTCTACTAAGAGCTCTCCTTTGATCTAGTAATACATGATGCCATGAATGATGAGTCCTTTTCTCCCTGGCCATAGAAGAAGAGTGCTCAAAGGGAAGTCATTTCCACCATCCCATACTAGTGAAAACTTCTTCCAATTCACAGTACCATACCTACACTAAACTGAATAGATATTCCATGTAATGGAATATGTAGGTGGACTCTAATGAATCCCATATCCTATAATCATGTCAGTGGACTCAAATGAGTCCCATGTCCTCGAACTAGTTAGTTTGGTTCTAGTTAATAATGTGACAATGGATATCCCCTTCTGTTCCAAACCAACTTGTTTATAAGTACCAGGACTAAGTTTAGGTACCTCTCTGTAGATCCCGATATACATATATATGTATTGGGTACCCCAACTATTCCTCACTATGGGATTTATGCTCTATACCATAGAGCTAGTGCCATGCCTATGGCCTTCCTAACCATCACTCAAATCACATAAGCACCCGTCGATGCTCTCTCATGAAACCCATCTATGTGATCCCAACTAATTGGTTTCCCTAGTAGTGTAGCAGAAATGCTTCAGTACTTGCTCAAGTGATGTGCATGAGTGAAACTAGTCACTCTTCAGGTATTTCTGATAATACCCCATAGTCTCCTAATCCTACTATGAGACTTTTGTGAAGATAAGTAAATCTTCACTACCTTGGAGATCATCATAAATGTATCTCCCGTGCCTATATGCAACTTCCCAAAGCCTATAGGATTGCTTGTGCACTTTACTAATGGTGAAGGTATAGCTCCTTCCGTTTAGCAATCCTATGGTCTAAAATCCATAAGGATTATGTTTAGGGATCCTATTCCTAATGAAGTTGCCTTATCTATGATACTGTGATGGTACTAAGTCCATCAATTACATGCTTAGAAGCATGCCTACATCTTATTGATGTTTGCAGAAATGACATGTTATCATGCCATAACATTCTTACCTAAAGGTAGATGTGTATATAATGTCATGCGGTAGGAAAAATTTTGACAACATTTCCCCAGGAAATGGAATCCCAACAAAAAATTTAACTAAAAGCTCAGTGGCACACATGCCACCCAACAACATAGGGCTTGATAGGCCCATGGCATGCACACCATAAACGCATATGGACTCCATAACCTGCAAAACATACTTTCTGCAATCCTCTTTCCTACAAACAATCAAAAAGTTTACTTCTCGCCTATTGATCCATACTTTTAGAATTTAAACAATGATCAATATTTGATGTATGCAATCCTATCTATGCATGTACATGCAGAACATGCCATAACATAAAGTAAAATGCCTGAAGCATAACACATACATCCCTAAGTGGTTTAGTGTTGAAATTGCATGCAACCAATCCTTCTCGATGAACTTCGAGACCTCTGCACCTTCCTCCTCAGGTCCTAACATAAGCTTTGAAGTGTCCAAGAACATCGGATCACTTCCCAAAACATAAAGCATGGTCAGATGATTACTAGAATAATGCAAAATTTACTCAAAAATGCATTTGTAATCCCTATTTAGACCTTGAAAAACCATTTTAGGACCTGTAAACAATAAAAAACTGAAATATATAGCATGTGCAAAGAGCTCGAAGTGAAGTTACTCAAATCTCCTTTCCCGGTTTGAAAGATATGGCTCTCGGAAGGTAGTCACCAAACATTGTTCAGACTTTGCAGAGTTGTAGAGACCTGCACAAAGACTTATTTTACAAACTTTATTTTCATAAACAAACAATAGACCTTGTGATCTTCGAAATCAGCCATAGCACATCCAATTTGGAGTCTCCTAGCCCAAGATATGGCCTTTCCAAGCGGGACATGCTAAACTAGTGGACTGTTGGAGGGGCTGGAAAAATGTGTGAAATGTGATTTTTGGGGTGCCCAAAAGCATTCTTCCATCAAGAAAATCCTAAAATTCTCTCCATAATCTCAGAGATCAATATATAAAGATGCTTGGGCCTATTTTCACTTTACCAAATCCTCCTTTCGAGCATGCTAATTCGCTCCCCAAAAGAGGCCTAAATCAAGATTTTTGCTTTTGTGCAAAAACTTAAACGAGAGCTTTTAGCAAGCTCCTAATCCACTCTTTAAGTGGATTTCTCTTGGTTTTTCTCTTCTCCATGGTATATCATACACCATACCTCATGTATGTGTGCACTAATCCATGCGAAGCCTCTTGAATGATCTTTATTTTTACTCCCAAAAGTGGAGTTTGGCAAAATTTAACATTTAAATTTTTTCCAAAAAGTGTGGGAAGGGTGTCTTTGAGGAGCTAAAATTTAGCATTTTGATGAATCTAATGATTACCCTATTAATTCCATACACCATAGTCTCAATATATATACTTTTTCCCATCCATCTATAGATATTGCACCTCTTTTTCCCTCTTCCAAAATGGAAATTTCTTAGATTCAGGTGCTGAAATTTTTCTCAAACTCTCATGGAAGGGGGCTTTTTAGGAGCTCAAAACTCCCATCATACTGAGGTATATTTTGGATTTCTTAATCTTATATGGAAGTAAATACACTAGACTATGTGTATGCATAATTTTTCCTACCAAACTAAGGAAAATTCCGCTTCATTTCCCTTCCCCAAAATGGTTATTAGTCAAAAATAGCTCTTGTGAAAATCACAAACATGGCTACTTTCTAGATACCTATAGCTTACTCTTTCTTGAAGTTTTTTGCCTTCCGAGAGAGACGCCCTTTTCTCTTAATTTCTAAAAATAACAAGAAAACTCATACTTGTGATTAACATGAAGCTCCATTGTCTTTCTCTTTGGAACCATGATACCGGAAAGTTCATGGGAGGAATTCTCTTCCTTCATGAACTCTTCATATGTGGCAGGTGCATCCCATGTGTATCTCTTTTTGTCTCTTCTCGATATTCATTGGAAGTTGCCTTTAACTCATCTCTTTCAACTTTGTGTGGCTCCAAAATCAAAGACAAAGAAGAGAATAGGACCCTTTCTCTCTAAGATACTTGGGAGAGCTCAATATAGTCTCTGAGCATTGTCAGGCAAACATCCATCTGTGAGCTCAATAGAATCTCCGAGCATTATCAGATGGACGTCCTTATGTCTACTATAGACATTGATATCATATATTGCAATGGTTTCTAAAATAAGAAGTCGTGGTTACTGCCATGGGTAGTTGATCAGCCTCCCAAACGGGTGGCGAGAGATCAAATCCCACCTCCATAGCTGCTCAAGTTAGTCCGAAATGGATCGTGATAAGCTCTGATACCTTATTTTTCATCTTCGGACTAGCGATCTACAGACAGACACACACATAGAGTCATATCTTGGTTCTCCTCCCAGCCACGCCGAGCCATCCTACTCCTCTCAAGAGTCTCACGTAAGAAACTCCTTATACTCTTCTACTTCTATATGGTGTATAATCCCATGTCATGCCATGTGGCATCCTACTCCAAGGATATTCACACCAAATAGAAGTATCATGTGATAGTCTTCATGCAAGCATGAAGGTTCAAACTCTAAAGATTGATTGAAGGGACTCAGTTTCTTTAGGTGCTTTATGGATGGTACTTCATTGTAGTGGGGGTACATCACAATGGGAATAGTCTTTGAGGTCGACTTTGGTAGTCACTCCCAAATGTCTGAGGTATAAAGAATTTGTTCCCCAATCTTATACCATCTGCAATTGGTGCATAAAAGGGCATCTCATATGCATGATTCTTCACAAATGTCAAAGGTGTGCTCAAACTCTATGCCACAACTAGCGATAGATATTCTTTCCAAAAAGCCTAAATGTTTCCCAATATGACCATCAACCATTTGTAGTTTCATCCTAGTAGGTATGAGGGCTGGCGTGCCCCATCGTTTCCATACGGAAGCTGTGGAAATGGCTACTCCTCCACCTAAGTTGTATGAGAGTGGGTGGCAACTATATCTAGTAACTAGTTTGCTACATGCTTTGACAACTCAGGTGTAACCTTTAGCGATTCTTCTAAAGTGATATGACACTGCACTTTAGTGTTCTTGATTACATCTGTGTTCCTCGGAGTAACTCATTCTTCATTGTTGGAGATAGACATCTGCGGAAGCACGCAAACAGCACAATGAAGGAGAAGAAGCTTGGAGCACAGCACACAATACTGAATGTATTAAGAGAGAATGTACAAAGATAAGTATCCCATTAGGGCAATAGGCATATATACAAGCCGGGGGAAAAAAACCTCCTAAAGAGGGAAAAAAGTGCCCCAGTGGTCCTAGTGTGTTCACACACATCACTACCTAAATATATCAACAAATCCCCCCTGGGAGTGATGCGGTGAACAAGGAGCTAGCACTCATGTATAAGGAAGTGCCAAGCTATGTGGAAATCACTCCACAAAAGGAAGTAAGCCCAAAGCTTTGCGAAAAGCTTCAAACTTCTCCCTAGACAGAGCCTTCATGAAAAGGTCGGCAATGTTCTCCTGCGTGGGCACATATGCCAAGATGATCTCCGCAATCGAGAACCTCTCCCTGACATAGTGATAATGCACCTCAATGTGCTTAGTGCAAGCATGGAACACAGGGTTCCTCGCAACTCCCAATGCGCTTTGACTGTCAATGAAGATGGTGGTGGCAGAAGACTGACCAACACCCAAATCAGCCATAAGGTGTCTGAGCCACACACACTCAACACTCATTGTGAAAGCTGCCCTATACTCAGCCTCACAACTAGAAGTGGCCACAGTAGGTTGCTTCTTGCTCAACCAAGATATACATAAGCTACCAAGCATGAAGAAAAAGCAACTAGTGGACATACGAGTGTCATAGCAACCAGCCCAATCAGAGTCAGAAAAAGCATGCAAATATGGAAGTAGTAATCCCTCCTTGGGATAAAACAACCCAAGTAGCTGAGTACCACTCAATTAGTGAAAGATGTGCTTAACCGCCTCTCAATGCTTGACTCCTAGGCAGTGCATAAATCTGCTCATCTGTGAGACATCAAACTGAATATCCGACCAAGTAATGCATAAGTAAATCAAGCATCCAACAACCTGCTGATAGAGAACAACATCAAATGCATCTCCGGCATCATGAAGACTCAATCGTAAACCTGTCTCCATAGGAGTGGCAATAAGCTTATAGTCTTCAAGGACGAAATGTTGCAATAATGTGTCAATATATTTCATTTGACACAAAGCCATTCCACTATCAACTTGCATAAACTGAATGCCTAAATAGTGATGCAAATGCCCAAAATCAGACATCTTAAATGAGGCATGCAAATCAGCCTTAAAATGAGCAATATGCCTCTCAATAGGACCAGTGACCAGCATGTCATCAACATAAACCACAATGATCACAAGTACATCATTAGCACGCTTAACATATAAGGTGCTTTCAGTTGGACTACTCTCAAAACCATGTGCAATTAGATAGGCATGTATCTTCTCATACCAAGCACGTGGTGCTTGCTTTAAACCATATAATGCCTTCTTTAACCTGCACACCTGGTTTTCAGGCCCTTTTTGCACAAAGCCACAGGGCTGAAAAACATATACTTCTTCATGCAATTCAGCATTCAAAAATACAATTTTAATGTCCAACTGATGTACATTGCAACCATGATGAGTTGCAAGTTCACAGATGCTCTGAACAGTAGTCATATGGCATATAGGTGCAAAGGTCTCATCAAAATCAATGCCTCTTTCCTGTGCATTACCCTTTGCAACAAGCCTAGCCTTATACCTGTCAACTGTACCATCCGGTTTACGCTTCAGCTTGTATACCCACTTAGTGCCAATGGCCTTCTTTCCAGGAGTCACATAAAGACCAGGAGTCAGATAAAGACCAAGTAACATTCTTCATTATAGCATCATATTTAGATTGCATAGCAGCCATCCAATTTTTTGACTTTTGTGCTTCATGATACGAAATAGGCTCATTCTCATCATAGAGACTAGATGCAGCCATAGCATAGCAATCTCATGCAAAGGAGACACTATGAGATCTTGAACAAGTATGATATGAGAGAGGTGCATCTAATTTGTTGTCATGCAAGGTCTGCACTAGCCATTTTTGCATAGTTTTTGCCTGCTCAATATCAGCTCTCTCATCAACTAGTACATCATGTAAATCTACATCAGAAATGGAATGATATGCATCATCACATGAAACTTGCAAAGGGTGAGAATTTGCCTCATTAGGACTAGCACTAGACTGTGCAAGTGTAAAAAGAGGAAGCAAAGTATCATACATGTCTTTGGAGCTAACATATGTCTCCTTAGTACATGAAAGCAATGGTTGAATAGCATCTTGCACAAAAACAACATCATGGCTAACCAGAATGTGTTTAGTCTTTAGATGATACAGACGATAGCCTTTACTTTCAGAACTGTACCCAAGAAAAATACATTTTACTACTTTATCATCCAATTTTCTGTGATGTTGTTATGGCACTAATGCATATGCCAAACAACCAAAAACACGTAGATGTGCAATAGATGGCTTGCGATCATGCCAACCCTCATATGGAGTGATAGATTGCAGCGCTTTAGTGGGACACCTGTTAAGTACATATGTTGCACACATGACGGCCTCAAGCTAGAAACTATGTGGTAAAGCCTGACTCTTGACCATACACCTTGCCATCTCCATGAGTAACCTACTCTTTTGTTTAGCAACTCGATTCTGATGAGGTATATACGGCACTGTACACTGGTGTTTTATCCCACATTCAGCCAGAAATGCATTAAAATCAGAAGATATATTTTCCCCCCTCGATTTGAATGGAGGGTGCCCATTTTCAATGGTGATAGATTTTTAGCCAAAACCAAAAATTATTTGAAGCACATGAACACTTAGGACTTTTCCTTCAATGGATATACCCATGCATGCCTAGAAAAATCATCAATGAAAGTCACGAAGTAAAGATAATTTCCAAAAGAAGGTGTCTGCATAGGACTAGAGACATCACTATGTACAAGCTGCAATTTCTTAGTAGCCCGAACTGAACCATCTTTTCGAAAGGAGGATCACTACATTTTTCCCAAAATACAGCCTTCACAAACATGTTTTCTCGATGCCTCAAGTTTGGGCAAAGAGGACACCATTTCATATTTCTCTAGGCATAGCAAACTAGCAGAATTCAGATGATGAAAGCGTGCACGCCGAAGCTTTGTGTTTGACATAGCCTGAGAATCATGACTGCATATGCCAAATCAATTACATTTCTTTCATAATCTATGAGCTTATACAGCCCATGACATAGAATCCCAGAAGCAATAATCATGTCGTCATTCGATAGATCATGAACTGTACATCTATCATCAACAAATTTCACAACCAAGCCAATCTTCGCTAATGCAAAAACTGATAAAGGATTTTTCTTGATCCTTGGCACAAACAAAGCATCTGACAAAGTGAAAGAACTAGCATCAGTAGTAGTCAAAATGATCTTACCAACTCCCATAACAGGATAAGAGGAGTTCTTGGCGCATGTAACAGTATTCCCTGTAGGGGCAGGCTCGAGTGAAGAGAAGAAACTGTGCTGCGAGGTAATATGTTTGGTCGCCCCACTATCAAAATACCAAACATCTGAGTCTAGTGCATACATGCACTGCTCATGAGAAGATGGGTCAAAATTGCAAACAGTAGTAAACACCCATTCTTTTTCGTGCACAAGATTAGCAGACTCTGTCTTTGGTGTAGAGGCTTCTGCAACAACTATTCCAGCCTCTTTCTTCTTTGCCTCTTTAGCGGCCAGTTTTGGACAATTCTTCATGATATGATCATTCCCTTTACAATAGTTGCAAAAAAAAATCTTTTCTGATTTTTTCTCATCTTTATCTTGGTTCTTCGAATGTGCAACATTTGCAGATTTCTGCTTACTAGTAGAAGAGCTCCATTTTCCTTTGCCCTTCTGACCAGCCAGAAAAGCTTGATCTACAACATGCATAATGGACCTGTTCAGCCTGGACTGATCTTCCTGCAACAAAACAAAGACTAACTCCTCAAATGACAAGGCATTTGGATTGCCTTTCATCATCAACCAAAGAGTAGAAGCAAAACTCTAATATGAATCAAGTAGACCATTCAGAACGATCTGCACAAGTGAGCTATCTGGTATAACCTCATCCGCAGAAATCAACTTTTCCTTCAAGTCTTTGATCTTTGTTAAGAAACTTTCCATAGAATCATGTTCATTTATGTGCTCACTCTCCAACTCTTTTCGAAGGTAAGCAACAAGAGCCTCATTTCTAGCTTGGTACAATGTGGTAAGTGTATGCCAAGCATCCTTAGCTATTTTGTAAGAGAGAATGTGAGGAATAATGGCATGTCTGATAGACAAATCTATCAATGCATGTGCCTAGGCATCTCTGCCATCCCAACGAATTTGCTCTATAGTAAGTGCAGCAAAAACCACAGTACAAACAGGAATACGCAGAATATCATCATCTTCGACACCTTCTACCTCAGCTTTTGTACTTGTATTTGTAACAATTGCAAGTGTGATAGGACCTTTTTCAACACCCTGCACAATGTTCCATGGTCCTTTTGCAACCAATACATGTCGCATCATATAAGCCCATAACAGGTAGTTGGTACCATCCAACTTATCCTCAACAACCAACATATGGAATACATTGTTGCTTTCAGCCATGGCCAGTGACTAAAATACCTTGATGCAGAAAATTGACTGTATCTCAAAAAGTTGAACATAACTGCCAAGACGAATTCCGCTAGACCTGTAGCACACTTCGACATGCTTATATTGGCAAACTGAAACTGGTATATACCTGCAACAAGACTACAATTACAACCACCATGTGCTAGAGAGATGACTCTCCTCCCAACCAAATGCCTCTATATATAGTTGTCTCCAGGGGACTACCTTCTTGGGCAGGTGGATACTAGCCAGCCATGTGTCGATCATGTAACTGCATGTGCACCAAGTGTCCCAGTTAACTCGCGTTATGTGAAGTGGATGCTTCTAGAAGGATCTAGATCTCTTTGGGCAATATACTCTCCCCATGCCCCTCATCTCCTCCTTCACATCCTTGAGATTTAACCACTAAGATAAGTGGATCACTTGTTCACAAGAGCACAAGACCTCCCAATAAGTCTAAACTCAAGATCTTTGGTCATACATACGGATGACCAAACGGTGTCCGATTTCAAATCTGTCTAAACTAGTCGGACCTTTGGATCATAGACTTACTTTAGTACATTCTTCCCCCTTTGGAAAAATATTTTCATCCTAAAAAATAGAGCTATATATCTACTGTAGGCAACCCCGGAGCCTCATGTTCTAAAACTGAAAGAACATGATCATGTTCTAGAACTGGAAGAACATGTCTCATCTCTGTGGTGGCATCCCTGTCCAAATGATTCAAAACACTCTCTCGCTTTGCACTTTGATAAAATAGTAAAAGTACAAAGTAGTGAATGAATAATAAGGGTGGATCTAAAAACATCTCTGGCCAATTCATAGTTTCTTGATGTGCGATCTAGGCACAAACATGTGAATTGGGTGGATTCAAGTTACTAGTCCATTTCTGTGCATGACTAGTGCATGGACTTAGTAATGAAGACGGGATTCTTATCCCTCAAAAAACTTTGAGAACTCTTGATTCATTTGAATTTAGTTTGAAAAACTTGGAAGTTTGATCGTCCAAAACATGTAACTTGGATGTTTATATAATGGTTAACACCTATCCAATAGTTACTTGATTTTTTCACCCGACTAGAGGACTACTTTATCCTACTGAAATTAAAAATCCTATGTAAACTATAGGAGAAAGCTTACAATTTTCTTTGAGTCAACCATACTATAACTTAACCAATTCAAATTCAAAATGAAAATTTCCAACTTAGGACAATGATCGACCAAGGGGGGAAGAATGTAATAAAGTGATAGGTTGGAGATGGTTGAACCACACACTTGATAGGTAGGAGACAGTTGAACTACACCCTAAGAGGGAGGATTAGGAAGTAATCCTCAACCATGGCTTTTGGGGCAAGTGGATAGCCCATCACATTCCTAACCAAGTGGTTGTGAGTTCAATTCTCAAAGCGCCGCCTCCACAATTCCTACCCTTTCACATGATAGAGTACCCAAGCGCCTTTCCTAGAGTCCATTAGGTCATTCCACCTTGCCCAAGCTTACTTCCTAGGCTCTAATACCAATGTAAGGAATTGAACTCACAACCTCTTGGTTAGGAATGTGATGGGCTATCCACTTGCCCCAAAATGCATGGTTGAGGATTACTTCCTAATCCTCCCTCTTAGGGTGTAATTCAACCATCTCCTACCTATCAAGTTGTGGTTCAACCATCTCCAACTTATCACTTTATTACAATACCTTTGGGACAAAAAGACAAAATAGCCTGCATAAGCACTGCAATAATTTGAAGGCCAAAACGAGCTCAGATCGCGATTTTCGCACCATACAATGAAGCTATTTTTATCTCGAAAACACGCTGAGTATGCTCACCAAAATTCGTGTGATTTTGATATTGCAACCGGAGGAGTGTCGATGGTGCCCTAGATGAAGCGACAACCTGCTCTGATACCAATTGTTGGCGATAGATGTCTGCGGAAGCATGCAAACAGCACAAGGAAGGAGAAGAAGCTTGGAGCACAACACACAATACTGAATGTATTACTAGAGAATTTGCAAAGATAAGTAGCCCATTAGGGCAATAGGCGTATCTACAAGCCGGGGGGGAAAAACCTCCTAAAGAGGGAAAAAACTGCCTCGATGGTCCTAGTGTGTTCACACACATCACTACCTAAATATATCAACATTCATTTCATACTAATATGGTGGGTGCTTTCATACTAATCGACTTTGCTTCCTAAGGACCTGTGAAATGAGGTAATTCTAGCGAAGAGTTAGATTCAAAGTTTGTATGTTCACTAGGCTATTCCTCCTCTCATTCATCATATATAGAGGGTATGTCCAAGGGAAATTGTTGTTGTATATCATCTATCTCTTGAATCAGGGAGTGAGATTCTTGTTCCAATTTCCTTTTCTCTTCTTGAATTTCTCTAAGAAATCCTTGTGAATACTTGTATATAGAAGAAGGATTCTCCCAATCTGTAGTATTTGTTGATATATTTAGGTAGTGATGTGTGTGAACACTCTAGGACTGCCGGGGCATTTTTTTCCCTCTTTAGGAGGTTTTTTTCCCCCGGCTTGTATATACGCCTATTGCCCTAATGGGCTACTGATCTTTGTACATTCTCTAGTAATACATTCAGTCTTGTGTGTTGTGCTCCAAGCTTCTTCTTCTTCCTTGTGCTGTTCGCGTGCTTCCGCAGACATCTAACTCCAACAATTGGTATCAGAGCAGGTCGTTGCTTCTTCTAGGGCGCCGTCGACACTCCTCCGTTTGCAGTCTCAGATTCGCACAAAATTTGGTGAGCATACTCAGGGTGTTTCCGAGATCAAAACCGCTTCGCTCTGTGGTGCCGAAATCGCGATCTGAGCTCGTTTCGGCCTCCGAACGCACTATCGCAGTGCTTGTGCAGGCTATTTCGTCCTTTTGTGCCAAAGGTATATACCAGTTTCTGTTCGCCAGTTTAAGCGTCTCGAAGTCTGCTACAGGTCTAGCAGAACTCGTCTGGGCAGTTCTGTTCAACTTTTTGAGATACAGTCAATTTTCTGCATCAAGGTATTTTAGTCACCGGCCATGGCTGAAAGCAGTGATGTATTCCGTATGTTGGCTGTTGAGGATAAGTTGGATGGTACCAACTACCCATTATGGGCTTATATGATGCGACATGTACTGGTTGCAAAAGGATTGTGGAACATTGTGCAGGGTGTTGAAAGACGTCCTGTTACACCTGTAACGACAGGTACTGCAAATACAGGTGTTGGAGCTGATGAAGATGGTGTCGAAGATGATATTCCGCAGATTCCTGTTCGTGCTGCTGTTTCTGTTGCACCTACTGCAGAGCAGATTCGTTGGGATGGCAGAGATGCCCAGGCACATGCATTGATAGCTTTGTCTGTCAAACGTGCCATTATTCCTCACATTCGCTCTTGCAGAACAGCAAAGGATGCTTGGGATACGCTTACCACTTTGTACCAGGCTAGGAATGAGGCTCGTGTTGCTTACCTCCGAAAACAGTTGGAGAGTGAGCACATGAATGAAGGTGATTCTATGGACAGTTTTCTTACAAAGATCAAAGACCTGAAGGAACAATTGATTTCTGCTGATGAAGTTATACCAGATAGCTCACTTATGCAGACCGTTCTGAATGGTCTTCCTGATTCATATCAGAGTTTTGCCTCTACTCTTCGGTTGATGATGAAAGGCAATCCAAATGCCTTGTCATTTGAGGAATTAGTCTCTGTTCTGTTGCAGGAAGATCAGTCCAGGCAGAACAGGTCCATTATGCGTGTTGCAGATCAAGCTTTCCTGGCTAGTCAGAAGGGCAAAGGAAAATGGAGCTCTTCTACTAGTAAGCAGAAATCTGCAAATGCTGCACAATCGAAGAACCAGGATAAAGATGAGAAGAAATCAGAAAAGCAGAAATTGTTCTGCAAGTACTGTAAAGGAAATGATCATATTATAAAGAACTGTCCAAAACTGGCTGCTAAAGAGGCAAAGAAGAAAGAGGCTGGAATGGTTGTTGCAGAGGCCTCTACACCAAAAACAGAGTCTGCAAATCTTGTGCAGGAAGAAGAATGGGCGTTTACTACTGTCTGCAGTTTTGACCCATCTTCTCATGATCAGTGCATGTCTGCAGTAGACTCAGATGTTTGGTACTTTGACAGTGGGGCGACCAAACATATTACCTCGCAGCGCAGTTTCTTCTCTTCACTCGAGCCTGCCCCTACAGGGAATACTGTCACATGCGCCAATAACTCCTCTTATCCTGTTATGGGAGTTGGTAAGATCATTCTGACTACTGCTGATGGTAGTTCTTTCACTTTGTCAGATGCTTTATTTGTGCCAGGGATCAAAAAGAATCTGTTATCAGTTTCTGCATTAGCCAAGATTGGCTTGGTTGTGAAATTTGTTGATGACAGGTGTACAGTCCATGATCTCTCAAATGGCGATGTGATTATTGCTTCTGGCATTTTATGTCGTGGGCTGTATAAGCTCATAGACTATGAAAGATCTGTGAATGATTCGGCATGTGCAGTTCATGATTCTCAGGCTATGTCAGATGCAAAGCTTTGGCATGCACGCTTTGGTCATCTGAATTTTGCTAGTTTGTTACGCCTGCAGAAATCTGAAATGGTGTCCTCTTTGCCCAAACTTGAGGCACCTGGAAAACATGTTTGTGAAGGCTGTATTTTGGGCAAAATGCAGCGTTCTTCCTTTCCAAAAGATGGTTCAGTTCGGGCTATGCAGAAATTGCAGCTTGTACATAGTGATGTCTGTGGTCCTATGCAGACACCCTCTTTTGGAAATTACCTTTACTTCGTGACTTTCATTGATGATTTTTCCAGGCATGCATGGGTATATCCACTCAAAGCAAAGTCCGAAGTGTTCATGTGCTTCAAACAGTTTTTGGTTTTGGCTGAAAATCTGTCAGCATGTAAAATGGGCACCCTCCGTTCTGATCGAGGGGGGGAATATATGTCTTCAGATTTTAATGCATTTCTGGCTGAACGTGGGATAAAACACCAGTGTACAGTGCCGTATACACCTCAACAGAATGGAGTTGCTGAACGAAAGAACAGGTCACTCATGGAGATGGCGAGGTGCATGGTCAAAAGTCAGGCTTTACCACATAGTTTCTGGCTTGAGGCTGTCATGTGTGCAGCATATGTACTGAACAGGTGTCCCACCAAAGCGTTGCAGTCTATCACTCCATATGAGGCTTGGCATGACCGCAAGCCATCTGTTGCTCATCTGCGTGTTTTTGGTTGTTTGGCATATGCATTAGTGCCTGAACAACATCGCAGAAAATTGGATGATAAGGCAGTAAAATGTATTTTTGTTGGGTACAGTTCTGAAAGTAAAGGCTATCGTCTGTATCATCCATAGACTAAACGCATTCTGGTTAGCCGTGATGTTGTCTTTGTGGAAGATGCTATTCAGCCATTGCTTTCATGTACTAAGGAGACATCTGTTAGCTCCAAATACATGTATGATACTTTGATGCCTCTTTTTACAGGTGGACAGGCTAACGCTGGTCCTAATGAGGCAACTTCTCAGCCTTTGCAGGTTTCATATGATGATGCAGATCATTCCATTTCTGATGCAGATTTACATGATGCACTTGTTGATGAGAGAGCTGATATTGAACAGGCAAAAACTATGCCAAAATGGCTGGTGCAGACTTTGCGTGACAGCAAATTAGATGCACCTTTGTCATATCGTACTCGTTCAGGCTCTCATAGTACCTCCTTTGCATCAGATTGCTATGCTATGGCTGCATCTAGTCTCTGTGATGAGAATGAGCCTGTTTCTTTTGATGAAGCACAAAATTCAGAAAATTGGATGGCTGCTATGCAATCTGAATATGATGCTATAATGAAGAATGGTACATGGTCTTTATGTGACTTGCCTCCGGGCAAGAAGGCCATTGGCACTAAGTGGGTATACAAGCTGAAGCGTAAACCTGATGGTACAGTTGACAGGTATAAGGCTAGGCTTGTTGCAAAGGGTTATGCGCAGGAAAGAGGCATTGATTTTGATGAGACCTTTGCACCTACATGCCGTATGACTACTGTTCGGAGCATTTGTGCACTTGCAGCCCATCATGGTTGGAATGTACATCAGTTGGACATTAAAACAGCATTTCTGAATGGTGACTTGCATGAAGAAGTGTATGTTTTTCAGCCCCGTGGCTTTGTGCAGAAAGGGCATGAAAACCAGGTGTGCAGGTTAAAGAAGGCGTTATATGGTTTAAAGCAAGCACCACGTGCTTGGTATGAGAAAATACATGCCTATCTAATTGCACATGGTTTTGAGAACAGTCCAACTGAAAGCACCTTATATGTTAAGCGTGCTAATGATGTGCTTCTGATCATTGTTGTCTATGTAGACGACATGCTGCTCACTGGTCCTCTTGAGAAGCATATTGCTGATTTTAAGGCTGATTTGCATGCCTCATTTGAGATGTCTGATTTGGGGCATTTGCATCACTATTTGGGCATTCAGTTTATGCACGTTGATGGTGGAATGGCTTTGTGTCAAACGAAATATATTGACACATTATTGCAGCGTTTTGGCCTTGAAGACTGTAAGCCTATTGCCACTCCTATGGAGACAGGTTTACGATTGAGTCTTCATGATGCTGGAGATGCATTTGATGCTGTTCTCTATCAGCAGGCTGTTGGATGCTTGATTTACTTATGCATTACTCGGCCAGATATTCAGTTTGCTGTCTCACAGATGAGCAGGTTCATGCATTGCCCAGGAGTCACGCATTGGAAAGCGGTTAAGCGCATCTTTCGCTACTTGAGTGGTACTCGGCTACTTGGGTTGTTTTATCCCAAGGGGGGATCACTACCGCCAGATTTGCATGCTTTTTCTGACTCAGATTGGGCTGGTTGCTATGACACTCGTGTGTCCACCAGTGGTTTTTGCTTCATGCTTGGTAGCTCATGTATATCTTGGTTGAGCAAGAAGCAGCCTACTGTGGCCACTTCCAGTTGTGAGGCTGAGTATAGGGCAGCTTTCACAGCGACTGTTGAGTGTGTGTGGCTCAGACGCCTTATGGCTGATTTGGGTGTTGGCCAGTCTTCTGCCACCACCATCTTCACCGACACTCAGAGCGCATTGGCAGTTGCGAGGAACCCTGTGTTCCATGCTCGCACTAAGCACATTGAGGTGCATTATCACTATGTCAGGGAGAGGTTCTCTGCTGGGGAGATCAGCTTGGCATATGTGCCCACGCAGGAGAACATTGCAGACCTTTTCACGAAGGCTCTGCCTAGGGAGAAGTTTGAAGCTTTCCGCAAAGCTTTGGGCTTACTTCCTTTTGTGGAATGATTTCCACATAGCTTGGCACTTCCTTATACATGAGTGCCAGCTCCTTGTTCACCGCATCACTCCCAGGGGGGATTTGTTGATATATTTAGGTAGTGATGTGTGTGAACACTCTAGGACTGCCGGGGCATTTTTTTCCCTCTTTAGGAGGTTTTTTTCCCCCGGCTTGTATATACGCCTATTGCCCTAATGGGCTACTGATCTTTGTACATTCTCTAGTAATACATTCAGTCTTGTGTGTTGTGCTCCAAGCTTCTTCTTCTTCCTTGTCTGTAGTATTAGGCACTTGTGATAAGGATGGAATTGCATCTTCCTATGCCTTCGGGATAGGATAGATCCTCTTAGGATGGATCTTCTCATTGGTAGAAATCAAATGTTCTAATCTCTTTACTAATCCTTGAAAGTGTAGCTCTGGTTTTGCTAGGTTGCTCCAATCGACATACTAAGATGTCTGGAACATGCTTTGAGTTAATTTTACCATTTTCATGAAGAGCTTAGTTCTCTCGATTTCTATTTCTACTGTGGGATATTTCTTACTTAATTATTCCACTTGGGGTCCTTCTCTTAGTCCTGCCTAGTATGCATTAAACATCATATCTAGGTCCTTTGTTACGGGTCCACCTAGAGCTGATCTTGGTCCTAGAATTGGGCTCTCTTGATTTGACTCTTGTGATGCGAATTCTAAAATTTTGGCTCTTATCTCTTTTCAGCTTCCTTCAAACTCACTTATTCTCTTACTCCATTTCCTTTTGCATCTCCTATGAATCCTTCCAAGGATTTGATTTTCTTCCACTTAACTTTTTGACTTTACTACTCTCAACTAGTTTATCGGGCTTTGGATGTTGATTTTGTTGCAATGTCAGGGATCTTTTTATAGCTTGGATAGGTTCATAGGTTGGTACAGATCCATTTGAAGTGTGCACAATTCATGTCACATTAATGGGCAGTACTTTGGAGGCATTGCTAGAGTTTTTTGGGCATTATCATATGACATGCTATTTTCCACAATCAATATAAAGACCTTGAAATTTATAATATTGGGGTTGTTCTGCTAGTGGAGGATGTGGACACTCCCATATGTAAGGATCTTCTTGGCACCTAAAGCATGTTCCTTTAGGGTCCTACGGTCTTGTTTGTCTCAAATGGGGTTCTGGGTTGGGATTCACGCACATTACATTAGCATATTCTTGCTCCTAGCTAGGTTCCACCGGTGGGCTCTCATGTTGGCATGTTTCCATATGTTCTAGCAACTTGGTGTAGTATGCGGGTGGGCTATCTATAGGTGTAGAATCAAAGCTCTTTGAGTTAGGAACATTTTTTGTGATTAATGGAGATGAGCGTAGTAATTCTCTATTGAGACTCTCTTCTATAGTAGCATATTTGATAGAGAGTACATTGGTAGGGGGTGATCGTTGCTAGCCTAGGACCGGTTTGTGTCTAGGTTTTTTTTTATAGTGTACTTGGTAGTTCTATTGGGTTCTATAATAATGAGGATGAGTGTTGTACTGGCTTGGATATCTATTGGGTTGTTGATATGGCTAGAGATATCTCTCTCTAACCACTTGCTTGTTGTATGGACAATCTTGTGTAGTGTGGTTAGTGTACCACCTTTCTAGCGTGCAGTAGTGACTACTAGGGTTACCTTGGGGTTGTGTCATGTTTGGACATGCATTTTCCATATGAACACTGCCATAGGTGTAACAACATTTGATTGAAGTTATCTTGGGTATCTATTTTCTTGAGAGTCCTAGCCTTTGGGCTACCTTTTGAGCTAGGTCTTCTATAGAACTAGAATGTTTTGAGGACAAATGAGTAGAGCTATATGTGTCCTTGTAGACCTTGGAGAGTTCGAACTCATCTCCTAAGTTTTCCTCAATATCTACAGAGATTGCACACATTGATCTAGTGTTTTGGGCTTCTTTAGGTATACATAGGATCATAGTTTAGAGCTCAATAGCCCATCCAAAAACAAGGATACTTGTTTAGGTTGAGTGGATAATTGTGCCATTGTGCATCTCTTGGTGTATTGTGTAAACCTATGTCATGCTAGTCTGATTGTCTTATGGGCAGTCTCTTTGAAACTATGAATCAAAGAAGAGTTGTGGTGCCTTATCCCGCTTTTAGAGAACTCAGTGATGAATGATTCTAATAAGTGATGAAGGTCTCAAAATTGCCTTTATTGTAAAGGTTGGAACCAAATTAATGTAGTTTTTTTCAAAGTGCGTCCAAATTGCTATCAGGGTCTAGGTAGCGAAAAGTCATCTCTTCCACCTTGTGGTCTCCATTCTCTCGATCTGTCCATCCTATCTGTTTATACTGATGATCGGTATCTTCCTACCCTATGAGCAAAGCTCACTTCAGGCCTCTCCTTACCTTTTTCTCTTTGGGGACCATGAGACATAGATGTTCCTACCCCTTGATGTCCAAAGGAAACATTAGTTCAAAGTGGGGGAAAAACCAATTAGCCCCTCCATGTATAGGCATGTCTCCCATGATTAGATGCTACAAATGCTCCTTCTGAAGATTTTTCTTAGTAAACCACTTTCCCAGGTACCTAAGGGTCCTTGAATTCATAGATTGTGACTGTTCCTATTTTGCTTGATTGCTCATAGCTATATCTCCATAATGCCTCATTTGTATCCCTATTTAGAAATAAATCAATACTTTTGTTATCTTCAGGGATCCATTCTTGGTTGAGCATCTGGGTCAATACTGATATCCCTCTTGGTGTTCTAGGTTCACCATCAACCTCATCTTGTATCATTAATTCGAGTAAGTCATTCTCCTTGTGTTGTTATAGTACACTGATGTACATAGTGAACTTGTTTTATCTGTTTTTTTATGAATGAGTATCCAATTGCTCTATTTTCATTTTGGTAAGTTAAATAAAAGTTTCAAATATCTATTCACCACGATTTAACATCACTAGTTCAGTAGATCTTAAGGTATGAAAGATTGAATCTGACTATTTCTACAAATCATCTTGCTCCTAAAAATTCAGGATGATCCCCCAAACTTGTTATATCTATTTCTCTTTATTTGGTGCAGATACATTCATAAAATATCTTTCTTTAGTTAGTTATACACTTCAATTAGATGTGTGCAAAAGCCCTTTAGCCAATTTATACTAGCTTGTGAGCTATGAGCATATCCCTATGGCCTTCTCTTCCCCAAATAGAAGGTTTCTTCAATTGTTGCAAAGTGGAATTTATCTGTTTTGTTGCAAAGATCTCAAAATTACGTTCTAAAGGCTTTTATGGTTCTTTGTGAATATTTGCAAAGTTAAAGTAGTATATTAATAATTCTTGGAGTTACATTGGCTAGTGTAGAGCAAGTTTGTTGAAAACACCACTCATCTTTGCCCACTTTCCATCACCTCTTCATAGTGGTATGAGAGCAACTAAGCATCATGGGTGATGGACTCCCCTCATCAATTGACAAAATAGATCAAGGTAATTATTCAGCATGGTTACTAAAAATGGAATCTTATGTTCAAGGAAGGAATCTTTATGGTTACATAATTGGAGATGAGATGATGGCAATCCTTAGAGGCAAGGGCCAACCAACACAAGAGGAAAAGAAAGGTTGAATCCATGGTGCTCAAAGGATGCCTTAGCAAGGTCATACATTCTTAATTCTATCTCTAATATTCTAATTCTACACAAGAAACATGGAATGCTCTTGAACCATTCTTCTCATCAAGCATAGAGGCTAGGAAGAATCAGTTATGGATGGAGTTCACAATGCTTAAAAAAGATGCCCAAGCATAGTGTGATTGATTTTGTCACCAAGATGGACCTTGTAGACCAACTTGGAAGCATTGGAGAATTCATTGATGAAGAACAAATAGTAAGGCAAGTAATCAATGCCATCAAGGATGATGACAAATGGGAAGCCTTCACCACAACTATGGACCTCTACATGGATATGCAAGTTCCTGATTTCAACACACTCATGGGAAATTGTTATACATGAGGCAAAGCATATGAAGAATGGAGACAACTCGAAATTTAATCAATCATGTGATCTTTATATAGATAAGAATATTAGCAAGGATAACAAAGTCAAGAGCAAGAAGTATGATGATGAAGTTAATACCTCTTAAGCAAGCTTTGTAAGTAGAGGTAGAGGCTCAAGAGGAAGATGCAGAGAAGGTAGAAAAGACAAGGGGAAAGCCCAAGGATCATCTCCATGTGCCATATGTGATCTAATCAATCACATTAGTGAGAATTGTCTCAAGCATCCTAGGAACCAAAGAGGAAGAGGATACAACAGAGGAGGCTATGGAATCTCAAGAGGAAGATTCAACAACTCCTATGGATACAATAATAACTCATACAACAACAACTATCAAGATGGATACAAATGAAAGAGAGACTAAAACAACTATTTAGATGGCCAAGCTCAAGAAGACTCACTTCTTCTGATGAACATGACTATGAAAGAAGGTAAAGCAAATGAACATTTGTTTTATATAGATTTAGGATGTTAAGATAATGTGGCAAGAAATGTAGCTATAATCCCATATTTGGAGGATCCAAGGAAAAGGCATGAAGTCCAAATAAGAGATGAGGTAAGGCATCAAGTTGAGAAGATAGGTAATGTGAAGACTTTAGATGGTAACATGAACTTACCAAGCAAAGTATTGTTTACCAAGAACCTCGAAAGTGTAGGTCAAATTCTTGAGAAGGGATTACAGTTCAAATTCACTAAGCATGGAACATTTGATCAAGACCTACATTAGGGATTGAAGAAGATAGCGCGATGAGAGAAATCAAGTAGATTTTTCATCTTTGAACCCCAAGATGCCAGGAACATTTCATTGTTGAATTATGGCACTCAAACTCTATTACAATTGAAGATTTGGAACATGATATTAGTTGAAATAGGTGAAAGAGCTCTCAAACAAATCAATAAGTATCAAAGTGTACTTGGTCTACCAAATATATCCAAACAACATATGATTTATAAATGTAGTGCTTTTCAATTTTGTAAGTGACACAAGCAGCCCTTTATCAAGAAAGGCTACATACATGGAGACCTATTGGAATTGGTCCACACAAATGTATGGGGACTCTTCCTCTACACAAGGGTAAGTACCATGTCAAGGAACTCCACCTCCTTAATTGTCAATCCATGGAAGAGTAAGCATGATATGAAGATCGTGAATGAGTGAAGTGCTAAAGGTGATGGTGAGAAGCACACTAGTGCGCACACATACATGCACACAAACATGTAAGAGGCAATAGGAGAGGAAATGGTAGGTAAATCTCTTTTTTTCATTACTCCAATTAGAAGAACTCTTCTACAAGTCTCACACCTCAACTAGTTAACCCCAAAAATGAACTCTCTAGTTCTATTTATAGTTTCTTAAGCAAAGCGACCCATTTGACATCTAATGATCGGCTTAGTTAAGATTTATGTCCTATGCTACTTTGGGGGGGGGGGATGAGGTCCAAGAAATGAAAAAATTGGTAGGCATGTTCTACCTAAGCTCTTCAAGCTTTACAACTCCTAGGCCTGCAAAAAATGGAGCATCGTGGGATAAAATTGGGTGATCATTTATACAATGGTTAGTGATTAAGATCACTATTGATGCTTCTATCAATGTTTTTTTTATTATAAATCAATGAGGACTAGAAAACTATTGTGTCACCCCTATGATCTCCTTGCTTTGCTTATCACATGCTCCCTCTATGTCGATGCCTTGAGATAATGCCAAGCCCCCTTCCTCACACGTCTATTGTCCCCGACATATCCTTGTTGTAGGGAGCAATCGATATAGTTTTGGAGGAGGTCCTCTACGAGGGTGTGATGATTGATGTGTAGGCCTTTTGCCAAATCAGCTTCTAATTTATCCCATTGTATGGCCTATGGCATATCCTAAGGAGGGAAACAATAGTGGGTTGAGTAGAACATTTGTTCATAGAGAACAATTTGTAGAAAATGAGTTTGTATTCTTAGAACCTGGTGGTAAACACTTCTTCAAAAGTTAGTCTATAACACCCAGGTAGGTACTTTATTCTGCAATGCCAAGGACAACACACTTTTAGCGATGGATTGGTGCTCATGTCATATACAAAGTCTCCATTTCCATGCTCAAATCCTAGTGTAGAGACATGTGGTGCATGGGCGTGTTTGAAGACCTTGAAGGTTGTTTGCATGAGATCAAAGATCTTTATGGTCATTCGGGCTACTACATTTGTCATTTGGTTTAGGCAAGGTAGCCAATGCTAGATTTTTGCTATGATATATGCTATAATCATGGGTCCTTGAGGGCGTGCAAAGTATGGGTAGCTTAGCTAGTCCTAGCACTTCACTTTGATGGTCAAGGCTTGGCATGAACAATGTGGGGCATTGGATCATAGCATGGGTTATACATTATGTGCATTGGAGCCTTGGACAAGGTATACATAATTTTAGGATATTCTTGCAATAAAGCTCTCCTCCAGTTGGGTTAAAAACGGTACCTTTCGATGCACATGGAGGGAGGTCCTCTACTTGGAACTATGTAGCATGGGTTTGTTTCTTCCTTGTAATGCACTTGATTTCCAAGTTATACTCCACTAGGTACATAAGGTAAGGTTTATATTGTAGCTCTTTGATGGATATGTACCTCCATGGTGTGTCCTGACCATCGTTAGTGACACATCCACCTATTGTAGGATGTGGCTCATACTCTTCAAAGATACGCTCCACTTCAATGGCTACAGTTTCCTCGATCTCTGGTAGGTCTGGTGGAGAGTGGGACCTCTATATCATTATGTTCTCTACCAACTCGTTTTGTAATACTATGACACACACCCATAATGATTTAAGCTCCTCTAGTAGCTCTGGTGGTAGCACAATCTCTATAGTAGGTGATCCTTGTTTCTCACTCAAAAGTAATGTGACCTTTTCATTGTGTAGTGAATGACCCTATTCTATTAGTATGTCATAGTCCTCTAGTAATCTGACATGGTCATCTAATAATAGCTTCATGGACTCTAAGGGTATTTCTTTGAATCTACTAGGATTGAGGGGCTCGCTAAGATTATCCATAATAGCTTGAAAATTATCTTGATTCTAGTCTTGTAGCCGTATGTTTTCTTCCTTAGTTGCTCCTAAATGGCAGGGAAGGAGACCCATATTGCAAGTAAATTGAGAATTGTGCTCCATTTGCTATCATAGTTTATCCGCAACATTTGTGATTGCCTCTTTACCTTTCTATTCTAATTCAATATGCATGGTGTGATAAGAATCTTTGACTTCTTTGTATCGTGCATTGAGGGGAGCATTCTCTATAATTAAGGATTTTATGTTTTCTTGTAATTTATTAGTTGTATATTGTAATCCTTGGTACTTCTACCCTAAATATGTGAACTCATTCAACACTTGATGCGTACAGGTAAACATTTGTTGGAGTGCATTGTCAATGACCGATGATGAGAATATGGCAAGTGGATGCATGGTTGTATGTTTTTCAATGTGAAATGTAGAGGGAATGGGGAAGGGGAAGGGTGGAGAGGATGCTGAAGTGAATGGGAAAGGGAGTGTCTATGAAGTGTAGAGTGAGTGGCAATGCTCTCCTCCATTGCTACTAACATGTTTCATTGCAAAACGCCTGAGTTCCTTTGTAGTTTGGGATTCCATGCATTCCATTCTTGCAACATCTCTTCCAAGTTTTGAACTGCTTCTATATCCACTCCTTGTACCTTGATATTTAGTTCATCATGCACTTGTTAGAGGGTAAGGTACTTGACTTCTAGTCTATGATTTTCTTCTTTTAGTGCTATCATTCTAGTAAGTAATTGTTGCGACTCGCATACGAGGGCCGCATTTCTTTCTTCTAAGTGTTGATAATCATCTTGGAGCTATGCTACACATTGAATCATCATATTGAATGTATTATGTACACATGTAGATGCAATGCGATAGAGGAAAATGGAAAGGCAATGGGAGGGGGTATGGGAGTTGTCAAAGGTGTGCGTGATTGTGGTGATGTTGATGGAAGGGGGATAGGTGATTGTCGAATTGTGGGGGGAGGGGGTTAGTACCATGGATGTGGTGATATCTCCATAGGATCGGAAAAAGTCCTGCGAGTGGGTTCTACTATGAGAAAAGGGATGGTAGGTGCAGTGTGCATGGTGTCCATGTAAAGTGATGTGGTTGCTATTGTGCATGAGTAGGAAGGAAATTTCATGGGGTAGCGAGTGAAGGCTTCCATAAATGAAATATAGTGGTGTGGGGCACTGGTGGCAATGGCTCTGTATGGGAAAATGGAAGAAGAGAATGGAAAGTAGGGATCCATAGTGAATGGGAGTTTGGTGTGGGGGGTTACAGGGAAAGTGATACTACCCTCAATAGGCCTAGGGTGGCCTACAATATTGGGTATGATTGGATGATCGATGGCTGGTTCCATAAGTTCAGTAATGGTGGTCTAAAGAGGGTTACTGATGGAATTAAAGAGGTTGCCTAGGGAGATCGGCGTACAAAAGCCGAGGGAGAGTGTGGATGTAACAATTTGAGTAGTGGTGATGAATGTGATGGTATGAAGTGGTGATTGGGTAGGGGTTTGGTAGATATGTTTTGTGGTTCCCATGGTGGCAATGGTTTCAATGGTAGTATGTACATCAGTCATGGTGGGAGGAGATCAAGGTTACTAAGGTCAGATTGGCAATGTTTGAACAAATTTTTCAATATAAAATCAATGGTCAAAATTAAAGTAGTCTTTTGCACCATAGTTGCTTCGTGTTCAGATATAGGAATTTGGATGTCTTTGCTAGTGTGTTCTTGTGTCTCCATACACCTTTGATCATAGCAAGGTGTTGGATTTTGGAACACAGTGTGAACTATTTGAGTGACTCCCAATGATTTAGTCAAAAGTTGAAGTGTTCGATGAAATATGGTTCCACTCCTTCCTCATTTAAAATCTCCTAACTTCGTGCTTTTCCTATACTAAAGGAAAGATGGTGGCATTCTTGCACACTCATAATTCTGTTGTAGAGCCTTTGTAATTGTGTAGTGTAAGCAAAGGCTCCTGTCACTTTTCCTTTCTATGTTCTTCTTTGTCCTCTTTATCTTCCTCATCTTTGTCTTCTCCCGCCTACTCTTGTTGCTCTTCTTCATGTGTTTGTTGTGGATCATCTTCTAGTTCTTCTCTCAAGTTTTACCTCCTAAAGGATTCATTCAAAATATACATTACTAAGCTCTTCCAAGAGAACTCCTCATGGGAATTCTAGATCCAATGGCATAGGTGGGAAAAATTAAACTAGATCCATTTGTACTTTGCCTTGGTATTCTAGGTGTAAAGGGCTTGAATACTCTTTGTGGTGCGAGAGATATATCTTGTGTCAAGGTAGAAGCTCTAGCTTGTGCAAAAGGTATTGATCCCCTCATCCTCTTGGATGGTGGGGCCAAATACTTCGTGCATTTAAACTATTGCACTCTAATCTAGGGAAGAGTTGTCTAAATCCAAACATCATATGAAAGGCACTAATATATAATTCTAGTGAGAGCACAATAGCCATGTAATACTGGCTTATATGGCCATCTCTTATGTGCTTGATGAATCTTATCAATAATCCAATGTGGAAGATTGATCATCATGTTCTACGTGTCATCTAAATGCAATCTGAACACAAACATTTTTGTGTGGCATTGTGAACCTTTCTTGCCCTAGGAATGCAAAATTCTGCATGCACATTCTCAAATGCATCATGATGTTAGGATTTATAACCACCATATCCTTCAGTTTCATCAGATTCCAATTCTTCATGTAATCTCAAGCCTACCCTTCCTTCTCTGTGGGGATGTGCATATCTCGCATATCTAGGGCCTCTCAAAGATCATATTAGCATTGCATACGACACAGGATGATGCCTTATCCCATTTACATTACCAACATTATATTCATGGCAATTAGTGAGTTAGTATTGCCTATGGTGTGAAAGTGAGTGGTCATTAAGAGGTTAGTCACTTCCCTAGATGCATACTCTGGATGTGCAATGTACTCTAAATGCATTTATCCTTTTGCAAGGGTATTTTTACATGGTTTGGTCAGGGGTCTTTTTCAAAGTTTGACTTTCCAAATTTCCTTTATGGGGTTACACTATCTGTTATTGATGACCTTGAAAGTTTTTTAAGATACTTCTACCAAGATTTGGGGCTTTTTAGGTACCCATTTTCAAGTGGTCCTAGGTAGGATTTGATGTGTTGTTGTGGTGATAACAAATGCCCATCATGTACTATGTGAAGTGAGTGCCTAGGGTATCGATTCAGACCTATGAGCCTATGTGTAACTAATTGATCATGTAAGCAGGTCCTAGGCACCTTTATTTGTCATGCATTGGGGTCAGCCTTCGTCAACCACTTTGGTATCCAAATAGAAATAAGTCATGGAGGGTTACTCCAATAGCCTTCAACTTCGGTTTTCTATGATTGCATTGTTTGTTTGATATGAATCGATGGTTTTGCTTATCTAGTTGAGGATTTATAACTCTTTTTTATTCCAATCGTCTTCACTCTAGCTAACCTCTTGTTTTGAACTAGCTTCTAGTCATAATATTTCTAGATCTTCTTGCTTCTTGAGTTTCCTTACGTATTGTGCCTCAATTATGTATGGAAAAGAAGGGAGTTCCTATTTGTCTTTGATTCTTTTATTGAGATGAGCATTCCTTTGCATCATAGAGATTTGGACAAGAACATTATCGTTATCTTCATGTGTGCTTCTAGAAGGACCAGGAGTTGGTGGCTTTCCTAATTTCACAAGTGTTCCATTTGCTACTTCAACAATGATCCTTTGTTGGATGCATCCACTATCGTAACTAGGTAGGGGATCATCTTCTAGAGTGGCTAACTCGATAGCCCCACTAGTGGAGATTCTTTTTATTATCATGGTTCCATACCCACACTTCTCCAATTTCCTCACATGTTGCTTCAATGTATATACCAAGACTAATTCTCTGGCCTTTGATCCCTTATCTTTCACATGCGCATCAAAGTAGGCTTTTTGCCTTTTCTTGGCCACACAAATCTTAGTGGATACTCTTAATGTAATTTCTCCGAGTCATTTTAAGTTCAAAACTCTCAACGAGAGTTCATGTTCTGTCCATCGATGCTCTTGTGCCACCTTTAAAGCGGGTATTAGGAAATGTATGGTCCAAATACCAACTTAAAGGGTGTGGCACTGAGTACCATTTTGTAGGCCACTCTGTACGCCCAAACAACATTATTTAATTGTTTGTCCCAATTAGAACATTTATTATTCACCAACTTTGTTAGCACAATGCATAAGATCGTATTTCTGCTTTCCACTTGTCCATTTTCTTGTGGGTGTTATGGGGCCCACTTCTTGTGAATCACCATGCATTCTCGTAAGAAGTACTCAATGACATCATTCAAGAAATGGGTACCATGGTTGCTAACCAATTCTATTGGAAAACCATTTAGTTAAATAACCCATGGCAACAATAATATACTCAAAATGTGAACTTTTAGCTAGTGGATTAATAGGACCAAGTAAGTTTATGCCTCACTTCAAGAATGCATGTCCTCCCATCATGGGTCTTAGTGGCATCTCATCCTTATATATCAGATAATTAGTTCACTAACAAATATCACATCTCTTCATGTAGGTATGTGCATGCATGTGAAGGGTTGGCCATGAAAACCTGCTAACAAAATCACTTTAATCACCAGGGCTGGTCCAAATTGTCCTCGAGCAACACCTTGGTGAGTCATTTTTAAGATCTTGAGATAGTCACTTTCATGGATACATAGTCCTAGGTATCTGTCTCTTATACAAGTCATTTCCAATACGGTTATAGTCTAGTGCCTCCTTCTATAAGCTCTTTCATCTAGCCAAGTTCATCTCTTAAGGGAATTTTTTCATCCTCAAAAATCATACCAAAGGTTCACTCCAAGCTAGTAATAAGGATATTTGATACAGAGTGGCATGTTTCACTAGCAATTTAACACCACACATTGGGCATTCCTTGCACATCCTATGGACATCTACTTCCATGTTTGGCTAGTACATTCCTAATCTTTGTAGAGTCTATACAACTTTATGTTGTGAATGATGTTGCTTCATTGCACCTACATTTGCTAACTGCAACAATTTTGCATATTTTTCTTGTTCTATAGAGCAAGCCAATATGCCTTGATTAGTGTGCTTATACAAACTTCCTACCAATATGTGGTACTTTTGAGATCCACCACTTCTTTACCTTTGGCTTTCAATATAGGATTCCTAGGTCCGAAAGTGAGTAGGCATGATAGTTTTGGGCTAGTTAAGCACTACTTCTAGATTGAATAAGTAAGCATGAGGACATTCATCTGACACTCCTTGAGGAGATTCTTCTATGGTTATTCTAGAAATTTAATCCAACCTAAGGTAGTTCTTACCTTTCCTAACCACAACTTCAATTTCAAATTCCATTAGTAAGAGGAACCATCTTGTTAATGTACCAGCATTGCAAGGTTCGTTTACCAAATATAGTAATGCTTGATGGTCTACATATTATTTTTAGTTGTTTGCAAGAAAATAATGCCTAAAGTATTTAACCACATATACCATGCCTAAGCCTTTTCTTTATGTCTTGGTATAATTTTGTTCCATTGCATTTAATTGCCTACTTGCATAAGCTATCTAAAGATCAATGTTCCCTTCACCCATCAATTGTGGTAGCACACATCGTATGGCATAGTTGGAGGTGTCCACATGGACATGGAAAGGCTTACTCTAATTGAGTGTGGTCAAGATTGGTGTTGATAACAATCATCATTTAAGTTCATTGAAAGTGTTTTCACCATCCACTCAAAATGCATCACAAGGTTGTGTAGAGGCTTTGCAATGATTGCATACATGTGGATAAAACAATTGTAATAACCACAATGTCCCATGAAAGCTTGTAATTCCTTAATATTATTGGGTTTGGATAACATGGCAATGCCTTTGACTTTTTCCTTCTCCGTTGAGATTCTATTCTTTGACACTATGTGTCCTAAGATCTTGACTTGCCTATCCATGAAAACACACTTTTCTAGGCTCAGACTTTATATTCTCTACATTGGTCAAAGATTGATTTTGGTTTAGGGATGCGTGTTTTCCTAATATTGCAATGTGCACATAAATCATCCACATAGACCTCTAATTTCTTGTGCAAGATCTCTTTGAATACATGACACATCAGTCTTTGAAAGGTAGAAGGAGCATTAGTGATACCAAAAGGCATCACATGAAATGCAAATATTCCCAACCCTATGGCAAAGCCATCTTATGTTGGTCCTTAGGGGCTATAGCTACTGGATGTAAGCCAAAAAATCCATCAAGGAACTTGTAGACTTCCTTGCCTACTACATCTTCCAATAGTTGTTCAGTGATAGGAAGTAGAGAATCATCTTTGATGGTGGCTACATTAACATTCTTCAAGTTAATGTATAGATGTAGTTTTCCATTTCTTTTGGGCACCACCAAAAAGGGCAATACCCATTTGGTATGCTCAATTTCATAGATGAATCTAGATTCTATCAAACAATATATCTCAACAACACAAGGGATTCATCCCCACATTTTAGGAACAAGAAGATGGGTAGGAAGAGTCGACTTCCTCACTTCATATCTTGAGATTGGATGAACCAAACTTAATGAAACTTGATATGTAGGTAGTAGACACTTGAACATAACTATATACCAAGTTAGACTATAGAAAATTATTGATTACACATAGAGAAACTGTTTGTGCAAAGTCATTGAAACGATGAAGATGCAATATACAAGTGTAGACAGAGATGGGCTTGAAGAAATGTATCAAATTGTATAGATTAACGAAAATATGATACAAGGGAAGTCTAGTGGACTAATCATACATGAATTGAACTCAATGTATGATTGATGAGGTGACTCAAAATCTCTTAGAAATGGCATACTTGCCCCATGAGATCAGGATCAGTTTTAGTGGAACCCATACCAGAAAACTTAGACATGATGCTTCGTGCATATAACGCGAGACTAAAAGAAGGACCCCAGATAGCTGAAATGACTAAGAACTATCCGAGAGCAGATCTAGAAATTGAGAGGACTAAACTTTGCATGAAGATGGTAGAATTAGCACAAACTATGTTTGACGCCTCTCGTTATCTTAATTGGAATAACATGGAAAAACCTGAATTAAACTTTCAAGGACTGCTAGAGAGGTTAGAATACTTGGTTAATAGCAATGAGAAAAAGAATCTGCATAGGAACCCGAATGACTTTGAGACACAGGAAAGGAATGCACCATCCCATTTTGAAGTACCGAACATAGAGGTTGAAGACAACCTCTCTTCCATACATAAGTATTCACATGAATTCTTAAGAGAAATCCAAGAAGAGAAGTGGAGAAAAGAACAAAGAACCCATCCTCCTAATTCAAGAAATAGACCACTTGCAAGAACAATTTCCCCAAGACATTCCCTCTATCTATGATGAGGTAGAGGAAGAACAACTGAGTGAACGCACAAATTTTGAATCCAGTTCTTCGCAAGAATTACCTCAGTTCACAGGACCTGGGGAAGCCAAGTCTATTAGCATGAGAGCACCCACTATATTAGTGAGGAATGAAGAATCAGTAATCCCTAGAAACACAGAAGTGATAAAGAACACCAAGGTGCAGTGTCACCTCATGCTAGAGGAATTGTTGAAGGTTAAACCATAATTGTGGAAGCATGTAGCAAATCAATTCCCTCAGTTTACTACTACCCCTTCACAGGAAGGATCACACAAGAAGGTACCAGAAATACCCATAGAAAGAATCGGAGATGTAAGCGAAGGAGAAGAAGGTAACACTTATCTTCCAATAACCCATGATGTCTACACCACCAAAGCCATCATAGATTCAGGAGTCGGAGTAGCCATCACTGTCAGAAAGTTTTTCACTTTCAAGTTGACATCCAGAAAAATTAAAAAATGTTTATAGGTTAATTCTAATTCCTTTATTACAATGTTTTGCTTGGAACTTAACTCTTTATAAGTGTTTGCACGTACAAATTGATGGATGGAAAACCTATGTTCATATTAGGGTTTACCCTAAAACTGCTCATATAATGTGTGTTTAAGTCATTTAAATATTGAAACATGGGTATAAGAACCTAGGTTTATATTTAATTATGTGTATTTAAGTTAAGAGCATTAACTCTTGGTTAATGTTAGGGTTAAAGCTAGGTTTCCAAAGGGTTTCAATGGATTTTTTATGGGTTTCAAGTAGGTTTTCTAGGTTTTTAGTATGTTTTTAGGGTAAAACTAACTGACATTTTATGAAATTAATCTATAAAATGAACATTGATTTCTTAAAAAATAAAATATGATTTAATTAGTTATTTTAATTATGTGTTTAAATATAAAAACTAAGGTATTTAGTAAATTAAAACCCTAAACTAAGATTAAATTAAATGAATTATTTAATTATGAAGATGTAGGATAATTAAATTAAAATGATAAATTAAATGAATAATTAATTAGTGGTGTGTGTGAGTATTAATTTAAAGAAGGGTTAATAAAAAATATGGAATTAAAGTGTGTAAAGAGTGGTTTATAAAAGATATGCACTTAAAGTGAATAAAGTTGGTTAAAAGAAAACAATGGTGAGAATTAGTGAAGATAAAAATAGAGGAGTAGAAAAGATATGACTGTCTATACAGAGAATGCCTCTATCAACCTGAGAGTGAGATGGCATCCCTGGTTGCAACACCTGTGACATGTCGACTAGAGAGAGATTGCGTTTGTTTTTTATTTGTTTTCCTCTCTGGTGTCTCCCTCCAGGGTTACACATGCAGCGTGCGTAGAAAGAGATATAGAGAGATTCAATAGAGAGAGAGAAGTTCTTCTTTTCTCACTCTACTCTAGCTACATTGATGGAGCTATTAGGCTCTGGACTGTAGGAAGAATTTGAAACGTTTTTCGGTCTTAGATGGAGTGGATAGAGAACTTGGGTGAGTGTAAATATACCATTCAAGATGGGGCATTGGGGATGCACATACTAGGCGGGTGTCATGCGTACCTTTCTCAACTTTGATGGCGAATCTGATTATTGTCTCTGGGTCTTCGAATAGATCAGTGAAAATATGGAACCTTACCAATTGCCAATTACGCACGAATCTAGTTGGTCATACAGGGTATGTGAACAGTTTCACCGTTTCTCCTAACGACTCTTTGAGGCTCAGAACAATAGTAGCTCGTCAACGTGTATGTATAGAGAGAGAAACTAGGCGGAAGCTCAGGTCATGGCACTCAAAAATCAATGATGAGAGTGATTGTAGAGAGAGATGGTTGTGCGCAAATCGGCACTGAAGAAATGAAGTACTAATGGAGGCCCTGGTGGCTAGAAGATTTGTTTGATACGCTCGCTGCAGAGCCACTGTAGAGAGAGAGGAACGAAGGCATAGAGGGAGGTTGAGACTGGACTAACCAGCACTGAGGACATAATAGAGAGAAAATTTTTAAATTAAATTGATTCTTTTTTCCTCCCTCCACCCTGACGGCGGTTGCAGCACGCAGCGCGCGCTAGAGAGAGAAAGAAAGAAAGAAATGTACAGAGAGAGAGTGAAAAAGAGAGAGACAAAGAGAAGGAATGGACAGAGAGAGAGAGGATAAAGAAAGAAAGAAACGGTAGTGAGAAAAACTAGATATATAATTGGTTATAATTATAATAATTAAATATATATTATTACATTATATTCAATTAAATCTACTTATTTATTTTATTGTTTTGTTAAGATTTAAGTAAGAACTAGTTATTTAATATTCTTATAGGTGATTTACATAAACCATTATCTATGTTTATGCTCATAAGTGAAAGCTCATAGATGTTAATACGTGTACTTTCACATAAGAGTAAATACATTTATATGTGCATATAAATGGGATGTGAAATGAATGTACATATAAACATATTTGATGTGAGATGTATGAACATCAGCATTAATGTATGCATGATTAATGGTATAATGAGAGCATGCATGTATAAATAAGTAATGAATACATGATTGTGTGTTTGCATGTATATATGTATATGCATGTGATGCACAAATACATAAGCATGTGTGGTAACAAGTATTCAAGTAAGTGTTTGTTAGCATGGACATATGTAACATATGTATGGATATTTTTTAGCATGCATATTTGAATGTTAATGATTTTTTGAGATATACTTATAATTTCCTAATGTTTTATTGCAGACTTTAAAAGAAGGAGTGACTGAAGAGCATCGTGAAAAAAGTGAAGAATTCAACAAACCAAAGATCTGTCAATCTGATATAGACCCATAGAACTTATATTTTATTAAGCTTTTGTATAGGAATCATTAGTTTTTAGCATCCTTTTAGATAAATTACATCATTGATCTATAGCATTGTAAAAACTTATTATTGTTAGTAGCATTAATTCAATTTCTATTCCCATTATCTTTATTGTCAATGTCTTCTGAACATACAATTGAATCTGAAAGTAACGCAACTTTAGAAGTTGAAGTAGTTAAGGACATTATTACACACAAATCTTTAATATGAGTATCTCATGATTTTTTGCTTTCTAGCTTTTTAACATTATTTTCGATTGCATCTCCATACCCTCAAGATAGTATAGATTCATTTCCACCACGCTTAATTAGACGTACGCAACCTCATCATATAGAAATCCAAGAAGATGAAATTATAAAAGAAAATATAACTGAGGAAACCTTGATTCTACCTTCTCCTCAAGAAGCTATTGATAGGTATAGGGTAGCCCAGCCATACGGTCCTTAGAAGTTTAAAGTGATAAGCTTGCATATTAGATATTTCTTAGGTTTTTCTGTTATTTAGAATTTCATTTACCCTAGACATAAAGAAAAATATACCTAGTTTACCTAAGCTGTCACAATCACCCTACGTGTGCCGAAGGATTTAGCGATTCACTTGATCCACCAGCTGTGTGTCCGCAACTTCGCGACATTTGGTGAACCCGACGTGAAGGTTCAGTGCGACACCTTAGGTATAAAGGTACATTTTAATTTCTGTTCTACATATGCATATAGGAAATTTGGCGATTGGAGCAGAAGTATCGACATCCTTTGTAGCTGAAGCTGAGTCTAAAACCTTGAAATCTCCTGGCTGTTGAGGGCTGGTCATTGTGACCCGAGTGCCTCCATAGAGAATTACAAGTAGAAGGATCCTCATCACGCTACCTTGTCCCTCAACTTTTGTGAAAGCAACGATTGCACATGCATACTTAGAATTGATGTATTAGATTAATTTGATCAATCTTAATGTAAGGACTTTGCACTGAGCACAATCACAAAGAGCCTCTTCATCGAGGTGATCAGGTATATTTTCTATATTTGTGTTTGCAAATAGTAGGAATATTTTCTATATTTCTGTTTGCACAGTAGTAGGAATATTTTCTTTATTTTTGTTTGCAAAGTAGTAGGAATATTTTCTATATTTCTATTTGCATAGTAGTAGGAATATTTTCTTTATTTCTGTTTGCAAAGTAGTAGGAATATTTTCTATATTTCTGTTTGCACAGTAGTAGGAATATTTTCTTTATTTATGTTTGCAAAGTAGTAGGAAAATTTTCTTTACTTCTGTTTGCAAAGTAGCAGGTATGTTTTCTTTACTTCTGTTTGCAAAGTATTTTTTACCACGGCGTTGCATCAAGAACAAGAAATAGACATACTATTACGTGAACTACATACTTATATTTCATTTCTATCAGTAAAGTTAGATTTATCTAATATGGCTAACCACTTTGAAGAGCAACGTATTTGGAAGATAATAGATTCAATTAAAATGGATAGGGGGGAATTTAATGGGACAAATGCAATTGCCTATCTTAAATATTATGAACAATTGAGAGAACAATATGGGTTACCGGAAGACAATAAAAAAGACACATTTATACGTATTGCTCATGGTTTTACTAGAGAGAGAATCCAATTGAGAGTAGTTCAACCAAACATGACTTGGGCAAATTGTAAAACTCAGCTTCTTACTGAATTTTCAGAAGAAGATTACAGTAAGAATAATAGAGCTACATTCATGTGATGGGTAGGAACTACGAAACTAGACCAACATATAACTCATGGATTAACTAGGTTTGATGTAAAATTTAACCAAATGCCTCAAGCAGACCGTACAACTCTAGAAGCGGATAAATTACAAATTTTTCTAAGTATGTTAGACCCTTCTCTTAGATGTGAGCTAGAACCAATGCTTGAGGACGGAGCGACTGCGAGTGGGCTAACTGGAAATTGGGATAACATTCGAGCGGTTGTCCATATGTTAGCTCAAAGACAGGAGTGAAATCAAATGCAAACTCCTATAATAAATGAAAGATATGCACTAGAAAAGATAGAAAATGATCCCACTTCTCATAACCCTAGTAAGTATGACTCAGAAATTTCAATGTTAAAAACATCAGTAGAATCAATTGCCAAACATATGGAGACTTTGGCAACTGAAATAGCAACTATAAAGAGTATGCAAGAGATTAGATTGAGAGATCAGGAGAAAGCAAAAGAGTTAGAGCAAAATCCTAGGATTTAGATGCCATCTAGAAGAACACTTAACCAAGTCCATAGATGTCTCTGGTGTGATGATTTAGAACACCCAGACTGGACATGTATCTTATTTAAAGAGGCCAAGGATAGGAATTGGGTCACGGAAGTTGATCGAAAGATCTGTGACTTTGTAACAAAAAGGCCTTTGGCATCAAACTATGGGAAAGCGGGTATGAAAACCTTCTTTGAAGCCTCCACAAGCCAAAATACATATGCTTGTAGGCTTGAAAGTGATGACACTAATTGTGACTTTTGGAATCAAGTTTATGATACTGCTAGTAGGGGGAAGTTATCAGTTGAGAACTTATATGCTATGAGCTCAGATATTGGAGCAAAGACATGTTGGAACGAGCTAGTAGATATGTTCTTTGTTTATGCTCATGAAACTAATGTAGATGAGAAAAGAAAACGTGATGAAGAGGGGCAGTCTAAATGAACAACTAGGGCTAGAAAAGAGGGTGAAACTACTGACTCAATTAAAGAACCACCTAGGATGGAGCCTAGACAAGAAATAAAACAACAGGAACAAGATAAGAAACCTCAGAATAAGGGAAAGGTAAAGAAAGTAGTAGAAAATTTAGAAAAGAAAACAGCAAATGAAGATAAAATTTAGGATAAATCTAATGAAACTCAAACCATACGTGAAGAAGGTAGTAAGGAAGAAAAACCGAAAAAGAAGCCGCCCACTTTCCGATTGATCTCACAAATCGAGAAACAAATATTCGGAAGGTTGTGGATGAAAAGATTATGAAGCAGAGGTAACCATGACATTAGAAGAATGGTTAGCATATTCATGAACTGATGTGAAAGAAGATTCATGAGTATCATCAAAAGAAGAAGAGAACCTATAGAGTATAAATCAAAGGATATAGAAATGGAAGAAAGGAAAGAACAAGATGAACAGAAAGTGAGTGTTGTACAAATTAATGAATTTGAGTATCGTGAATCTTCTGAACATAGAAATTATTTGGGCCTCTTAATTGGACATTTGAAGAAAGGAAATGATGACCCAAATAGTCATTATACTCAGAAACATTGGGCTAGGGGTACCACTGAAACTATGGTTAAGATAGGTAATAATAATAAACCACAAGTAGCATTAATAGATCCAGGATCCAAAATCAATGTAGTTTCGAGAGAGTTATATAACGAAGTAAATGGCCTATTGATAGAGACCATGGGTGGAGAAGGAAGGCAGCCAACAATGTTTCTGGCTATTTACTAGGAGCTTGTGCAAATGTTCCTATTACTATTGGAGATGTTAAAGAGGAACATAATTTCTTTGTTCACGATGACTGCTTGTACCCAATTATTTTGGGGCAGCCATTCATTTGTGAACAAAGAATGGAGACAAAAGATCTGGACGATGGAAGTTCTTTCACAAGAGTTCGTTCTCGTGATGGCCTTAAATCTGTCCAATTTATGACGCTTTGTATAAACCATCCTCGTAATTGTAGGTCTTTACGAAAAACTCCTTTAAGACACTTAGATCAAGATTTCGAGTAAATGCCACTGTTGAGTGAGATGACAGTGGACTTTGGTTCGAAATCTCGCAAAATCTTGTACATAATTTAGATAAAACGACTGTTTATTTTCTGTCTGCTACTTTAAATATTTTGCATTTTAATCAAATTCCAAGAAAACTTATAAAAAAATATGAAAAACATTTGAAAAACAAAGGAGATCTGTTAATGGATGAAAATATTGAATATGTTATTGAAACTACACGTTGCTTCTCAACATTAGAAGAACTAGAAATTTGTTATCAAAATAAGTCTAATTCCCATATTCTCATCTCTTCGCTTGATGTGTATGCATTAATTCAAGAATATGCATCTAAAATTGATCATGAATATGATGCCTTAGTGGAGACCAAATATAAAATTGTTAGTAAGAAGGTTAAACCCGTAGCATAGCCACTACCAAAATTTAGTAATGATATTATAAAGAATGTAAGTTACGAGCCAATCCTTAGAAATCTAACAAATATTAGCCATGTATTTACTAAAGAATCCTTAAAACAAATTAAGTTAGATGCTAGTGGTTTCCTTCTTCCAGTAGAAAAAGAGTACTTTCTGAAGATTATTGAGCAATATGGAAGAGCATTTTCTCTTGAGCCTTCAGAGATAGGATGTGGAGATCCTAGGATAGTTTCACTGATGATTATTTTTACTATTCCCCATATTACTTGGAATTTGCGCCCTATTCCAATACCTAAAGCTCATCTTCCATAACTGATTAGATTACTTAAAGAAAAAATTCAGATGCATATTTTAGAATCCTCTTCAGCTTCCTATTCAAACCGTTGGTTTACTGTGCCCAAGGAGAATGGAAAACTTCGGTTTATCCAAGATCTTCAGCCAGTTAATAAAGTGACCATTAGAAATGTGGGTATAGGTCCAATTGTGGATGAATTTGCGGAAGCGTTTTCAGGCAATTCTATTTATTCAATGGGCGATCTCTACTCTGGGTATGATCAATTTCAATTGGCACTAGAAAGTAGAGACATTACTACCATGAAACCACCTTTGGGATTAGTTAGGATGTGTAGGTTACCTCAAGGTGTGACCGATTCAGTAGCACACATGAAGGGTTGCTTGGAAGAAGAGAAAGATAGCACTCTGGATGATGATGGTTGTCGTAGATTTGTTAAAGCTCATATTGTTGATTGCCAAAAGATCTTTCAACGATTTATCTAAGTTTGCTTAACATTATCCATAGAGAAATCTATTTTTGGTGTTAATGAGATCCTTATTGTAGGTCATCTTTGTGGCCATTATGGACGGAAGCCATACCCTCAGAAAATTGACGCCATTAGTAAGATTTCAGAGATATGTCAAAATGTGAGTGAGGTTCACAGATTCTTAGGAGCTTGCATCTTCTATGTTATATGGATACCACATTTTGCACATGTAGCTGACTATCTTTATGATTTATTAAGGAAGAACAGAATTTTTTTATGGACTAAAAAACATACTCAAGCAATGCGAAGATTAAAGAAGTTATTGCAAGAAGCTCCAATCCTTAAGCGAGTAGATTATACAAATAATAAGCCTATTACTTTGATTGTTGATACTAGCCCTATTGGGATAGGCTGGGTCATAAGTCAGGACGATGAAGAGTGTAGAAGATATACTATTAGATTTGGGGCTAAAATATTGCATAACACTCAAAGACATTACCCTCAATTTAAAAGAGAACTATGGGGTTTAGTCACAACACTAAAGTCTGATAAGGAATATTTCATAGGAGCAAACGTAATTGTGGAGTCAGATTGTTTACCACTGATAGGAATGATCACAAATTGTTCTTCATCGGATATTGCCATGCTTTGCTGGATTTCTTATATTAAATTTATAAAATCCATTTTTAATTCATATTTCAGGCAAATCTAACTCTGTTGCTGATATGCTTTCAAGAGCTAGGTACGATGAGAATGATGAAGCTAAAGTAGATACTAATATGATTAATTATGATTCACAAGTATATGTATATGAAAAATTTAATTTTGATGAATATGAAGGAGAGTGGTTAGATATTGGGAGGTATCCTAGTACTTTAATTAGATCACCTTCATGGTCTTCAAATAGATTTAGAAATATTAGAAAAAGAGCATTCAACTTTTTTCTAAAAGATGGTCTAATTTGGAGACATGCAAGGGGGAAAATTAGATTGCCACAAAGGGTACTAGGTACTAAGAATCTTCAAATGCAAGTCATGAAGAGCATGCATGATACTTTATGGGCTGGGCATAAAGGATTTGTAGCAACTTATGAAAAAAATTAGAGAGGGTTATTGGTGGCCAGACATTTATGTTAATGTAAAGAATTATGTGGATTCTTGTGATGCATGTCAAGTTTATTCATCAGTTAAGCATAGGGGTCCACTGCACCCTACTTATCCTCCATGTATTCACTATAAGTGGGTAGGTGACTTAGTCACCATGCCCAAAGGTATAGATAGGATGAGATATATAGTTCTTGCACAAGAAGATCTTACTAACCATGTTGAAGCCTCCAAGCTTTAAGATCCAAAACCACTTTCAATGTATGTAAATTTCTTCTTGAAGATGTAATTTCAAGATTTGGGTATATTGAGAAGATAGTAGCTGATAGGAGCGAATTAGATGCGCAAGAGGCTAGAGAATTCTTTGCAAGGCATGGGATTCGTTTAGCTCTTATGGCTGCATATAACCTTGAGGCTAACGGAAAGATTGAAAGAGGGCATTCTTCTATCATTAAAGTGATTTCTAAAGCTTGCAAAGGAGAACTTAAGAATTGGCCGAAATTTCTACCGTTTGCATTGTGGGCTGACAGAATGACCTGCACTAGAACGACGAGATTTATGCCTGCAGAGCTAATGTACTACCAGGCCAATTTTTCCAGTTACCATGAATCAGTTGTGATCTTGAAATCACTTCTGACTTGTATTGCGGGCAAGGTGAGGCGGATGTATGCTATAGAGGAATTAGTTAGATGCATCTTATGACAAGTGGCTAGGGAATGAGCGATAGAACACTTATATAAAATATTTATTACTTTTGAATAGGGTTAATAGAAGAGCAAGTACCAGGACTATCTAAATAACTTATATAGGAATTTCTAAAACTTGTTTTCAAATTCATGCATTGAATGAAAAAGTTTTAGAAATTCCTATGAGAACGAGCATATTTCAAATATTGTTTTAAAATAAACTGAGAAACATTTTTCAAAAGAGTTTGATATTGCCTTCTATGATCTGCAGGTTTGGCCTATCGAGGACGATGTGCAGGTTTGGTGGGTGTGAATGTCGGAAAGTTTTTCACTTTCCAGTTGACATCCAGAAAAATTTAAAAAAGTTTATTGGTTAATTCTAATTCCTTTATTACAATGTTTTGCTTGGAACTCAACTCTTTATAAGGGTTTGTAGGTACAAATTGATGGATGGAAAACCTATGTTCATATTAGGGTTTATCCTAAAATTGCTCATATAATGTGTGTTTAGCTCATTTAAATATTGAAACATGGGTATAAGACCCTAGGTTTATATTTAGTTATGTGTATTTAAGTTAAGAGCATTAATTCTTGGTTAATGTTAGGGTTAAAGCTAGGTTTCCAAAGGATTTCAATGGATTTTTGATGGGTTTCAAGTAGGTTTTCTAGGTTTTTTGTATGTTTTTAGGGTAAAACTAACTGAGATTTAATGAAATTAATCTATAAAATGAACATTGATTTCTGAAAAATAAAATATGATATAATTAGTTATTTTAATTATGTGTTTAAATATAAAAACTAAGGTATTTAGTAAATTAAAACCCTAAACTAAGCTTAAATTAAATGAATTATTTAATTATGAAAATATAGGATAATTAATTTAAAATGATAAATTAAATTGATAATTAATTAGTGGGGTGTGTGAGTATGAATTCAAAGAAGGGTTCATAAAAAATGTGGAATTAAAGTGTGTATAGAGTGGTTTATAAAAGATATGCACTTAAAGTGAATAAAGTTGGTTAAAAGAAAAGAATGGTGAGAATTAGTGAATATGAAAAGAGAGGAGTAGAAAAGTTGTGTGGTTAAAGTAGTTAAAGTAAACTGAAAAGTGTGGTGAAAGTTAATAGGCAAAAGTGTGGATGAGAAATTAAAGCAAGTTCAAAAAGAGTGGTAAGAATTTGAATATATATATGTGTGATATGCTCCATTTCTTCCTAATGTTTTATTGCAGGTGATTCCTTCTTTCTCTTCTTCACCTCTGTAAGAGAGATTACGTTTTCTTTCGCCTTTGTTTTGCCTCATGAAGAGAGGTAACTGTCTATACAGAGAATGCCTCTATCAAGTGAGAGTGAGATGATATCCCTGGTTGCAACACAATGACATGTAGAGTAGAGAGAGACTGAGTTTGTTTTTTATTTGTTTTCCTCTCTATTGTCCTCCCTGCTCCACACGCAGCGTGTGTAGAAAGAGATAGAGAGAGAGAAGTTCTTCTTTTCTCACTCTACTCTAGCTACACTAATGGAGCTTCTGGACTTAAGGAGATATTGAAACGTTTGCTAGTCTTAGATGGAGTGGATAGAGACCTTGGGTGAGTGTAAATATACAATTCAGGATGGGGCGTTGAGGATGCACATACTGGGCGGGTGTCATGCGTACGTTTCTCACCTGTGATGGCTAATCCAATTATTGTCTCTAGGTCTTGGAATAGATCAGTGAAAGTATGGAACCTTACCAATTGCAGATTACGCATGAATCTAGTTCGTCATATAGGGTATGTGAACACTGTCACCGTTTCTCCTGATGACTCTTTGAGGCTCAAAACAGCAGCAGCTCACCAACGTGTATGTATAGAGAGAGAAATTAGGCGGGAGCTCAGGTCGTGGCACTCAAAAATCAATGATGAGAGTGACTGTAGAGAGAGATGGCTACGTGCAAATCGGTGCTGGAGAAAAGAAGTACTGATGGAGGCCCTGGCGGCTGGAAGATATATTTGATACGGTCGCTGTAGAGCCACTGTAGAGAGAGAGGAACGAAGGCATAGAGAAAGGTTGAGACTGGACTGACCGGCACTGAGGACATAATAAAGAGAAAATTTTTAAATCAAATTGATTTCTTTTTTCCTCCCTCCACCCTGACGGCGGCTGCAGCACGCAGCGCACGCTAGAGAGAGAAAGAAAGAAAGAAAGGTAGAGAGAGAGAGTGAAAAAGAGAGAGACAGAGAGAAGGAATGGAGAGAGAGAGGATAAAGAAAGAAAGAAATGGTGGTCAGAAAAACTAGATATATAATTCGTTATAATTATAATAATTAAATATATATTATTACATTATATTCAATTAAATCTACTTATTTATTTTATTGTTTTGTTTATTTTTTTTTTAAATAAAGGAAGTTCGGCTTTAGCCTAATCTCCCGGACTTTAATTATAATAAAGAAAAAAAGTTACAAGTGAGTGGGACTAGTGTCCATGGGACCCCCCAAATCCCACAATGCAGGGGAGGAGTATGGCAAGCTACAGGGCATTACAGATGAGGCGGATAAAATTATCATCACCCGCATGTGGGACTCATTTGGGTTTCAACTTGTTGTTTTCGAGGAGGTAAATACAGTGATGTCTAAACGGTGGCGATCTCTTGACTCGGGAGATTCTTTTACCTAGGAGAAACAAGGATTTCTCGATCGACCATTCCTTAGGAGTTTGGCCAAAATTGACAGCACATCGCTCCCTCCAAATCTTCCACAGAGTCTCACCTCTAATGGCATTCCACAGCCTCGATGAGCAACCAATCGCCTCACCCAACATCACTTGTTGCCAGTTGATTTGGTTCGTGAGTCTCAATACTCGGGTCACGTGATGCCAGATAACACGGGACTTGGGGCAGTCGAAGAACAGGTGAGCTAAATCTTCGATGCACCGATGGCAACGCTTGCACCATGGCGGCACACCAGAGATTTTGTTAGCTCTTGCATTTGTCCAGATACCTTTATGCAAGATTTGCCACATGAGAACGGACTTTTTGACCTCAATTAGGGGGTGCCAAATAGACATGAATTTTAGCTCCCACCAAAGTTTGGTCCAAGAAAGGCACCATCTCTTGTTAAGGGTGTGGTGAACATCTAAATCCTCTTTGAAGTTGGGGATTCTGGATAGCTTCTTACCATTGCTCCATTTGAGGCCCTCCAAGCAAGGAAGATCCTGGCCGCAGAGAAGGCAGGTAGTTGAGCGGTCCCATGCTAAACACCTGCTTTGAAGAAGAGTCCATTCCTCAAAGGTAACTCTAAGTCTCGGATCCAATTCTTCGAACCTAATCCACTGGCTGGTCTCTTGTTTCCAGAGTTGTTTCCACTGTTTGAACCCCTTGTTCCATAAGCGCCTTGCAGTTTGGAGGTTCCAAGACTCCACCCCCCGAATGCCGCTGATCGGGAACCAAATAGAGTCATTTTGTCTTATGCCAGCCGCCCACTTCCACTCATCACTGATTCTGATGAACTGTTTGGCCTTGTTCCAATTCTTCCATAAGGAACACACGAGGCTAGAGCCTTTAGGGAAGACCGGGTGGGGGGAGAACAAAAGCGTGAGGATCTCTATGTCCTTCCAACCAGGGTGGCCAACTAAGGTAAGGTCTTCCGTGTTTCTGAAGATCAATTTAGCCCAAGAGGACTCCCTATTGCTCCAAGCCTTGATAAGCCACTTTGCTGCCAACTTGTCAGCCAACCCAACAATATCCAAAATTCCCAAGCCCCCTGAGTCTTTAGGGCTAATGCAAGTTTCCCATTTGATTTTGGGAATCCCCCTCCTATTGGGGTCCCCAGTCCAAAGGAAGTTTCTGCAGATTCTTTCCACTTTGGCCAAGTCTTTCTCCTTAGGTCTCCAACACGAGATAAAGTAGATAATTGTAGACAACATAAATGTGTTAACAACCATAGCACGCCCTGCCAGGTTGACTTGCATACCTTTCCAATGATTCAGCTTCCTCTCCAGCTTGGATAGCACCCAGTCCCAGCGTTGGCCCATTGAGATGTCGAATCCCATCGGAATGCCAAGGAGACGGAAGACTTGACCGCTAGGGATAACTTGACACCCCTGATCCACCAACAATTGGGGAGTATGTCCGCTGATTGCTCCAAAAGCAGTTTTAGCATGGTTGATTTTTGAGCCTGATGCCACACAAAAGGTGTGGAGGCACCACCAAAACACCTCAATGTTGTTTATATCGTTATGCACAAAGGCATTCATGTCATCAGCAAAAAGTCTCACAATCATTTGGTCATGATTTAGAGGTAAGGAAAGACCCTTGAGATTGCCAGCATCCATGTGATGCTTTAATAGGCAGCTGAGTCCATTCGAGGCGATAGCGAATAGTAACGGAGCCAGAGGGCAGCCTTGCCTAATTGATCTTTTTAAACGAATGGGCTCAGAGAGCTTACCGTTGATGTTTATTCTAGTTGAAGCATTTCCAAGAAGAGTGGAAACCATCTTCGTGAACTTTTGGCTGCATCCAAGGTCTTTCAATGATTGAAGAATAAAGTCCCATTCCAATATGTCATACGCTTTGTCGAAGTCGATCTTAATGAATACCAGATCTTGAGCAGACTCCTCAGCAAAAGCAAGGCCTTCCCAAATATCGATAATTGCTTCAAGTATAGATCTACCTTTGATAAAACCTTTCTGGTCCTCACACAGCCATGACTTTAAATGACAAGAGATTCTGTTGCAATTATCTTGTATCCTGTTTGGAGCATGGTAATCGGACGCCAGTTTTCAATTTTGTTCTTATCTCCCCGTTTGTGGATTAACTTGATGACGCCATTATTCAGGCACTCAGGGAGGGCACCGAATGAGAGAGCCTCTTGCCACACGAGGCGCAGTGGGGTGGCCACCTGATGTTTGAAGGACTTGAAAAACTCATTGGTAAGGCCATCCGGACCCGGACTTTTCCCATTGGGAAGGGTATCAATAACCTCGATAATTTCATTCTCGGAGATGTTAGCATCCAGTAGAGCAATCAAGTTCTGTGGGATTCTGGTTTGAGCTACCCTTGAGGTTGCCATGGAGTCGCGCCTGTGGGGGGAAAGAGGAGTCGAGACCCTGAGAAGATTGGTAAAGTGCTCAATGATGATAGATCTATTCTCCACTTCCGTGCAACATTCAGTTCCATTGTTATCGACCAATAAGGGGATGGATTCCCTAGCTTGTTTCCTTTTGAGGATGTTACACATCTCTTTCGTTGGTTTGTCGGCCTTCCCTGCCCACCAATCTTTGAAGAAAATTTGAAGATTTTTCCTTTGAACCTCCTCCTCTAATCTTAGTCTTCCCCTGATTTTCAAAAGACCTTGTTGGCAATGTAACTTACCTTTGTTCACCTCTTCTTCAAGCCGTGAGAGCCTCTGGTACACCGTTTCTCTTCTTTTTTTCCGGATTTCTCTTATAGCCTTTTGAGTCTTGATTAGAATTTTTTGAGTCCTTTCTACCGCGCTTCTCTAGCACTTAGCCGGTTCATTACAGTAAGCAAAGGCTTCCATCGACACCTCTGAAATTTCTTGGTGGACAGAGGGGAGAGAAAACGATGTCTGACAAGCATGAAACCAAGGAGCTTTCTGGAACATGGGAATCGGTTTGAAAGATAGAGTAATCGGATAATGGTCTGAGATAGTCAGGTCCATGTGTTGGGAAATCGAAGGAATACCCCATTGACGGATGGTGTTCTGATCGATGTAGCATCTATCAAGTCTTGCTTTCCTCAAAGAGTCCCCCGATTGGAGATTTGACCAGGAGAACCCCTTCATGTCTTTCACCTCGACCAGGTCGAGATGGAGCTTGATTTTATCCCATATCTCTTTCTCCTGACCGTCAATAATTTTTCCTTTGTTATTCCATCGGTCCTCAGGAAACTCAACCATGTTGAAGTCCCCACAAATCAGAACATTGTGTGAAAGGGAGTCGAGGGAAGTCCAAGTATCCATTCTATCTGCTTCACCATTAGGGGCATAAATAGAGACCACAGTGAACTGGAAAGGGAACCCAAAAGAGGCAGCAATCCAACGATGATTCCGACCTTCAAAAGTCGAGGTCACATTGCCAGACAAGGAGTGGCTAATGCCGATAGAAGCACCCCCCGTCCCTCTAGGGTGAGAAGTGGAGAACCAAAGGTGGTTCGGAGAAATGCATTTAAGCCGTTTCTGGAGATCCTCTCCGTCGATTTTAATCTCTTGTAAGCAAATAAAGTCAGGGGCGAAGCACTTGTCCTTGAACCACTGGCCAAGAATCGAAGCTCTTGACGGGTCAGACAGACCCCTGACGTTTAGAGATGTGAATTTCATTGATGATGGTTGCCCTCTTTGAGGGGAGGGACCCGATCTTTTTTCTTCTTATGGTCTTCTTTTTTCCTCCCTACTTCTTGACTTAGGATCCTACTCTTGAGGGGGCTCTTCCAAGGCATGCCGGAAGGTTGTTTTCCTTTAAGCTTTGACTTTTGTTGCGGTGATCTTGGAAAGCATACCAGGAGGGTAGGACCAAGAGAGGAGCTTTCGCTGTCTGGGTTGTCTTCATTGCTGGTAGTGAAGCCTTCCTCTTTACTCGTGGTATAACCTTCTTGGTTGTCTTCTTTGTTGGTAGAGAACCCAAGGGTATTATCAGTGGGGACTTCTTCAAAGTGGTTGTCCCCTGGGAAGTCGACCTCATTAATCTCTTTTTCTAGGTTACAGTATATGTTATTCGAGGGGGCAACTGTCGTAGTATTCCTTGCTGTTGATCTTCGAGGGCTAACTTTCCTCCTGCATCTCACTTCAGTGAATCCTTCTGAATCCGTCTCAGCAACGTGAGTTCCCTCTTCTTCCTCCATTGGAGCGGGATGACCCCAAGTGTCATCTTGGGGGAGAGGGTCTAGGGTCCCATCTGGTTTAAGCATGTTTTTATTGGTTCTTTTCTTCAGGGGGCAGTCTTTGATCCTATGACCTTGATGCCCGCACCGGAAGCACGCGTTTGGAAAATTCTTGTAAGTAACCTCTTGTGTCCAGGTCTTACCATCTCCATAGTTTATGGAGATTTTCGAGGGAAGGACCTGGTTCAGGTCTGTTTCGACGCAGATCTGTGGATGCCATCTTGCATTGAAAGAATGTTGAGCATCATCGTAGATTAACCCCCCAACATCCTGTCTTGAGGCCATCGGGCGACCGATCGGTGAGACGATTTCACGAAGAAATCCATATAGGAAGAAAGGCAGATTGGGAAGCTCCACCCAAAGCGGGTAATGAAGAGGCTTTGATCTGTTTGGGACAAAGTCTGGGGTCCACTTAAAAAGGCAAAGGGTGGACCGGCCCACTTGCCAGGAGCCGGCCTGCAGGGCTTGGAAAGCCATCTCTTCGTTCTCAAATACTAGAAGCACGTGATTTGACGGTAGGAATTGACATTTGGACACGATTAGGCCGCCCGGGAACCACTCTTTGCAAAGCCAAGTTCTCACACTTTCAAGAGGGGGCCTAGGGCCAAACATTTGACCGATCAGGCAAGTTTTCATCAGTTCTTCTTGTTTCGCCGCCACAGACTCCTTGCATAAAGAGACCTCTAGGGGCGCGACGTCCACTGGGATGGAATCCTTCTCAAGGGGGGACACGTACTGAGGGGGAGAAACATTGTTCATGACAAACGAGGGAATAAGGGTCTGCATCTCCCCCCCCAACACCACTTTTCTTTTCTTTCTTTTTACTTTTCGTTTTTTATGAACTCTTAACCTTGACCCAACGAGGGAATAAGGGTCAGGAGGTGTTTGTCGCTGGCAGATTCAGCCCCATTAGTCGATGTCAATACCCTCACATGAGCACCACCAAACTCTTACTTAAGTGTTTAGCACCATGACGAGGTGAGGGCAAGAGACCAAGAATAGGTGAAATCGGTATATTCTCTCACTTTTTTAAGGATTGAGTTTTAATTTCGGAGAGATGATGCTCAACGACGACAAAGATGGAACCATCGCGATGGTATAGAAAAGAGCCTTTTCTTGAGTGAATCCAAAGCCAGAGCGCCCGAAAGATTCGCCCGTCTGCGCGAAAGAACCTCTGGACAGGTGACCAGCGAGCAAATGTACCTTGGTACTCACTGGCGACGCTCCAAAAATCGATGCAGGGGGGATGGTCGCGACGGTCCAGCCGTGAAGGATCGCGATGGTGTGCTCTCGGGAATCGTGCCCCATGTTAGTGAACTCTTTTCCCGAACTGGAGCACAATGACGGTGGGCATGAGCCACACCGTCGCGATGGGCAGCTAGGCACCGTCGCGATGACACAACGGACACTGTCACGATGGGAAGACTTCGAGACTTACGCGATGAGAGTCGGGCCACACAGGCGATGGACCACCAACAGAGCAAGCATTATCACAACTACCGCTTGCTAAAGCACCCAATTCTACAGACGTTCGTCGTGCCGAATGATTATTGCCTTATCCTCTGCGCAAAAATCTATCCTCTCTCCTTCTCAGTTGTCGTCCTGATCTGCAGTCTGATGTATCCGCCATAGCCACCCGCGCACCTCCCCACTACGATTAAGCGCTTTCCAGAGAAGCCAAGAGCGAGAGTAATGGATGTCTGTGCCTTGAAAAATTCAACCTCAAGACAGCTAACATCTTTATCCTTTTCGACAGTACAAATTAGTGCAGAACCCAGAGCCCACAGTCCATTGATTTCCTTTGAAAAGGAGTGATGCGCTGATGGTCCATGGACCATTTTATTGTTTTGTTACGATTTAAGTAAAAATTAGTTATTTAATACTCTTATAGGTAATTACATAAATCATTATCTATGTTTATGCTCATAATTGAAAGCTCATACATGTTAATACGTGTACTTTCACATAAGAGTAAATACATTTATATGTGCATATAAATGGGATGTGAAATGAATGTACATATAAATATATTTGATGTGAGATGTATGAACATGAGCATTAATGTATGCACGATTAATGGTATAATGAGAGCATGCATGTATAAATAAGTAATGAATACATCATTGTGTGTTTGCATGTATCTATGTATATGCATGTGATGCACAAATACATAAGAATGTGTGGTAACAAGTATTCAAGTAAGTGTTTGTTAGCATGGACATATGTAACATATGTATGGATATTTTTTAGCATGCATATTTGAATGTTAACAATTTTTTGAGATATACTTATAATTTCCTAATGTTTTATTGTAGACTTTAAAAGAAGACGTGATTGAAGAGCATCATGAAAAAAGTGAAGAATTCAACAAACCAAAGATCCATCAATCTTATATAAACCCATAGAACTTATCTTTGATTAAGCTTTTGTATAGGAATCATTAGTTTTTAGCATCCTTTTAGATAAATCACATCATTGATCTATAGCATTGTAAACACTTATTATTGTTAGTAGCATTAATTCAATTTCTATTCCCATTATCTTTATTGTCGATGTCTTGTGAACATACAATTGAATATGAAAGTAACGCAACTTTAGAAGTTGAAGTAGAAGTAGTTAACGACATTATTACACATGAATCTTTAATATTAGTATCTCATGATTATTGTCTTTCTAGGATTTTAACATTATTTTCGATTGCATCTCCTGATCCTCAAGATAGTATAGATTCATTTCCACCACCCTTAATTAGACGTACGCAACCTCATCATATAGAAATCCAAGAAGATGAAATTATAAAAGAAAATATAACTGAGGAAACCTTGATTCTGCCTTCTCCTCAAGAAGCTATTGATAAGCCATATGGTCCTTAGAAGTTTAAAGTGATAAGCTTGCCTATTAGATATTTCTTAGGTTTTTCAATTATTTAGAATTTCATTTACCCTAGACATAAAGAAAAATATACCTAGTTTACCTGAGCTATCACAATCACCTTGTGTGTGCCGAAGGATTTAGCGATTGACTTGATTCACCAGCCATGTGTCCCCAACTTCCCGACATCGCTACCACTGCTTTATGGAAGTGTTGGGGTAAGCCACCATTAAGACCTACAAGGATGAAGCTACAAATGGCTGACAGACATATAGAAAAACCATTAGGCTTGCTAGAAGGCATATCTCTCACCACTTTTGGTGTGAAGTTTGATCATACCTTTGCCATTTGTGATTTTGGGAAAAATCATGCTTACGTGATGATTTTAGGACGACTATTCATGCGTCAGTTGCAAATCGTACAAGATTGGGGAACTAATTCCTTGTACTTGCAACATTTAGGAGTTACTACTAAAGTCAATCTTAAAGACTATTCCCATCAAGATGTACCCCCAATACAATGGAACACCATCCATAAGGCACAAGAAAAAACAGAATAGGTACACTCATTGGAATAAGATCCCTCATGGTTGCACGAGGATACTCATCTATGGATGTGTAAAGTAGCCAGACAAGAGGAAGAACGGGTAGAAGCCATGAATTTAGGTTCAGAACAACATCCACGAACCCTTCAAGACCCAACTTATGCACCTATAGTATTTCCAGACAAAGAAATTTGAGCCTCACGGTTGGGCAGAAATCTTAGCCATGATGGACATAGGAGTGAATGAAGAACAATGGACCCCTCATTTTGATGAAGACAGGTATGACATTTCCATTTTCATGATTGAACCTGTTGAGGAAGACTTTATCCTAGAAGAATGCACGGAAGAGACCCAAGAACAGGACGAGAGTGATGATGAGGACATAGAATCCATTTATCATGGAATCCTTCTATTCCACAGGAGAGGAATATAATTATTTTATAGAAGCCAAAACCTTGAAAGTATGCTCCCATAGAATCCCTATGACTCCAGATGCAAAACCTACGAAACAGAAACCATACACATACAATGATAATTATGCTGCTAAGATTAAAGAGGATATAAATCGCTTGATAGTAGAAGCAAGATTGATTTATGAAATTGAGCATACTGAATGGGTATCCCCCATTGTGGTTGTGCCCAAGAAGAAAAGGTCTTGAGCGAGGGTGTGTTCTGATATTCGAATGCCTCGGGCCAAATCTGCCTCGAGTTTCTCCCAATCAATTGGTTGCGGTTCATCAGGTGGTGGGAGTCGATAGTGCGTGGAATATACCATCTGTTCACAGGCAAATAGTTGCAATAGGTGGGTTGGCCTACTGATGAACACTTCCGAATGGTATTCCCAGAAACCGGTTGTGAACATTTCTTCGAAGGTTTGCTTGTAGCATGTCGGTAGGTATTTAATTCTGCAATGCCAGGCATAACACACCCATAGCGATGGCGTTGTACTCATATCGTATGCAAGATCTAGATTGCCATCCTCGAAGCCCGGGGTGTTTACATGGGGTGCCTTGACACGTCTGAAGACTTTAAAAACCATTTGCATCATGTCAAATATCTTGACAGTCATGTGCGTTGCTATATCATCCATGTGTTTCAAGCGAGGGATCCAGTGGCGAATCGTGGCCATCATGTATCCAATTGTGGTTCGTCCTGTAGGTGGCCTGAAGTATGGGCAATTTAGCCAATCCTGGCATTGCTTGTTGTTTTGTATCTTAATCGCAAATGCCTTCCAAGAACGGCGATGTGGCACTGGTCCCCAACATGGGTTATATTTTAAATGTAAAGGTGCCTTAACCTAAGTACTCATCATCTCAGGATATTCTTGTAAAAGATCTCTACGCCAATCTGGTTGATAGATCTCGCCTTGCTGCGCATCCAGTGGCAAATCCTCAGGTTCAAATTGAGTAGCGTGAGATGGTTTCTTGCCTGTTTCTTTCTCTATGGCTAACTGATATTCTGCCATCAACATGAAATACGGTTTGTATTGTAACTCATGCCCTGATATATATCTGTGCGGGGCCAAATGAGCAAAGTAGGGCGATTGTAAAATTCTTTCCTCAATCATTGCCATTGCGTGCAACTGCGCCTCTACTCCTGCTGAGTGGGTGGTTACAAGCTCTTCAATTGTCTTCATCCATGCGGGAGTAGGAAGTTCAAAATTCGTTTGGCCTTCGGCCGTGACTCGTCCGCCTGGAATGGGTTGTGGCTCATAGGCTTCTTCAAAGGTTTCCTCCACCGGAATAGTTACACTTTCTTCATCAGCTGGGAGCTCTGGTGGGGAATCTGGCCTTGGTGGTGCTTCATATATAGCTATCCGCAATTCAAGAGTAGATACCTGGGCCCGTAATGCATTGAGTTCCTCTAGGATGTCAGGAGATGGGTGCGCAGGAGCTGGTAGTTCTTGTGTTGCAGGTGCTCTGAGCTGGAGTAGCTTATGATCTTTTCTTAGCTTCTAATATTCTTCGTTCATTCGATCGTATTCATCGAGCAATCTGATGTGATCATCGAGCAACATTTTCATTGATTCGGAGGGCATTGCTTTGAATCGGCTAGGACTTAATGGTTGGTCTGGATGATCGAGAGCAGCTTCTAAATTTTCTATGTTCTGCTCTTGTAGCCGCTCGTTATCTTCCTTTACTGCTGCTAGATGTCTTGTGAGTAAGCCCATGTTCCATGTAAGCGTCGCATTGCAAACTGTCTGGGCCCTTAACAAATTGTCAAGATCAGCAGTGGCCTCTTTGGCTTTCTCTTCACTTTCTACTTCCAGTTTGTGGTATGCCTCTCGTAATTCTTGGTATCGAGTATTCAATGAGGCATTCTCGATCGACAATGAATTAAGCTGCGATTGTAAGTCATTGGTTGTCCTCTGCAGCTGCTGATAATTATTTCCAAGAGATGTGAACTCATCTCTTACTTGCATCATACACGTGAACATCTGTCGAAATGATCTGTCTATGGTGGGTGATAATATTAATGATGTGCTAAGCGAAGATGCAGTGGGTGTAGATGCAAAGGGAACGGGGAATGGGGGTGGGAAAGTGGATGCTGTGGTGATTGTGGAAAATTGTGGTGTGCTTAAATATTGTGGTGCTACAAATGAAGTGAGTGGAGGTGCAGTGGGGGGTGATATATCCATATCGCTGGATGTGGTGTCGAGTGCGGTGACTGTGAATAGTGGTGTGATTGTGGGTAAGTGTGTGGGTGTAAATACGGGATTTACAAAGGTTGATGAGTAATTTACAGAGGGGTTGTCTTGGACGGTTGGTGGAAAGGGGAAAGAGGAGTTACGGTGGGTCGGGGAGGTGAGACTGGGGAGAAGGTGTAGGGAAGGATGGAAAAGATGGATGGAGAAATGGGTTGGATAGAAAGGTGGATGTGTTAGGGGATAGACTAGGTTGAGTGGGTGCGGGAATTGTGGGATGAATGGGAGTAAGGACGAATTCTGCCACTCCACCGGAGAAGGAGGATGTTGTTATGGGAGAAGGGGGGTGTATGGGAGAGACTGGATGGATGGGAGGTGAAGGAGGAGCAGTTGGGGTGACAGGTACTTCGGTAACTGTGGTAGTATGTAGAGCAGTAGTACAGGGTGGGGAGTTGACGATAATGGTGTCCTCTGCCAATGAGCTTTCAGGGATGAGACGTGCTTCCCTGGCCTGTTCTAAAGACTGACCGCCGGTGGGTACCCGAATGTATTCACCTGGTTTGGTTAGTAGGCGGATTCTGCGAGGATCATACTGCGGTAGCGGTTTTCTCTGCAAATATCTTAAGGCTTCAGTGGGTCCAACTGATTTGACAAGCTCTCTGAAACCTCTGATGTATACTTCTTCAAACCCGCCCGAGACAAGCTCTTGTTCTATGAGTGTTTGGCTCTCTTCGTCAGTCAACTTCTTACGTGCCCAAACCTTTTCCATAGTACGGTATAACTTTTTGATGGCCAGTGTATAAGCTGCTACTTTGAAGGTTTCTTCTTCGTGTGTGCTCGTGTCACCTTGGGTGTCGGTTTGTTGTCCTTGTTCGTCTGTTTGTCCATGCTCTTGGGATTCGTGAGTGCCCTGGCTGGCTTCTTCATCGCCTTCATCTTTGTCAGTTTCTGTTCTTTCTTCCTCGAAACTAGACACTACTTGTCCTTGTGGTTGATCTCGCGGTGTGGTAGGGTAGCTGGGCCTTTCATATTCCTGAGAGAAGATCTGGCCTTCTGAAAACTGAAATTCATTTGAAAATACATCCTGCATCTCAAAATCAATTGTGGTGTCTACTTGCTCTTCTTCTAAATGGGGTATCGGAAAAGAGAAAGCTTCCGCACCAATAGTGGTGGGAACTTCTGCTATAGTGGTGGTAGGTCCTGGGACTGTGGCTGCTTGAGTAGTGACTGTGCTGGTAGTGTCCTCCGTTGTAACTGGTCTTGATAACCTTATGCGAATGGGTTGTACAGGGGGTTCAGTAGGAGACTGTTCAGGAGAGGGTTGTGGTGAGGGTGATTCTGGCACCTGAAGGCAGGGGATAGTTCCTCTCATTCGCTTTCCTACTCTTCCTTTGCTGGGCTTCCTAGCTTTCTTTGTGGTTCCTTTAAATGCTTTCAACTCCTCACTTGTCATTGCTCGCTCAATCGGCAAGTCATATGCTAAGCACATATATACAATTCTAGTCAGTGCGCAGCATCCATTGATGACTTTCTTTCTTTCCCATCTATGTTGTGCTAAATACATCTGATCAATGATCCAACTAGCTAGATCAACTGTCTGGGGTCCTGTACATGCCAAATATAAGCCAAATCATATGCGCTTGTGAGGCATTGTGAATCTGTCCTGAGCGGGGAAAGCAAAATGCTGCATACATATCCGCAGTGGTTTTGAAATCTCAGGTGTGATCGCCGAAATCTCTTCCCACTTTGTAACATCCCCACGTTTCATAGGGTCTGGAACTAACCTTTCTCGCTCTGTGGGCGTGTGGGTTCCATGAATCTTGATGGCAGCTCGAATCAAATCTTTAGAAAGATAAAATCTTTTATATGGTGGATCGTTCACTAAGGATGGCAAGATGAAGGTGCCTCGTAGATCCTTGTTCTCCAAAGCTATCAAAGTGGTGATTAAGTAATAGCATCTGTAGAAGTCAAGTTTAGGCAAAGGGTCACTGAAATACTCTGTGAAGCCGGCTCTTGCCCAAACATGTGTTAATTCTTGTGTGTTCTGTAGCCCTTCGAACTCTCTTGAGAGAAACTGATATTTTGCCCCAGGTACGGTCATCAAAAGTCAAATAGCCTCAAATATAAACTCAGCATCCGCCAATGGTCCTGCTAGCCCTTGAAACCAGTGAGAATTACGATGAATCTTCTTAGTATACCCTCTAGGAGGATCGTCAATAGGCATCGATCCTGGGAAACCTTGAAATTCTGGCGATGGAGCCGTCGGATGGGGCTTAGCAAGTAAATCACTAATAGTAGCCCTAGGTATACTGGTTCCAGCTTCAGATGGTCTTTCTTCGGTTTGCATGATGATTGACGTGCTAATGGAAAAGATCTGCTACAAAAGATTAGCACATTAGTATGGAAATTAATTATGCTCCCATTAAGGTGAGACCGCAATCCCTTTCCATAGCCGATGTGTAACCCGTGTAGCCAAGTGTTGTGATGTGATTGATGCAATGCTTCTTGCAGAACTAGTGTAGGTCTCTAGAAACCTATATGTTTTCAGATATTGCATGCAGTTCTTTGATGAGATGTTATTACAGGTGATGTTGGGTTATAGTGTGTGGATTTATACAAGGTTCAGTCATGAATGAGTTATTATAAGGTTGTAGATTAGTCGGGGTGGTAGTTATGTTAGACAAAGGATTAGGAGAAGACTTCTGGATACGTTTCGGTATCCACTTCCTAAGAGTTTGTGATCGGGTGATAGGTCTCTATTGAGGGACAAAAGATGAGATCGGATTTGGTGGGGTTGAAGGGTGAAGAGATTTCTGAGGGTTATATATTACATGGCTTGAGGGTTGAGCTATAATACACTATTTGTTGGTGCATTTTACCCAAGCCTACATGCTTGATATGCTTGATATTATGATCATTTGTAAGTCACATGTGTAGTCATGTGTCTTGTAAAAGAGCTCATTTTTATCTCTTGTAATTGAAAAAAAGAAAAAGGAAAAGGATGGCTTACCTCATCCATGATGTAAAAGCAATTTCATGGCTCTAACTACCTAAATCACGAATTTTTGAGCTGAGGGAATATCTCCTAGCTTTGGGGATCACTTTAGGTGGAGCCATTCGAATTCGAATTCAAAACTCCCTCCAAGAATAGCTATAAAAGGAGCAAGAAGGAAGAGGCGATTAGCAAGCCTTGTACGTGACTATTTCATGTCATTTTGTAGAGATTGAAGAGCTTACTCCATAGCTTTATCATTCTACTCCCATTGTGCAAAGATTCATTGCCAATGTGGTTGTAATCATATGTGAATCTATACATTTATCATTATCTACTTCTCTGTTTTGTTCTCTGCTATACTCACTCAGAGCAGTACATTCAGAAGGTCATATCTCGAGTTACTCATCCTTTTTCAGTGTCTTAACATGCGTTGCATATATCTTACTGTCTAGTTTCTGCCTATAAATTTTCATGGTCATTGGATTAACAGTTTTGAAGATATCTGCAATTTACTGCTCACTGATCTATCTCTGCAGAGCCCTGAGAATGGCGGGCATGTTCTAGACTTTGTAAAAATTTGTTCTCAGTGTTCAGTCTATCATTTGAAGTGTTTTAACTTGGATTGGGAAGCTTGCTAAGTCTATTTGCTATGACCAAAAGGAATTTATCTAATTCTTACCAGCTTGAGAGCACTGTTCATTTTTTCCAGCAGGTGTATGTCCAAAAATAGCAAGTTTTGGGAGCTAGTCATTTCGCAACTAGTCTTTCGTGACTTAAGCTTTTGGGATACATGTTCCAAAGTATTTGGCTGATATTTTGGTGGATTTAGGAAGCTCAAAGGGTCTACTAATCAACTCTGAAGTCTCAGTTGGCTGGTGTGAAGCTGGTTGTAGCGGCACCTACTCATCTTTGGATTGCATCCACCATCTCTCTTCACAGTGGTATTAGAGCATAGTCAAGCAACATGGGAGATGGATTTCCATCAACAATTGACAAATTGGATTGAAACAACTACTCGGCATGGTCTCTAAGGATGGAGGCTTATATTCAAGGGAGGAATCTATATGGATTCATATCCGAAGATGAAGAAATGCCAACCATGAGGAACAAAGGGCAACCATCAGATGAAGAAGTGGAAGGACTTTCGAATTGGTGTTCGAAGGATGCACTTGCAAGGTCCTATATTCTAAACTCAATCTCTGATTTTCTTTTACCTCATGTCAAGGGATGCAAGACATCAAGAGAGACCTGGAATGCACTTGCTTCTTTCTTCTCTTCCAACACTCGAGCAAGGAAGAACCAATTGTGGATGGAGTTCACAACAATGAAGAAAAGCCCGAAGCAAAATGTGACTGATTATGTCACAAAGATGAAGGAGATTTCCGACCAACTTGGAAGCATTGGAGAGGTAATTGAAGAGGAGCAAATCATTAGACAAATCATGAATGGAATCAAAGCAGACGACAAGTGGGAGTCATTCACAACAGCCATGGATTTATACATGGATATGCATGTGCCCGACCTCAACACACTCATGGGCCAAATCTTCACTCATGAAGCAAAGATTAGCAAAGGTGGTGAGTCCTCAAGAGGTAATCAAACTTCTGCCTTATACTCTGATAAAGCTAAGGTCAAGGACAAGTCAAAGAATAGGAAGAATGAAGATGAAGGTAGCTCTTTCCAAGCAAACTTTGCAGGTAGAGGAAGAGCTAGAGGAAGAGGCAGAGGTGGAAAGCAAGGCAAGGGGAGATTCCAATCATCTCAACCTTGCAATATATGTGGCTTATCTAATCATACTTCTGAAGAATGTTTCAGGAATCCTAGGAACTCAAGAGGAAGAGGATTCAATAGAGGTGGCTATGGATCAAATAGAGGCAGGTACAATGGAGGCTACAACAACAACTACTACAACAACAATTACAACAACAACAACTATCAAAGTGGCCATAGAGGAAGAAGAGATTACAATAACTATGCAAAGGACCAAAGTCAAGAAGATTCATTGTTGATTATGAATCTATCAGTGAAGAAGGGTAAGGATGATGATCACATATTTTACATTGATTCGGGATGCTCAAACCATGTAGCAGGAAATGTGGCTTTACTTTCTGATTTGGAAGATCCTCATAAGAAGCATGAAGTGCAGACAGGAGATGACACAAAGCACTCAGTGGAGACGATAGGTAATGTGAAGACATCAGATGGGAATATGAACCTCTTAAGCAAAGTCTTGTATGTCCCTACAATTACCAAAAATTTAATAAGTGTTGGACAGATTGTTGAAAAAGGATTGCAGGTTAGATTCAATCGATTTGGAGCATATGTTGAAGACCCAAGGCAAGGCTTTAGAAGGATTGCGAAAGGAGAAAAAATAGGAAGGCTTTTCACTTTTGAAGTGGAAGATACAAAGAACATAGCTTTGTTTAGCTATGGATCTCAAAATCTTACAGTGTTGGAGATATGGCACAAAAGGCTTGCTCACATTGGTGAGAGGACACTCAAACAAATTTGCAGGGACCAAAGTGTACTTGGTTTGCCTAATATCACAAGGCAACACATGATTTATAAGTGTGAAGCTTGTCAACTCGGCAAGGCTCATAGACAACCTTTCAATAAGAAAGGATATATGTATCAAAATCCTTTGGATCTAGTGCACACGGATGTGTGGGATCCAAGTAAAGAGCCATCTATATCAGGCTCAAGATATTATGTGTCTTTCATAGATGATTGTAGCAGGTGGACCATTCTGTTTTTCATGAAGCACAAGGATGAAGTGTTTAATTGCTTTAAGAAGTATATTGCTCTTGTTGAAAACCAAACAGGTAGGACTTTGAAACGACTCAGATCAGATGGTGGAGGAGAATACTTCTCTTCTGAATTTGATGCCTTCTTGCATGAAAGAGGCATTAAAAGGGAAGTCACTACAAGGTATACACCCGAACTCAATGTTGTAGCAGAGAGGAGGAACAGAGCTATTGTCGAAGCTGCAAGGTCCATGCTCAACGAAAAGGGATTGCCAAACTACCTATGGGCAGAGGCTGTGTCTACAGCCACATATCTCATAAATAGACTTCCATCTAAGTCATTAGATGGAACCACTCCATATGAAATGTGGAATGGAAGAAGACCTAGTCTAGAGCATTGTAAAATCTTTGGATGCTTAGCCTATGCTCACATTCCTTCTCAAGTAAGAGGGAAATTGGATCCCAAGGCAGAGAAGTGTGTATTCATTGGTTATGATCAAAACCAAAAAGGATATAGATTGTACAATCCAACCAATAAAGGATTTTCTGTGAGTAGAGATGTAATTTTTGATGAAAACAAATCATGGTTTGATGATGATAGGAAAGTGAAGCTGCCATATGACTTGGATGAAGATTTTCCATCACTTCAACCAAAGGAGCCAAAGCAGATTGAAGAAAGTGATTCGGAGATTGACCTAGAAGACTTGGAAAGACTAAAGCTATGGAAGAACAAAGGTAAAGCAAAGATGCAGGATGCTACATATGGACCAAAGAGCTCACATCAACCACTTAAAAGTTCTTCAAGGGAGAAGAAGAAACCAGAGAGGTTTGGTTATGATACTTCTTTGGTCACCAAGCACTCAATCTACATTGCAAAGGATTCAACCAATGAAGAACCTACCACATTCAAAGAAGCACAAAGCAAGAAAGCTTGGAGAGATGCAATGGATGAAGAAATGGAAGCCCTGAAGGAAAACGAAACTTGGGAGCTTGTACCTAACAAGCCATCTATGAAGGTAATTGGATCTCGTTGGATATACAAAATCCAGAGGAATCCAGATGGAAGTATAAATAGATACAAAGCAAGGTTAGTTGCTAAAGGGTTTGCTCAAACCCATGGTATTGATTATGAGGAGACTTTCTCTCCTGTTGCAAAAATGCCTACAATTAGGGTTCTCATTAGTCTTGCTGCATCTAGAAATTGGAATCTCTATCAACTTGATGTAAAGAATGCTTTCTTGAATGGATGGATTTCTGAGGAAGTGTATATGGCACAACCTCCTGGATATGAGGATGCACATCACCCTAACTATGTATGCAAACTAAAGAAAGCTTTGTATGGATTGAAGCAAGCTCCAAGAGCTTGGAATTTCAGATTGGTGACTTATTTGCAGGACCAAGGATTCAAAGCTAGCAAGGTGGATACCTCTTTGTTCATAAAGAGGAATGGATCTGAAGTGATATATTTATGTGTGTATGTTGATGATATTATTATCACAGGCAATGAACTTGAAGGAATCAAACAGGTAAAGACTCAAATGAAGGAGGAGTTCAAAATAAGTGACCTCGGACCACTCACTTATTTTCTTGGATTGGAGTTAATCTACACAGATTCAGGTATATACATCACACAAAGGAAGTATGTCCATGACATGCTCGTCAATTTCAAGATGGAAAATAAATCATCAATGAAAGTCATGAAGTAAAGGTAATTCCCAAAAGAGGGTGTCTGCATAGGACCACAAACATCACTAAGGACAAGCTGCAATTTCTGCGTAGCCCGAACTGAACCATCTTTTGGAAAGGAGGAACGCTGCATTTTGCCCAAAATACAGCGTTCACATACATGTTTTCCAGGTGCCTCAAGCTTGGGCAAAGAAGACACCATATCAGATTTCTGTAGGTGTAGCAAACTAGCAAAATTCAAATGACCAAAGCGTGCATGCCAAAGCTTTGCATCTGACATAGCCTGAGAATCATGAACTGCACATGCCGAATCATTCACAGATCTTTCATAGTCTATGAGCTTATACACCCCACGACATAAAATGCCAGAAGCAATAATAACATCGCCATTTGACAGATCATGAACTGTACATCTGTCATCAAAAAATTTCACAACCAAGCCAATCTTGGCTAATGCAAAAACTGATAACAAATTCTTCTTGATCCCTGGCACAAATAAAGCATCTGACAAGGTGAAAGAACTACCATCAACAGAAGTCACAATGATCTTACCAACTCCCATAACAGGATAAGAGGAGTTGTTGGCGCATGTGACAGTATTCCCTGTAGGGGCACGCTCGAGTGAAGAGAAGAAACTGTGCTGCGAGGTAATATGTTTGGTCACCCCACTGTCAAAGTACCAAACATCTGAGTCCACTGCAGACATGCACTGCTCATGAGAAGATGGGTCAAAACTGCAAACAGTAGTAAACACCCATTCTTCTTCCTGCACAAGATTAACAGACTCTGTTTTTGGTGTAGAGGCTTCTGCAACAACCATTCCAGCCTCCTTTTTCTTTGCCTCTTTTGCAGCCAGTTTTGGACAGTTCTTTATGATATGATCATTCCCTTTACAGTACTTGCAAAACAATATCTACTTTTCTGATTTCTTCTCATCTCTATCCCGGTTCTTCGAATGTGCAGCATTTGCAGATTTCTGCTTACTAGTAGAAGAGCTCCATTTTCCTTTGCCCTTCTGACTAGCCAGGAAAGCTTGATCTACAAAACGCATAATGGACCTGTTCTGCCTGGACTGATCTTCCTGCAACAGAACAGAGACTAACTCCTCAAATGATAAGGCATTCGGAGTGCCTTTCATCATCAACCAAAGAGTAGAAGCAAAACTCTGATATGAATCAGGAAGACCATTCAGAACGGTTTGCACAAGTGAGCTGTCTGGTATAACCTCATCAACAGAAATCAACTGTTCCTTCAAATCTTTGATCTTCGTTAGGAAACTGTCCATAGAATCACCTTCATTCATGTGCTCACTCTCCAACTGTTTTCGGAGGTAAGCAACACGAGCCTCATTCCTAGCTTGGTACAATGTGGTAAGTGTATCCCAAGCATCCCTAGCTGTTTTGCAAGAGCGAATATGAGGAATAATGGCACGTTTGACAAATAAAGCTATCAATGCATGTGCTTGGGCATCTCTACCATCCCAACGAATCTGCTCTGCAGTAGGTGCAACAGAAACAGTAGCACGAACAGGAATCTGCACAATATCATCTTCGACACCATCTTCATCAGCTCGAGCACCTGTATTTGTAGTACCTGTCGTTACAGGTGTAACAGGACATCTTTCAACACCCTGCTCAATGTTCCACAATCCTTTTGCAACCAAAACATGTCGCATCATATAATCCCATAATGGGTAGTTGGTACCATCCAACTTATCCTCAATAGCCAACATACGGAATACATCACTGCTTTCAGCCATGGCCGGTGACTAAAATACCTTGATGCAGAAAATTTATCGTATCCACAAAAACTGTGTTTTTCTGAGATCGAACTGTCACGTCATAGTGCGATAGTGTTCAAGCAGAAGTGCTGCTTGTAGTGTGTTGCGGTGTTGTGAATTGTTGCAAAAGAAATGGCAAACGCAGATGGGATGAGTCAGCTTATGAGCGATAAGCTGGACAAGAACAACTTCCATGATTGGAGATTCAGAATGACAAATTTCTTGATGGAAAAAGACTACTGGAATTACATCGAAGGAGAGAATGAAAATACTCCGCAATTACCAGAAAGGAATCGGAGTGCAGAACAGTTAAGAGCATATGAGGAATGGAATCAAGGAGCACGAAAGGTAATGTATTGGCTATTTGTTAGCATACAGGATAGCATGATTGGACACATATAGGATGCCAAGACTCCAAAAGAGGCTTGGAACAGTTTGGTCACTTTGTACGAGACCAATACAAAGGCACGGAAATTGCAACTCAAGAAGGAGCTGCATACATTGGAGAAAAAGAGCATGTCGGTAAGTGACTACACTCTAAAAATCAAAAGCATATGTGAGTCACTTGCATTTTTTGGCGTGAATGTAGATGATGATGATAAGGTGGAAGTGTGCCTTCGTGGTTTAGGAGCTCCATATAAGCAGTTCAGAACTTCTATACAGACTAGCGAAAATATTCTGAATTTTGCTGATTTGGTCTCTATGCTGATTATTGAAGAAAAGAATCTTGGTGAGGATTCAAACTCCCAAGGAAAGCCTAGTTCTGAGCAGGTATTCTACTCTGGCAGAGGAAGAGGCAGAGGTAGAGGTTTTGGAAGTGGAAGAGGAAACAATAACCAAGACCAAGGTCAACAACAGAATCATGAAGGAGGAAGAGGACAGTTTCGAGGTAAGGGGAGCCAAAGAGGTCGCAGAAATTTCCAAAGAAATGATTCAGGTAATGATAGTAAAGGATGCTGGAATTGTGGTAAACCTGGACACTTTGAACGTGATTGCAGGTTAAAGAATCAAAATAACAGAAGGCAGCAAAACAACTATGCATCCACAAGTGTAGATGATTCTGAGAAGCTGTTTATGGTTCAACATCACATGATGAATACGATGTCTGCTGGTGTTTCAAAATCGAATGATAATGTTTGGTATGTTGATTCAGGTGCTTCAAATCACATGACCAGTGATGCAAAATGGTTTAGTAGCTTGCAAAAAATGCCAGTTCCTGGATATGTTGAAACAGGTGATGACACATCGCATCCTATTGAGCATACAGGAAACATAGCATTGTGTATGGAGGACGGAAAGGTAAAACATCTCGCTGATGTGCTGCATGTTCCAAATATAATGAAGAATCTGGTTTCTGTTGGACAAATGGTTGACCAGGGATTACAAGTCAGGTTCAATGCTAATGGATTATATGTAGAAGAGTACAAGCAGGATGGACGATTGGTTGCCAAAGGAAACAAAGTGGGTAGGATGTTCACCTTAAATGTGAAGATTCCTGAAATGAATGCAGCCATGTTTGCAAAAGGTGCAGGAGTTATTGCAGATATAGAGATATGGCACAAACGGATTGGACATGCAAACGTGCAAAGGATGAAACTGATGCATTCAAAGGAGATTGTCCATGGACTACCAAATTTCAAAGTTGCAGAAATGCAAAAGGTATGTGCAACATGTCAATTTGGTAAACAATCAAGAGCATCATTTCCACATGACAAGCATGTTAGTGAGAATGTACTAGAAGTAGTACATACAGATGTTTTGGGGTTCAGCAAAGACCACATCTATGGGCGGTTGCAGGTTTTATGTTACTTTCATTGATGACCATACACGTAAAGTATGGGTATATTTCATGAAAGAGAAGAGTGAGGTGTTTACTCACTTCCAGAATTTTAAAGTTATGGTGGAAAAGCAGACAGGGAAGTACATTCAAACATTAAGATCTAATGGAGAAGGTGAATACATGTCAAATGAGTTCAGCAGTTTTCTAAAAAATCATGGAATTTGGTGTTAGTTTTCATGCAGGTACACACCACAACAGAATGGTGTTGCTGAATGCAAAAATAGACATATTGCAGAAATAGCAAGAGCCTTGATGGCTGAGAAGAATATGCCTCATTGTTATTGGGCAAAAGCTGTGCATACTGCTGTATACATCATGAACAGAACTCCCACTACTGCTGTACATCAAGTTACACCTGAAGAGAAGTTTACAGGTAAAAAGCCAAACTTATCACATATGAAAGTTTTTGGCTGTATTGCATATGTACATGTTCCAGATGAGTTGAGGACGAAGCTTGATCCGAAAGCAGAAAAATGTGTCTTCATTGGATATTCCCTTGAGCAAAAGGGATACAAATGTTATAACCCACTCACACGATAGGTGAAGGTGAGCAGAGATGTGGTATTTGATGAAATATCAAGCTTCTATGCAGATGCCAAAGAAGGACTTAATCTTGAACCAAATGACAAAGAAAATGCTGAAAAATCTAGTGCAGAATCTCAAGTTATGTTATGTGAGTGCTACTTTGGATTATGCATTGTTTTATGAAGCTGGTGTAGATTTGCAGGCTCATGGATACACCGATGCAGATTGGGCTGGTAGTACTCCAGATAGAAGATCTACTAGTGGCTTTCTTTTCTCACCAGGAGGTGCAGCTATTACATGGAGCAGTAAGAAGCAACCCACTGTTGCGTTGTCGAGTATAGAGGCTGAGTATAGAGGTGCTGCAATGGCAGCATGTGAGGCATCATGGCTATAGATGTTACTTGCAGATTTAGGTGTGGAAGTGCAAAAGCCTATCACTATCTATTGTGATAATCTTAGCAGCATACAATTAGCACGGAACCTTGTTTTCCATGCTAGAACAAAGCATATCGAGGTACATTATCACTTCATCAGAGAGAAGCTATTAGCAGGTGAGATTGATCTTGTTTATATGAGAACAGATGAGCAGGTTGCTGATATTTTCACCAAAGCACTTGGAGCTGAGAAGTTGAAGAAGTTTTGGAAGATGCTTGGATTAGAGGATGTGGCGTTGAGCTTGAGGGGGAGTGTTGAGATATCAAGCTCAACATGTGATGATCCAGGATGACACGTACCAGTTTTTTGTTTCTCTGACATGTATAGTGGTCACGCCACTATATGTCAGGGATACTTCATTGCGATTTATTAGATTTATCTACCGAGAGTGATGGCACACTTGTTTCTTGCGAGCTCACTCATTCGGGGACATTAGGTTTTTCCTTATGTACTGGTCTTTATATATTGCACTGGTTGTATTCTTGTTTTTAGGTCATTCTTGTACATTCCTTTTATGTAATAGAAGAAGAAGAACAAGATTATTCTTCCTTGCCTCAATCTGTGTGTGTGCTTCTCCTTGAGAGTGAGAGTGTGTGTGTGAGCTCTCTTCCTTATCTCCTTCCTCATGACAATAGGTTCACATGTGGTTCTTCCTTGTGAAAAGATAAAAGGAAGTGTAGTCCTAAGTCATTATCTAAGAATTCAGGCTTGCTGATTCCGTCGATAGCTCCCCTCGAGCGTAAGATGCTTAAAACTTCAATTCTTCTTTATTTCATGCAAACCAATCATTGACTTAAAGGTGCTTAATTTTCTTCCATCCAATTCTTTTGTCATCATATCTACACATTTTTTATTTGTAGTTACATATGAGGGTTGTATCTCCTTACTCATGATCTTCTCCCTAACATAATGGTAGTGAACTTTAATATTTTTGGTGATGGCATGATAGATAGGGTTAGCAGCAACATGCCATGAACTAGTGTATGTGTGGAGTAGAAGTGTTCAACCCTAAATCTTAATATAGGGTCCTAATCCACATAGCTTCTTGAGTAGTGTTTGCAAGTCCTCTGTATTTAGCTTCAATTGATGAAAGAGCAACTATAGGTTGCTCTTTGATTACCATGAAATCAATTTTGTATCTGCAAAGCTAAGATATCTTGATGTGCTTCTCCTATCATCCCTAGAGCTTGCCCAATCAGCATTAGAAAGTAATTTGACATCTATATCAGAGGTATAAGGGTAGTATAACACTTCATTAATTATGCCCTTCAAATATTTTAGGATTTTTTTGGTTGCTTCCATGTGAGGTTCTCTTGCAGTGTGCATGAACTCACCTAGCACACTAACTCCATAGCATATGTCTAGTTGAGTTAGAGTAGCAAAGTTCAAGCTTCCAACTAAGCTTTGGTAACTAGTCACATCTTCAATTCACTCGCCTTCATGAGCACTTATTGTTGAGCCCATAAAAGTCATGTTGGTCAAAGTCAACTGCAGTCAAAGTCAACGGTCAAAGTCAACTGGTCAAAGTCTACAAGGTCAAAGGTCAAAGTCAATAGGTGCAAAGTCAAAGTGCAGGTGTCAAAGTGCACAGGTGGTGCATAAGTAATTGTCCACAAAGGGTAAATCGGAGAAAGTGGGTTGCAGGTTGCAGAGGTATTTTCTCTAATTTCCCTAAGGCTCAAAGTGTGTTTTAAAGTGTTTTGGAAGGTTCAGGTGAACCCCCCTTATGTGCAAAAGTGAAGAATTAAAAGGAAATGTGAAGGCATGTGAAGCGGCAAAGTGTACGCACAGGTGAAAGTATGGCCCCCCATTAAAATTTTTGGTTTTAGACTAAAGTCACTACAGGACAAAACAGTGAGTAGTTGGCTGCCACTTGGGAGAGCAATCTTGGAATATCAAAGTGAGCACCAAGATTCACTTGCAGTGAGGAGCGTACGTGATCGACACACTCAAATCAAGGCAAGAGCCATTCTTGGACCAAGGTGAGAGTAAGCAAGAGAGCATAGGCTAAGTGGAGCAAGAGAGGGAAGTGCAAGAGACACCAGAGTACGTCGCACAGAAGTGGAAGTGCAAGGTGCATAGAGGGTGACCAAGGATTTTGGTGCAGAGAAGTGCTAAGCTATAGTTCCCCCAAGTATCTCAAGGTCCTTTGGCAGTGCACGCTTGCCGACAGCAGGTATTCACTCCTCCCCCTTTGTGGAAGCTTGGTGCAAGGTGTGCACAAGGAGAAGCTTGAAGCAGGTGGAGGTCTGTTGCAGAGGAGGTCGGCAGCAAAAGGACATTGGGATATTGGATATTTTGTAATTGGGCACTTTGTGGGTTTGTGCACAGAGGTATTGGTGTATCTTGTATTTCAAACATTGTACTTTTCTTACTGTAATCAAGCGGCAGAAACTTCCAAGGTGTATTTTCTCTTTTGGTCTTTTCATTTTCTCCTACAAACCCTCAAACTCCTTCTTGTCAAAGAATCCCCCAACAAATTTGGCACGCCCGGTGGGACTTCCAAGGAGCTTTGAGCATAGGAGACTATATATTGCCATTGGAGGACAATATTCCACTGTCAGTGTCGACAACATTACTCCAGTGGGCCAAAAGGTACATACTTTTATCAAGTGTCTCATTTTAAGTGGACTATGAATAGCTCATGACCGCGACCCGGTCACAAACCTTGAGAATCAAGTGCAAGCAGACAAGAAGAAAGACGAACAGAAGATCATCGAGTCCACTTTCATCGACTTCATCGGTAGGAAGCATGGCAGGACAGGTGGACCTAGAAATCTTGCTCTCCAGATTAAACATAAAATTTCCCTCCTTCAGGGGTTTAGCCCAGGAGGACCCAGATGAGCACATTCGACGATTTCTTGCATTATGTAAGACTAGGGGGCTAATGGTTAGGGAAGATGCTTTCTTGATACTCTTCCCAGCCACATTGGAAGGACTGGCAGACAAGTGGTTCAGCCAGTTTGCTGAAAACCACTTTACCACTTGGGATTTGATGAAGGATGCTTTTAGAAATCAATTCCAGCAGGGGAACACAGCAGAGATTATCATAGAAGAGCTAGAGAACTTGAGATTGGGTCCAGAAGAAAAGTTCCCAGAATTTGTGACCAGAGCCAAATCACTAATGGCCAAACTACCAGATCCACCCCATGATTTTTTTGTCAAGAAATGGTTAGCCAAGCCCCTACCAGTAGCCACTCAATGCAAAATAAAGGAATTAGTATTACCTACAGCCTCCATAGAGGAGTTCATCACCACGGCTACAAGACTGGAGCAAATAAGGCACCAATATGGGACAACTTCTTCACCACCAACATATGGTACAGACATGGAGGATCCAGTGACCCAGCTGAGGAGGGAGTTGGAGGGCTTAAAGAGAAATAAGCCCTACAAAGAGGAGGAGACTGCTGTGGCTCAATTGAGAAGGGAGATTGAAGCACTCAAGCTCCAAAAGGAAGAGGAAGCCCAGGCAGAGGAATTAGCTCAGCTGCGACAGGAGTTGCAGGAGCTCAAAGGAGGAGGCATCAAGAGTGGTCTTTGGTGTTCCATGTGCAGCAAACAAGGGCATATAGTAAGTGAGTGCCCTCTGTTAAGTGTAACTTGCCAATTATGCAGGAAGGTTGGCCATGAGGCCCATGAATGCCAATCAAGAGGAATGCCTGCAACGACATACTGGACCCAAGGAGGACCCCCAACAACCACAAATGTGATGGCTGCACAAAATCAAGGTAACAACTATAACCCTAGACAGAGGAATAATTTTGGAAATGGGCCTAGGAGGCCAATAATCTGTTTTAGGTGCGGAGAATGTGGGCACTACCAAAGTAGGTGCACCCTACCAGAGAATGCACCCCCTTGCAGGAACTGCCCTGAGGCCAGAGACCATTATACATATGGTTGTCCTAAGAATCAAGCCTCTTCATCAGGGCCCCATATCCAAATGATTTCTGTGAAGGAAGAAGAAATGGCAAATCAAGTTAAGGTGCCATCACCATCTACCAGGGTGGTGCAGTTAGAAGAAATTGACTCTTTTACTGTGCAGACAAGAAGCAAGGGGAAGGCTCCAGTGGACATGGGTCAAGAATCATTGATTAATGGATTAAACAGAGACAAAGGTGTGTCCGAAGACCTAGCCACCACAAGTGCAGACACAAGGCAAAAGGAAAATTGCACAGGTACCAGTAATGCCATTGGACATGCATTCAGCAGGGCTCATGAGGAGTTGGATAAGTCAAATGGAGCCCAAGCTCTTAAGGAATCAGAAGCCTCCAGACTGCTCAAATCCATGAAAAAGGAGGTTAGTATTTTTGATTTAATAAAGATGGATGGGAAGTTCAGGTCAGAACTCTTGCAGATAATTGATGACGCTTCCACTACAAGTTTGGTGGCAACGACTGCTGTTGTACATGAAGGAAAAATTGTAAGGGAAGCACCCCTTACAGATTATAAAAGTCCTCGGCTGACAGTAGCTATCAAGGGTCATGAATTTAAAGGAGTTATTGTGGATGGTGGTTCTGGCATTAACTTGATGCCTGAACATACAATGAAAAGAATTGGACTCCACCCTTCAAGGCCTGCAAATTTCACTGTCACTTTGGCAGATCAGAGCAAAGTAAGGCCCTTGGGAGTAATCCCAAAAGTTCCACTTGAAGTACAAGGTAATTTATTCATCCTGGATTTTGTGGTTTTAAGATTACCCCAGGTTGAAGGAGGATTTCCTCTCTTAATTGGACGACCATGGCTGAGGCACGCAAGTGTCATTCATGATTGGGGCAAGGATACTATGTGGGTACAAAAGAAAGGGCAGGAGCTGACACAGATTCATTTAGAAGAGGGCCCAGATAATCAAGGAAACACTAGCATGATGCAAGCAGTTGGCATTTGCATGGAAACAGAATTGGAGGATCAACCCCAAATAGATTTTGAGGAAGAAGAGGATATTCTAAATTGGCTCCAAGCAGGCAACTCTTCCTCTTGTTTTGGAATTTTTCTTAATAATTGTTGTACAATTGAAGGTTATGATGAAGATAAGGAGAAAGTCCAGGTTGATGGATTGGGAGAGCCCATTACAAACCACAGAAGGGGCAGGAAGACAACCCTCAAATGCATTTTTGAGGAGGATATGACTACTACAGAAAATGAAGTTAATAAAGATAAAGGCAAAGTAAAAGATTCTAGTGAAGAGTGTTCTTTTCCAATTCAAGAAATACCTGCAGGTTGGATGCAGGATAAGGAAGAACAGATTGAAATCCAAAACACCCCTGCTTATGAAGCAATGCAAGAAAAGCTAGAAGACAAAGACAAGGAAGGAGAGGAGAAGGAGGATACTCTGGTAGAGAGAAATCCTGTCCAAGAAATACAATTAGGCAATCAAGACAATGATCGGCCAGTTTTGGTGGCCACTTGGTTGTGGAGCCACCCAGGGCTCCTTGAAAAGGTAAAATCATTCTTGACCAAATATATAGATGTTTTTGCTTGGCATTATAAAGACTTAGAAGGAGTGCCTGCAACTTATGGAGAGCATAGAATCCCTCTGGTTGATGGAGCAAAACCTATAAGAGGGAAGAGTTATAGACTTAACCCAAAATATGCTGAAGCTGTCTATGTGGAAATCCAGAAGATGGAGGATGCAGGAATCATCATTCCTGTAGAACACTCAGAGTGGCTCTCCCCTATGGTTATAGTACCAAAGAAGAATACTCATAAAATCAGAATTTGTGTTGATTTTAGAGCACTCAATAAGGTGAACATTCCAGATGGTTTCCCAATGCCTTTTGCAGAACAAGTCATTGAAGAAGTAGCTGGGCATGCCTTATATAGCTTTATGGATGGATTCAGTGGCTATAATCAAATATCAATACACCCAGAGGATCGAGAAAAGACTGCTTTTATCACACCTTGGGGAACATATGTGTATGTAAAAATGCCATTTGGGCTCAGAAATGCCCCAGCCACCTTTAACAGAACGGTCAATCTCATCTTTGGCCCCCTATTGCTGGAATCACTTAGAATCTTCATGGATGACTTCTCTTCGTTTTCAGGATCTCACAAAGAAACTCCTCTAGATTGTTTGGACCACCATCTGAGGCAGCTGCATAATGTTTTCAAAAGATGCAGAGAAACTAAGTTAAAGCTCAATCCAAACAAATGTCATTTTCTTGTGACAGAAGGAACTCTCTTAGGACATGTGGTGTCAGCTAAAGGTATGGCCCCGGATCCTGACAAAATCATTTCTATCTTAAAGTTGCCTAAACCTAAATCCCCTAAAGAGATCCAGAGTTTTTTGGGGCATACTGGATACCATAGAAGGTTTATTAAAATGTATGCAGAGATAGCCAGACCTCTGGCTAGACTTACAGGTAAGGAAGTACCTTTTAAATGGGAAGAAGAGGAAGAAAAAGCATATCAAACATTGCGGTCCAGGTTAGTGTCTGCTCCTATTTTGATCACACCTGAATGGTCAAGAATCTTTCATATACATGTAGATGCCAGTGCCTATGCAGTGGGGGCAGTTTTGACACAACCTAGTGAAGAATTTAAGATGGACAGACCAATTCAGTATGCTAGTAGAATTTTGACTAAGGCTGAAAAGAATTACAGCACCACTGAACGGGAAGCCTTAGCAATGGTTTTTGCGGTCCAAAAATTTCGTCATTATTTGTTGGGAGTAAAATTCGTTATTATAACTGACCACCAACCTCTCAAGTACTTGCTCAACAAACCACAAGCCACTGGTAGAATATGGAGGTGGTTATTGTTATTCCAAGAGTTCGATTTTTCTGTGGTCCACAGACCAGGTAAAGAGAATGTTATGGCGGATCACCTTTCCAGAATCAACATGATGGAGCAAGTTAGTGGAATCAATGATGATTTTCCAGATGCTCATCTGTTTGCTGTCCAGGCCCAAGGTTGGTATTATGATATCAAGAATTTCATTAAAACAGGGATGTATCCAGAAAAGGCTAGTGCTGTGCAAAGGAAGAGATTGCTACTCAAGAGCAGACCATACACCTTCCTTGAAGATAAATTATATAGACAGGGAAAGGATGACAGACTTAGGAAGTGCTTGGAGAAAGAAGAAGTGAGGAAAGTCCTTCACTCTGCACATGAAGGACCAGGTGGTGGGCACCTTCCAGGGCATATTATGAGTCAGAGGATATTAGATGCTGGTCTATGGTGGCCTACACTATTTAAGGATGCAGATGAATGGGGAAAGGCATGTGACGTTTGCCAGAGGTGTGGACCTAAGCCCACAACGCAGAGACATAACCCCTTGATTGTTTCCACTTCCTGGCAACCATTTGAAAAGTGGGGGCTGGATTTTGTAGGGCCCATCTATCCTCCGACAATTCCAAAAAGAGAGAAATATCTCTTGATAGCTACCGATTATGCGACCAAGTGGGCTGAAGCTATTGCTTCCCCCGACTGCACTGCCCAAACTGTTGCCGATTTCATTTATAGTAACATCATTTGCAGGTTTGGATGCCCATTTGAAATTTGTACAGATCAAGGTACACATTTTGTCAATAAGGTCCTGCAGGAAATTTTTAACAGGTATAGAATTCTACATAGGACTTCTTGTGCTTACTATCCAAGAGCCAATGGACAGGCTGAATCGACAAATAAAGTTTTGATCTCAATGTTAAGGAAGGAATGTATGTTACAACCCACTTCCTGGGGCATTGCTTATCAAGGTACCCTATGGGCATACAGATTAGCTTACAAAGAGGCCACAGGATATTCTCCATTTCAACTGGTTTATGGAATATTGCCCATTGAGCCCTTTGAATTTTTTCATGGCTCACCTAAGATAGCATACATGCAGGGCAAAAAAGACTGTGATGTCTCTCAGAGAATAGGGGCACTACATAAAGTGGAGGAGATTCGTCTCCTAGCAACAAAACAATTGATCGAGACTCAGATGAAGAGGAAAGAGGCACATGATCGACACCTGTGGAACAACAACATTGAAGCAGGCATGTTGGTTCTTCTCCATAGACCTCACCTTCATACACAACTGAGAGGAAAATGGCTTCCAAATTGGGAAGGACCTTATAGAGTCAAAACAATGCTAAACTTGGGAGCTGTGGAGTTAGAGACGCTGAAAGGAGAGGCCTTGCCACTGGTCAATATTTCAAGGTTGAAGGCCTATCATCAACACACTTAATGACGTATGGATCACCTGGAACTGCCAAATATGTCCAGGTTGTACATAACTTTCTCATCATATTTTGCTCAGTTTTAGTAGTTTTCCTTATCAATTTCATCTTTGTTATTGGTGTTTTTAGAAAACCTAGAAAATATTTCAAAACCACGGCCAAGCAAGCTCTTTTTTGGAAATTTTCTAGCAATTTTAGCATTTTTCTAGCAATTTTTATCCCTTTCCGAGGTCTTTTTATTGCCCAATTTGAGGAATAAATGGAGGGTCTCTGTGGTTTGATGAAGGATTTTAGGCTCAACATGTAGAAAATTTCATCAGAATTTTTTCAGAATTTTTTTAGAATTTTTTGGCCAATTTTTGGCATTTTTTTCAGATTTTTCCTTGATTTTTCTCTAAATTGGGCTATTTCAAAAAAAAAAAAAAAAAAAAAAAAAAAAAAAAAAAAAAGCCCCCTAGGGAATTTGCGGGTTCCCAAAAAAAAAAAAAAAAAAAAAAAAAAAAAAAAAAAAAAAAAAAAAAAAAAAAAAAAAAAAAAAGACCCCGCCCGCCTGCCCGCCCCCCGCCCCCCCCTCTCCAATACTCCACACACCCCCCCCCCCTCAAACCCACGCCCCCCCCCTCCCGACCCCGCTCGGCACAGCACCCCCCAGCCCCCCCCCCCTCTCAATCCAGCGCCCCCCCCCCCCTCCCGACCCCGCCCGGCACCCCCTAACACAACACACCCCCCCCTCTCCATACAGCGCCCCCCCCCCTCCCGACCCCGCTCGGCACCCCCTCACACAACACACACCCCCCCTCAAACCCACGCCCCCCCCCCTCCCGACCCCGCTCGGCACAGCACCCCCCAGCCCCCCCCCCCCTCTCCAATACTCAACACACCCCCCCTCTCAAACCCACGCCCCCCCCCCTCCCGACCCCGCTCGGCACAGCACCCCCCAGCCCCCCCCTCTCCAATACTCCACACTCCCCCCCTCTCAAACCCACGCCCCCCCCTCCCGACCCCGCTCGGCACAGCACCCCCCAGCCCCCCCCCTCTCCAATACTCAACACCCCCCCTCTCAAACCCATACTCTCAAAAAAAAAAAAAAAAAAAAAAAAAGCCCCCGCCCGCCCGCCCCCCCCTCCCGACCCCGCTCGGCACAGCACCCCCCAGCCCCCCCCCTCTCCAATACTCAACACCCCCCCTCTCAAACCCATACTCTCAAAAAAAAAAAAAAAAAAAAAAAAAAGCCCCCGCCCGCCCGCCCGCCCCCCCGCCCCCCCCCGCCCCCCCCTCTCCAATACTCCACACACCCCCCCTCTCACACCCCAGCGCCCCCCCTCCCGACCCCGCTCACCACAACCCCCCCCCCCCCTCATCACACCCCAGCGCCCCCCCTCCCGACCCCGCTCGGCACCCCCCTCACACAACACACACCCCCCCTCTCAATCCAGCGCCCCCCCCCCCTCCCGACCCCGCCCGGCACCCCCTAACACAACACACCCCCCCCTCTCCATACAGCGCCCCCCCCCCCTCCCGACCCCGCTCGGCACCCCCTCACACAACACACCCCCCCCCTCTCACTACAACACTTCCCCCCCCCTCTCAATCCAGCGCCCCCCCCCCCCTCCCGACCCCGCTCGGCACCCCCCTCACACAACACACACCCCCCCTCTCAATCCAGCGCCCCCCCCCCCTCCCGACCCCGCCCGGCACCCCCTAACACAACACACCCCCCCTCTCAATCCAGCGCCCCCCCCCCTCCCGACCCCGCCCGGCACCCCCTAACACAACACACCCCCCCCTCTCCATACAGCGCCCCCCCCCCCTCCCGACCCCGCTCGGCACCCCCTCACACAACACACCCCCCCCTCTCACTACAACACTTCCCCCCCCCTCTCAATCCAGCGCCCCCCCCCCTCCCGACCCCGCTCGGCACCCCCCTCACACAACACACACACCCCCTCTCAATCCAGCGCCCCCCCCCCCTCCCGACCCCGCCCGGCACCCCCTAACACAACACACCCCCCCCTCTCCATACAGCGCCCCCCCCCCCCTCCCGACCCCGCTCGGCACCCCCTCACACAACACACCCCCCCCTCTCACTACAACACTTCCCCCCCCCTCTCAATCCAGCGCCCCCCCCCCCTCCCGACCCCGCTCGGCACCCCCCCTCACACAACACACACCCCCCCTCTTTTATTTATTTATTTATTTATTTATTTATTTATTTATTTTTTTAATTATTATTTTTATTTTTTATTTTATTTCATTATTTATTTTCTTTATTTATCACACCCCAACCCCGCTCAACACACCCCAAACCCCCCTCCCAACCCCGCTCAACACACCCCAACCCCCCCTCCCAACCCCGCTCAACACACCCCAACCCCCCCCTCCCAACCCCGCTCGACACAACCCAACCCCCCCCCCCCCCCTCTTTTATTTCTTTTATTATTTTTTTTTATTTTTTATTTTATTTCATTATTTATTTTCTTTATTTATCCCACCCCAACCCCGCTCAACACACCCCAACCCCCCCCTCCCAACCCCGCTCAACACACCCCAACCCCCCCCTCCCAACCCCGCTCGGCACAACCCAACCCCCCCCCCCCTCTTTTATTTTTTATTCTTATTATTTTTATTTTTATTTTATTTCATTATTTATTTTCTTTATTTATCACACCCCAACCCCGCTCAACACACCCCAACCCCCCCCCACCCCAACCCCGCTCAACACACCCCAACCCCCCCCTCCCAACCCCGCTCGACACAACCCAACCCCCCCCCCCCCCCCTCTTTTATTTCTTTTATTATTTTTTTTTTATTTTTTATTTTATTTCATTATTTATTTTCTTTATTTATCCCACCCCAACCCCGCTCAACACACCCCAACCCCCCCCTCCCAACCCCGCTCAACACACCCCAACCCCCCCCTCCCAACCCCGCTCGGCACAACCCAACCCCCCCCCCCCCCCTCTTTTATTTTTTTTATTATTATTTTTATTTTTTATTTTATTTCATTATTTATTTTCTTTATTTATCCCACCCCAACCCCGCTCAACACACCCCAACCCCCCCCTCCCAACCCCGCTCAACACACCCCAACCCCCCCCCTCCCAACCCCGCTCGGCACAACCCAACCCCCCCCCCCCCCCCCTCTTTTATTTTTTTTTATTATTATTATTTTTATTTTTTATTTTATTTCATTATTTATTTTCTTTATTTCTCACACCCCAACCCCGCTCAACACACCCCAACCCCCCCCCACCCCAACCCCGCTCAACACACCCCAACCCCCCCCCCCTCTCTTTTATTTTTTTATTATTTTATTATTATTTTTATTTTTTATTTTATTTCATTATTTATTTTCTTTATTTATTTTCCTTTTAATTATTTTTTATTATTTAGGCGTTCGAATTTCTTTCCTAATTATATTAAATAAATAAATATTAAAAAAAAAAAAAAAAAAAAAAAAAAAATTCGATATCCATTTTTTTATTATTACTTTATATTTTTTATTTTTTATGGCTTGAAGCTTTTGGCTCTGAATTGTGCCTCGGTTGGCCGTTTTTTACAAAAAAGGAGTCATTTTCATGTTTTTCGGCATCTCTGGACTCCGTTTTTGGCTTTATTTTTCCAAATTCCAACATTTTATCTGAGTTTTGGTCAAAACCCTCACTATTTGAACACAATTATCCCATGTTTTTATTTACCCACATTCTCCAAATGGTCTATTCTCACCTTGTCTTCCCTTATGTTTAATAATATCCCATATGTACCCTCTGTAGCCCTCCAATTTGATCATTTTAGCCTCCTCCCGACCCCTGATTCCTACTCCCACTCCCTCCCTTTACCAATATGCCCAGCCACATCCTTTCCCCTCCCTACCCCATCCATCTTTGCACCCTCAGCCCTCCCTTCCCCTTCCTTTCTACCCTCCCATTGCCCCCCTTTTTTGCTTTTCCATTCCAAAATCCCAATTTTGGTTCTTCTCTGGTGCTTGTTCTCTCCTGCTTTTGGTGGAATTGGTTGCTGCTCAGATGTCCTATTCAAGTTTTTGCGGCTCTTCAAAGTTTTAGCTATAGCTCTCCGGGACGGAGAGCACATTAGGTGGTGGGCAACTGTTGAGCCCATAAAAGTCATGTTGGTCAAAGTCAACTGCAGTCAAAGTCAACGGTCAAAGTCAACTGGTCAAAGTCTACAAGGTCAAAGGTCAAAGTCAATAGGTGCAAAGTCAAAGTGCAGGTGTCAAAGTGCACAGGTGGTGCATAAGTAATTGTCCACAAAGGGTAAATCGGAGAAAGTGGGTTGCAGGTTGCAGAGGTATTTTCTCTAATTTCCCTAAGGCTCAAAGTGTGTTTTAAAGTGTTTTGGAAGGTTCAGGTGAACCCCCCTTATGTGCAAAAGTGAAGAATTAAAAGGAAATGTGAAGGCATGTGAAGCGGCAAAGTGTACGCACAGGTGAAAGTATGGCCCCCCATTAAAATTTTTGGTTTTAGACTAAAGTCACTACAGGACAAAACAGTGAGTAGTTGGCTGCCACTTGGGAGAGCAATCTTGGAATATCAAAGTGAGCACCAAGATTCACTTGCAGTGAGGAGCGTACGTGATCGACACACTCAAATCAAGGCAAGAGCCATTCTTGGACCAAGGTGAGAGTAAGCAAGAGAGCATAGGCTAAGTGGAGCAAGAGAGGGAAGTGCAAGAGACACCAGAGTACGTCGCACAGAAGTGGAAGTGCAAGGTGCATAGAGGGTGACCAAGGATTTTGGTGCAGAGAAGTGCTAAGCTATAGTTCCCCCAAGTATCTCAAGGTCCTTTGGCAGTGCACGCTTGCCGACAGCAGGTATTCACTCCTCCCCCTTTGTGGAAGCTTGGTGCAAGGTGTGCACAAGGAGAAGCTTGAAGCAGGTGGAGGTCTGTTGCAGAGGAGGTCGGCAGCAAAAGGACATTGGGATATTGGATATTTTGTAATTGGGCACTTTGTGGGTTTGTGCACAGAGGTATTGGTGTATCTTGTATTTCAAACATTGTACTTTTCTTACTGTAATCAAGCGGCAGAAACTTCCAAGGTGTATTTTCTCTTTTGGTCTTTTCATTTTCTCCTACAAACCCTCAAACTCCTTCTTGTCAAAGAATCCCCCAACACTTATCTTTTGATTTACCTCCATGGGTGTACCTGAAACCTTTGTATTTTCCATCTTGAACTTGCTAAGCATATCTCCAAGGTACTCTCTCTTAGTTGGGAACATACCTTCTCTATATACACTACTTCCAAACCTAGGCGGTATATGAGAAGGCCAAGATTGCTGACCTTGAATTCCTCTTTCATCTAAGCTTTAATCCACTTGATTCCATCTACATCATTATGTGTAATGATTATATCATCCAGATATACAAAATGTAATATGACCTCTGAGTGGTTCCTCTTTATGAAGAGGGAAGGATCTACCTTGTTCATCATAAATCCTATACCTTTCAAATAAGTGACTAGCCTATGATTCCAAGCTCTAGGAGCTTGCTTCAATCCATACAAGGCTTTCTTCAACCTACATACATATTCTGGATATGATTGATCTTGAAAGCATGGAGGTTGAGCCATGTATACCTCCTCTAAAATCCAACCATTTAGAAAGGCATTTTTCACATCCATTTGATAGATATTCCAATTCTTACAAGATGGTACACATGAGTACTCTAATTGTAGGCTTCTTTGCCATAGGGGAGAATGTCTCTTCATAATCAATACTTTGGGTTTGAGCAAACCCTTTGGCTACAAGCCTTGCTTTATGTGTTAATTGAACAATCATAATTCTTTTTTACCTTATGAATCCACCTTTAACCAATGATCTTCATAGATGGTTTCTTCGGAACCAATTTCAAAGTCTGATTTTCCTATAGAGCTTCTATCTCTTCTTCCATGGCATCTCTCCATTCTAGCTTGTTCTTTGCATCTTCATATGTTGATGGTTCTTCTGATTTTGTATCTTGATCAATATAAATGGAATGCTTAGTAACCAAGGAGGTGTCATAACCACTTTCTAGCTTCCTTTTTCTATAGTAGATATTCTTATAGTTTGTTAGAGGATTCTGGTCTATCTCTCATTTGTTGCACTTTAGCTTTGACTTTGGAGTTCCAAGAACTGATTTCTTGTCTTGGAGTCTTTTGATGATCATCAAAATCACGAGTCCTCATGTGTATGATCATTCGTCCTTGACAATGTTTGAAAGTCTTCCTCTAGGTCATAGGGAGGTTCGATTTTCCTGCAATCATCTTCAAACCAAGATTTTTTCTCATCAAACACAACATCTCTACTAACAATGAAACCTTTATTGCTTGGATTATATAGCCTATAACCTTTTTGATTAAGGTCATAGCCAATGAATATACATTTCTCTACCTTCGGATCCGATTTGCCTCTGATTTGTGAAGGTATGTATGGACTAATTCCAATAGGTCTCCACGAATATATCCCTTCTTTGTGAATAGTTATCTATGAGAATTTCCAAACTGACAAACACTCCATTTGTAAATCATGTGTTTCTCGGAGATATTTGTTAGTCCAAGCACAGTTTGATCCCTATTAATTTTCTTCAGAGGATTTTCACCTATATGCACTAACCGTTTGTGCCAAATTTCCAATTCTGACAAGGTTTGACTACCATAATTGAACAACACAATGTTCCTAGTATCATGGAGCTTAAATGTAAATAATCTACTTGACTTTTCTCCTCTTACTATCCTTTGTAATCCCTATGCAAATCCTCAACAAATGCTCCATTCTTTGTGATCTAACCTGCAACCCTTTTTCAACAATCTAATCTATAGCTATGAGAATTGATTAACTTTTGATTTTTCTCCATTTTTCATAAGCTTTGCCTCATGTCACACGTGGAAGATTGTCACATGAGGGTGTTGAAATCAGGAACCTGCATGTCCATGTAGAGATCCATGGTTGTGTTGAAAGCTTCCCATTTATCATCCACCTTTATTCCATTGATTACTTGCATTAATATCTAATCTTCATCAATGAATTCTCCAATGCTCCAAAGTTGATATCCTAGATCTTTCATTTTGGTGAAAAATGAGTTACACTTTGCTTGGGAATTTTCTTGAGTGTGTTGAAATCCATCCATAGTTGATTCTTCCATGCCTTGCTACTTGATGAGAAGAATGCTTCAAGAGCATTCCAACTCTCTTATGAAGTCTTGCAAATCTTGATGTGTGGAAGTAAAAAATTAGAGATTGATTTAAGAATGTATGACCTAGCTAGAGCATCCTTTGAGCACCATGTGGTTAACCTCTCTTATTCTTCTTGAGTTGGTTGTCCTTTGCTTATGAGGATTGGCATCATCTCATCTTCATATCTGTAACCATAGAGGTTTCCCCCTTGAAGGTAAGCTTCCATTCGAAGTGACCAAGATGAGTAATTACCTGGATCCAATTTTTCTATGGATGAAGGAAATCCATCTCCCACATTGATTTGTTGTTGCTCTAATACCACTGTAAGGAGATGGAAACATGTGTTCCAAAGATGAGCTGGTATTGCACAAAACCTACTCTACATTTACCAAGTTGGCTCTAGAGATGCTTAGTAGAATCCTTTGGCTTCAAATTAATATATTTAGAATCATGAAGTGCTTTGGAACATCATTCCCAAAGGTTTGCACCAAAACAGATAACTTGCATATGCAATGAATGTGAGAAAACATTCTATTTTGGGAATGGAGATGCTCAATGTCTTGCTTAGGGCTCACAATCTGGTATGAATTGACTATAGAGACCTCAAGTTATTTCATGAATTTAGAGGCACTCTACACATCAAGATACTTCATATACATATGTAAAGTGCATAAAATGTTCGAGTACACACAAAGAAATTGTTTCAACAAAATCATTGAAATGATGAAGATGCAACAAAGAACTGTAAACAGACATGTGCTTGAAAAAATGTATCAAATTGTATATGCTAATGAGCATATGATAGAGGGGAACCATAGTGGAATACTCATACATGCGTTGCGCTCAATTTATGCTAAATGAGGTGAATAAAAGTCTCTTAGAAATGACACACTTGCCCCAGGACTAAATCATCTATATTTATGCTCATCACTTGAGTTACAATTTTGAATTTCCCTTACATAAAAATGTTCCTACACTTTAGGGATGATTGGAATTGATTCTTCCTACTAGATAAATCATGGGTTCAGCTCACTAACTTCACGAGATTCTACACGTTCTTGACTTTTACTTTTATTCAAAGTAATTATGCTCAAAATAACTATGTATAGGTTCACATGTGGTTCTTCCTTGTGAAAAGATAAAATGATGTGTAGGCCTAAGTAATTAGCTAAACATTTAGGCTTGCTAATTGCACTAACAGTTTGTGCTTTGTTGGCTTGGCTTCCAAAGACATGGGAAGTCTATGTGAACAAACATCTGGGTCAACTCCTTTCAAGTCCATGTAGCTCTAGGAAAACACATCTCTATACTCTCTTAATAATGCTATCAACTCTTTTTCTTCATCTTCAATTAGGTTGTGTCCTATGTGCGTGCATTGTTCCTCACCTTCTTCTATGGTCAAAACAATTTTCTTTGTTTTCTCTTTGTTTTCATATGGCACTCTTGTGAGTGCTTCCCTATTAGGCATCCTAATCATGACCTTTTGATCTTCTTTGTCATATTTCTTGAAGTTCTCGGGGACTTCAAAGAGGGTCTCTTCCTCTTCTAGCTTAGGGTTTGGCTTCTCTCTTTACTTCTATTTGTTTACTATCAAAGTTTCTTTTGGTTTTGATCTCCCCTCCTCCTACATTTTGACTTCCATCAAATAGAGGTACTCTTCCTATTAAGCATAGAAAGGCCCCATGAGGATAGAATCTTGATCGTCATCACTATCTTTCTTGGGCTCACTCATATGAGGTTCACACTCTTCAATAACCAAATAATACATGATTGTTTCTATAGTGAAGACTTAAATGTCATAAACATCTCATCAAAATGGAGAATCCATTGTTCTACATTGACTACTATGTCCATGGTGGCTAGAATTTTTGCCCAATCATGAGGTTCAAATTCTTCATCGAGGAACACTATGGGTGCATAGGCTGGGTCCAAAACTGATCTAGGGTGCTTCTCTATACCTACTTCTCATGTAGTTATTCTTTTCTCTTATTCAATTGCAACTTTGAACATCCATAAGTGAGTATCTTCATGCATCCAAGATGATCATGATCCGATGGATTGCACTAACTTCATGTCATCGGATGCTCTATGCACAAGGTTCCATTCTAATGGGGGTATGTCTCTATGTGAGTTGCGATTAACTTTACTGGTGACTCCTAAATGTTGCAAGTATAAAATTGTTTCCCAATATTGCACTATTTGCAACTATCTCATAAATGGTCTACCTAAAATCATGTAATATACATGACTTTTGCCAAATTCATATATTGCGAATGTATGTTTGAACTCTATGCCACTAGTAGTGACGGTTATTCCTTCTAACAATCCTAAACCGTTGGCCATTTGCAATTTCATTCTTGTTGCTTTGAGTGTTGGTTTGCCCCAAAAATTCAATAAGGAGGTCGTAGCAATGGCAACACCCACACTTGAGTCTAGAATAGGTTTTTTTGTGTAGCCATGATAAGTGATAGAGAGATGGGTTTTTCCTTCTTCTCCTTTGCTCACGTCACCTATTTTATCCAAGGGTATGTCAAGTAGTATCTTATGTGGCCCTACCTAGGAATGAATTTTAGCTACTTCTCGCACTTCATTGGCTATGTGTTTCCATAGTTTTAGTTTAATTTTTAGTAATTCCTCCAAAGTGAGCTGACACCGCACTTTGGTGTTCTCCACTATGTCAATGTTTCTACGTATGAATAATTCCTTGTTTCTTACCATGATCATGGGTGCTCTCATTTCGATAGACTTGGACTCCCATGGGCTTGTCAAATGAGGCAACTACTGGAAGGAATTGGACTCAAAGTATAACCACTTACTAGTTTGAGACTCCTCTTGTTCTTTGTAGATAGAGGATTTTCTTTTGGAAAGTGATCATAAAGATTTTCTAGTAACTCAATAGACAAAGGATTATCAATTTCTTTCTCCCATTTTTCCTCTTGCACCCCTCTTATGAGTTCTTATGAGTATTGATTCAAAGAAGAAGAGATTTGGGGGTTTGTAGACTTAGGAGAATAGGGTTCCTTAGGAAGCAAGATTATTTCTTCACTTATGTCCTTGCTTACCCTCAATGTGGTTGTCTTACTTGATTGGGCTATTATATTCTCTAATCTTTCTAGCAATCCATCAAAGTGCATTTGTGCCTTGGTTGACTTGGTGCAATTAAAAAGATGGCTGGTCTCAAACATAGCTTGAGACATTTCCACCATTTTTGCATATAGATTTTTTCTTTCAATCTATAGTTTCTTTTTCAATCTCTAGATCAGTTCTAAAATATGATTTGTCATGTTCTCTCACATTTGGCCCTTCTTGAATTTGGATTGATATGCTTTAAACATCATATCTCGATCATCTAGAGTAGGATGCACTAAGACTAATCCTGCTCTAGGTGGTGATGGGGTTATATGAGTCTCATTAGATGGTGATGGCGGTGGTGTGTGAGAGTGTGTCTGAGATGCAATTTTTTAAGTTTAGTTTTGATCTTCCTTAAGCTTTCTTCTAGTTTATGCATCTTCTTTGTTTGTTTTCTTTTCATCCATTCACGACTATCTTTCCAAGCTCTTGTTCTCTTTTTAGTTGTGCTCTCAATTTCAATGTTGTCTAGGATTTTCTTTTGACCTTTGCCTTGGTTTTTTCATAGGGGCTCTAATTACTACTTGCACTAAGGTTGTAGTAATTGTACTTCCACTAAACTACAACTAAGCCAATTTCATTAATGAGTGTGATTTTCTACATATTGGCTCGATTCTTTGGGCAATCCATTAGGAAGTGTTCCTTACCACAATTTATACAAAAGCCCTGAAAGGTTACTACTTGTGGTTGTCGTAGTGCACATATTGGGAAATCTCTAATGAAGTGATCTCCTTGGCATCTATAACATGGTCGTCTAGGTCCTTCGGCTCTTAATTGTCTCTTTTGGAGCCTTGGGTTAGGGTGGGTGTACATTAACTTTGAATATTCTAGCTCCCAAGTATGTTTACTAGGGTTTTCATAAGGGTAGATGTTTGTGTGCTCTCCTGAATCCATGTAGTAAGCTGGTGGGCTATCTACATGCGTTGAGTCAAAGCTTTGAGCTTCCAGATTACTTTCAAATTGAAGGTGGTGTAGACACTAGGGATCTACTCAAATCTTCCTCTAATGATGCATACGTGGCTAGGATCACATTGGCTTGGGGTGGGGGCTATTGACCCAACACCGCTTGAGGTCTTTGTTGTGCTTGGTATTATGGTTGGTAAGGCTATTAAGGCATATATTATTTTTGTGGTGGGTACTAATTTGGATATCTTCACTGTTGTTGATATGGCTATGGATACTTTTGCCTAACCACCTACTTGTACATCTCCTCTCTATCATATAGTATTGGCCATTAGGGTTTTTTTGGGCGAAAGCCATGATGGGCAAACATTAGGCATGTGGTCTCCTCCACATGTGTAGCATTGCTTTACTAAGACCATCTTATGCACATGATTTCTTGAGACTCTTAATTTTTTAGTTACCTTTTCTGCCAACTCCTCTATTGAAATGGATGGTTTAGAAGTGAAACTCGTAGCAGTGTCTTGTAGCAGTTTCTAATTCTTTATAGATCTTAGAAAGCTCTAACTCTTCACCCAAGTTATCCTCTATGTCGATACACATGCACATGCATTGCTCAATGTTCCTAGGTTCCTTCAAGAAGACATATGACCTTAACTATCACTTCACAAACCATCAAGGAACAATGCCACTTCTTTGGTTAGTGTGGGTAATTTTGGAATAGGACACCTTTCCAAATATTGCCTAAATCTTCTCCCTAGTAATCTAACCATCTCCTGGGGTGTTTGCTTGAAGCTATATATCAGAGATGAAGTATTGTGTTTGATGCCACTGTTAAAAGTGCTCTTTTTCGTCACAGACATTTTAAGTTCTTTTCGGGTTCTTGGGGATGGTAGGGGTCTGATAAATCAGAGGCCTTGTATCTTATTTTCCCATTTAACTCATGAAGTAAGTAGTACATTATTACCTAGTATCGAATTCTCTATACAGGTTTACTGTTCATACTTTGTTTAAGCTTTTTCACAGTAGGTAATGCAAGAGTTAGTAATTATCGTCGCACAGACTTGTTATCGATAACATAAAATTACTGTGTTAATCACAAATTAATGTAACTTAACAAAGTAAGAGTTACGGTACTCAGAATTTAAGAACGTTGCACTACGGCATCTCCACAGGAGGCAAATCGCCGAGTCAGATAGTCTGGCGATCCCGTCTCCTCGCTACCGGAGAACCCCCCGTAATGTCTTTTCATTAATTGATAAAAAGGGTACAACACTTCGCTACGACCTTTTGGTACGTCTGGTATAGGAAAATATAAATTACATAATGCCAATCCGGCGGCCTTACACTGGCACGCACGGTGGACTTGAACCCGCAACGCAAACAAAATTAAGGCTCGTCTACGATGCCTTGGATATACATGGTTCTAGCTAATTGGAAGGTTCTAGAAATCTTTTGTTTTAGAGAATCCAACATCAGTTTGAGTGTTTCCGGCTCTACCAGCTGTGCATCAGTTCGAACTGAACTGGCTGCAATTACTTGACTCATCAAAACTTCAGCCTAGGTCTGCAAAAATGCCTCTTGCAAATAAAAGTCATTGGCAAGGGCTGCATCTTGACTCACTCTCATATCATTAATTTGATGATCAATTCTTGATAGTCGGTCTGCTTGAACTCCCAACTGTTTTCTCTTCTCTCCAGCTCTTGAGCTTGATATTGAATTGTGTGGTAATACACATCTCTTTCCTTCTTAATCCCGGCTATCTCCTTCTGAAGTTGAATAGTCAGACTCGTCTTGGCTTTAAGAGCAGAATTTGCCTGAAACAAATCGGCAGTTGCAGTCTGGAGTTCTGCAGTAGTTTGCTGAGCGAAATTGGCCATCTTCTGTCCTCTCTACACAACTTCATCAAGCTGGATTCGAGTTTGTTCCAAGAAATTTCCAATTGCCACTCTAGCATCTTCTTTATCCTGCACTAGCTGTTTTAAGTGAGTGATCTCTTCATCACGAGCTGTTAGCAAAACATCCTTGGCTTTTAATTCGGCCAATGCTTCATCGCACTGAGCAATGACTGTGTCGTGTTCTGCAAGTCTAGCTTGAAGCTGCTAAAGTTGCATCTGCAAAGTATAGTTTTCTGCTTTAACAACATCTGCTTCCTCTTGTAGTGGGGCAATATCAGCTTCGAGAACATCAACCTTGTGTTGCAGCTCCTGTCTAATATTGTCAGTGGCCATCTTCATTTGCATTGGTAACTGCTGCGAGAATTGGATCAACAGGCGACCCATAGACCCGAGTTCATGAAACATGGGGGTTGGAACTGGAAGGGTAGGAAGGGATTAGGATGTAGAAGCAGAGAACAGATGAGGGGAAGATGGTGGAGAATAGGCGGGAGAAGAAGATGGAGAACTAGGGACTCCGAGAACAATAGGCTGGACTGGGGCAATTGGCACAACAATATTCATGTTGGAAGGAAGTGGAGTAAGAAGATTAGGCACGAACACGATTCCGGTGGGCAGCTGCATTGTCGCTTCAGTTCTATCAATGACAGCATCAACCTCAGTAACAATGGCCTGCACATCATCTTGGGGTTTGCTGCTGTGAATCCTCCCTAGAAGAAATTTCTTCAAATTCGGTGGTGGACGCACTTTGTTCCTGCTGCTGATTCTGAGAAGAAGGACCAGAAGACTCCACGTGAATTGAAGTGGTGGTGTCGTGGAAGACCTCTTCTTCATGGTCGGCATTGGAGCCTTGCACGTGGCTCTCGGACGGACTTATACGGGTGCGTTTTCGGCAAAGAAGTTGGAAGAGATCTTCATCCTCATCCTCCTCATCTTTGAGCACTTGAACAAAGTCTTCATAAAACAAGATAGGAGCTGTTGGAGGTGGTTGCGCGGCTTGGAGTACCGAAAAAAGAAAGGTAAGGATATGGGGTAGATAAGAGCACGGAAGATCACCCTTATTAACGTGTTTAATAACCGTAACACATTCACGGTGAATGCACCGGAAATAAAAAGATGCAAAATTGACAGGCTCACAAGAAGCCATGTCAATCATCGAGTAAAAGGGACGTGAAATCCCATAGGTACGTTTTTGCGAATTCAAGATAGCCACTAAAAATTGCAATGCGGTACGTTGTGGATCAAGGCGACACAGAATGGCGTACTCATTAGATGAGTGCCGTGGGAATAACGTGGTCATGGTAGCGACAAGAAGGAGAGGAACATTCTCCAATCCATCCCGAGGAAGTCGGAAGGCATCGGAAAACGAGGCCAGAGTGATCACTACGGGTGTCGGTAAGCAAAGGATAGGCCAACTCTGCTCCGTAGCAGGTGTGGCAGCGATAGCGGCAATAATCTGTGCATAAAATGGGTGACACTCCATTGAATGCGAAGGCAATTCAGCGAAGTTCAAGAGGCCATGGATACGCAGATACTCACTCACTTCAGGGGTGAGTCCTTCACGGAAGGTAGCAACATTGGCTAATGCTTCCATGACGCGCACGCAAAAGCACAAGAACACAAAGAACACAGAAAACACAGAACACAGAAACACAGAGACACAATAGCGATTAACAGTGAAGGAATAAGATTAAGTAGACACACGACAACGTGAGGCGATCGAAAACCCTTATCATCGCGCGGTATTGAAATGATAACCTCCATAATTACGGCGTGCATGCATGAGCAGAATCAGTAACACGGGGCAGCGATTAATCATATTTAGATATCAAAACGAGGAGAGTTACAATCTAGATTCAACCGAAATACGGAAATAAAAAGAAAATAAGTGACATGCGGAAAAACGAAAAACACGTCAGCGATGATCAGGCGGTTGGTGATATGGGCATAGCTTTGAACCATTAATTACTTTGGAAAGGGGAACTTCGGTCAAGGTAGTCAACCAAAAAGTAGCTGGTCCCACTTGCTCACTAATCTGGTAAGGACCGAACCACCGTAATTTAAATTTCCCAGCAGAACAATTTGCTTTAGCATTATAAAATAGCACAAGTTGGCCCACCGTAAAAACTGGAGTCTTGAGGAAATGATCATGGGTACGGGATTGCTGCAACTGAACTTCTTGAAGAACTAGCAAACTTTCCCAACGATGTTCATCCAAGGCTCAAAGTGCTTCCAACTGAAATGGCAAAGAGTCTTTGGGCAACAATTTCTGAGTGAGGGCCATGCGTAGGCTTGGCACTACAATCTCCATCGGCACGATTGCTTCCAACCCATAAACAAGCTTGAAGGGAGTCATTCTGGTTGCCACTTTATATGTAGTCCGGTATGCCCATAAAGTTGTGGGAAGTAACTGGTCCCAACATTCTGGAGATTCCACAATCAATTTGCAAAGCATAGTCAACAGAGTTTTATTGGTGCTTTCAGCCAATCCATTGGCACAGGGATAGTATGGTGAACTAAATTTATGCAGAATTTGAAAAGTGTGCGTTAGTACTCGCATTAAATTGTTGGCAAAATGTGTTCCTTGATTTGTCACAAGTTCCAGAGGTAATCCATAACGCGGGAATACATCCTTCATCAGCATTTGACCACCAAAACAGCTGTGGCTGACCGTAAAGCCCAAGCTTCCGCCCACCTGGTGGCATAATCCGTTAAAGTTAGTATATATCGATTATTGCTAAGGGTTGCTGGTGGTTTTATTGGCCCAATAAAATCAAGACCCCACCTCTGAAAGGGTTCCAAAGGTAAGACAGGTTGCAGAGGAAAGAGGTGCCGATGTAATGGCTATCCAGAGCATTGACAAGTGTAAAACTACTGCACAAACTGAGTCACGTCTTTGTACATGGTAGGCCACCAAAGCCCACTTTGCATAATTTTACGGTGAGTAAGATCGGCTGCAAAATCTCCACCCGAGGGTATTGAATGAACCATAGCCATAACCGAATCTGCTTCATGTGGTGGGATACAGCAAAGTAAGACACCAGTATGATCCATGTAGTATAGTTGACCTACAATCAACTGGAATCTGCGATTGTAAACCACAATTTTTCGCCGTAGAGTAGGGGGAGTATAAGGAGGAAGACATCCATCAGTTACAAAAGTAAGTAACGTATCATAGTAGGTAGGTGGCACAAAAAGCTCTGTAGATTCTTCAACAGTTGGCTCAGTAACGTAAATTGCCGATGTAGTGTCATCAACCCCCACTGAAGCTTCACCAAAATCCAACCAAGATAGAAAATCTTCCAAGGCATGTGTGGTGCCGGGTTGATGAATAACTTCATAGTCGAATTCCTATAATAATAAAACCCATCGAGCTAAGCGACCACCTAGATGTTGCTGCCAGACCAAATACACAAGCACGGCATGATCCACGTGGAAGGTGAATTTTCAGCCCAACAAATAATGCCGGAATTTCTTCACAGAGTACACCAACCCGAGACATTCTCTTTTGGTCACTGCATAGTTTCTTTCAGCAAGGGCTAATCGGCGACTTGCATAATAGAAAGGCCGAAACCACTTGTCAGTTTGCTTCATTAAAACACTGCCAATGGCTATGTCTTATGCATCGACAAAGACATGGAACGGGCGTTCCCAATCAGGGGGTTGCAAAATTGGAGCCTATGTAAATAATCCTTTTAAATGATCAAATGCAATTTGGCATTCTGGAGTCCATTCGTACTGCCGTGGAGTACTAGTCATGAACCGATTAAGTGGTGTTGCTAAATGAGCTAACCACCGTAAATGTCTGCCATGCCATCGGATTTGGCCCAGGAAGCGCATAACTTCTTTCGGTGTTGTAGGGACTGGTGCCTGCAACACGGCTGCAACTTTATGTGGATCAACTTGTATTCCTTGTGCAAAGATAATATGTCCGAGTAGTTTGCCACAAGGGACCGCAAAAACTGACTTTGTCGGATTCAAGCATAATCGGTATCCGTGACATTTTTCAAAGCAACACCGTAAATGATACAGGTGCGCCGCCATTTTCCCAAATAAGGAAAAGTCATCCACATATACTTGCATAAAAGTAGTCAGGTAGGGTGAAAAGACTTCTTGCATACACCGTTGAAACGTGCTCGGAGCATTCCTTAACCCAAACCACATTACCATACAAGCATAAACACCCGAATTCATGATGAAAGCTGTTTTTGGTATGTCCTGTTCTGCCATTTGCACCTGGTTATAACCACTGTAGCCATCCAAAAAGGAGTACATCTCATGCCCTGCCACTCTGTCTAGCATTGTGTCGAGAAAGGGGAGAGGAAATGGATGATGTACCATGGCTGCATTCAGTTTCCGGTAATCCACACAGATACGCAGTTGTTTATTTTTCTTCGGAACAATCACAATCGAAGATATCCATTTAGCGTGCTCGATTGGTACAATGAATCCCACCTTCAATAATCGATCGAGTTCTGCTTTGACCTATGCTGCATAATTGGGGTTCATTTGGTAACTGGATTGTTTAATTGGTTCGCCTCTGGTTTGAGCACTACCCGATGTTGATAGATCTGCGGATCAAGACCTTTCATATCACGATAGTCCCAAGCAAAAACATCGGAAAACTCACGCAGGAGTCGGATCAAATCTTCTTGAAATGCCTCAAACAATCTTGCCTTAATCTTAACAGGTCGCAGATTAGCCTCATCACCCAAATTATATGTTACTAACTGATCTTCTGGGACATAAAATTGTCGAGGTTTCACCAGAATCTCAGCTGACTCTAAAAGCTGATGTAGGGTGGCTCCATCCATAGCAACACTATCATATGCATCTGCCTCTCCGGTCACTGAACAACCGTACACACTGCCGGACTCCACGTGTCTGCTACTGATTGAAGATCTACAATACCTAAGGAAATTAGATCTTTATTGTTCTTCAGAAACGCCTCTTCCTCATCGTCAGATAAGCCATCCAACATGTGGACCGGCTCCGCTACATATGGTCTGGCATGAAGCTCGCAGGGCTGGATGGCATCCAGTTTAACAACATATTTACGGTGATGATATTTGAAAGTCAATTCCTGCGCTGACCAATTCTGTACAACTTTGGCTTGTTTGAACCATGGTCGACCAAAAAGCAGATTGTAGTCGAGGCTGGATTCTGGTAGTTTGAGAACTACAAAAGTCATTCTGAATGTGGTACCCTGCAGAGTAATGGGGATATTCCGTACTAATCCCACCAGATGGACTCGGGATTGGTCTGCCATTCTTACAAAAAATTGGACGGGCTCGATTTGGGTCCACCCCAATTTCTTGCAGAGGGCTGCAGTTGCTATATTCACACCCGAACCGCCATCAATTAGCACTTGAGTAATCTTTTTATTTTTATGCCAGATAGTGATTAATGGGACTGAATGATCCATCATAGAATTAGTTTCCGGTTGTATTGTTGCAGTCACCGGAGTACCGGGAGCTCCAGGACTAACCTGTTGTTGAAATTGCTGCCTAACTCCTAGCAGCAATGCGAGCAACTATCCCAAAGGGAGTGTAACTGAAGCCTTAGATAGAATCTCCCATACATGATCTATTTGAATCATACTCCTCACCGCTTCTAATGATGATTCTGCTGTTTCTGGGTTAGGATTTTGTTCATTCGCTCTCACCGTTGGCAGGGGAACCTATGTTACCGGAATTGGATCATGAAACATTGTTTGCTCTTTAGCTGCCCATTGGCTAGCTTTTGTATACATTCGATGCTGCTCACGAATACCAGGTTCGAACACCTCAACTGTTGGTTGCAACTGCTTACCTGATCTTGTCTGTACCACTACTGCTTGTGATTCCACTGGTGAAATATAGACCATGTTGGTCATCGAGTTTTGACACTCCTTCTTCCTTTTGTCGTATTCTGCTACATCCTTGCAAAATCTCTGGATATGGCCAATCTCATCACAAAAATGAAATCAAGGTGGTGGCAGAGAAGTACCCTCCGCTGATGTACCTGCCTGCCATCGATTGGCATTGAAATTGGTATTCCGCTATCCCCGGTAATTTCTATATCCTTGCGACTGATTGTTTCGCATCTGTGGTGTGCAAAGTTTTTCGTTGAGTGTCCGGTTGTGTTGCAGATGGCACAATACATCTGGTTAAGGGCACATGTAGCACTGGTGTGCCCTGGATTTTTGCACTTGGTGCAATACATCTGTTTATCCGGATCATCTATTACATTCTTACTGGCTTTTAGTCACTCCAAAGCTTCGGTGAATCCCCCAAATTTATGCTCTAGTTGCAGGGCCATCACAATAACAGCATCCAGTGTCATAGCCCCCACACAGCGGATGATCATGATTTGTCTTAGCTGTGGGGTCAAACCGTTAATGAACCACTGGGTTATAACATCATCCGGTAGATTAGCATGTGCCAGAGGCAATTGTCTTAAATGAGTTCTAAACAATGTTGCATATTCCTGAATAGTCTAGTGTGGCTTCTGTCGATTATTCTACAAATAGTCGAAGATTTCGGCGGGATTCTTCTTCAACCAGAACCTTTGTAAAAACGCATCCCTTACTGCATCATGGTTAATAAAATGGTTGATATAATACTCTGTTAACCACCTCGCTGCTTCATTGACTAATGTTGCCTAAAATACGATGGCCTTGTACGGCGGATCGAGTGAATGGTTCAACACTACATAGCTTATCTCAAAGGTTCGCACATGTGCATGAGGGTCGTCACCTGGAAATCCACCGAACTCTGTGTAAGTCACCCCGGTTGGAACCGATCGAAGTGGAGGTGGCTGTTTCTGTTGCTGCTGTTGTTGTTGCTGTTGTTGGTGCTGTTGACCACTCATTGTGCTATTAGTGGTACCGTTGCTGTCTCCTGAGTTTTGAGGGGGTGTCTCTTGTCCTTCGGATCTGTATTATCAGATTGCTCACCTTTCGGCTCGAAAATAGCATTCAGTCTTTTACGTATCTCCAAATCAAATAGCCTATCCTTCGCTTTGGTATCAAACGTAGGCAAGCTTACTCCGAATAGTGGTGTACGTAATAAAGATCCACCAGGGAGTATCACACTATCACCGAAAAACTGTAAATTCCCACCAACTGGTACTGAACTTTCACCGGAACTTGTCGAACTTTCACTGAAACATGGTATACTTCCTCCAGCAATGATCTCTCTGGGTAACACAACTCTATCCTCGGAAAGGTTCAAATTTTGACCAAATGGTATCGAATCAACTGAGCACTGCCTCCCTGTACACTCCGAAGTTACTGCACGTTCTTCAGAATGCACCGGAATTATACCGGAATCTCATCATTTATCACTGAACTGGTACCGGAATCTCGACTAATTGGCTCCGATTCTTCGGCAACTAGGTTTAAATGGCCTGCACTTCTACCACCTGGGGGTGTCCCTAACAAATTTGGTACTGTCCAAGGATGATGATCTCTCCTATACTTTGGATAAGACTCGCCGGACCGAGTAACCGGCATATATCACCTCTGCACCACTTGCCTTACGTACTGCTCCACCTTAGTGATTATTCTCAATCCATTGCCATCTTCCCACAGACAGCGCCAGTGTTAAAAGTGCTCTTTTTTGTCACAGACACTTTTAAGTTCTTTTCGGGTTCTTGGGGATGGTAGGGGTCTGATAAATCAGAGGCCTTGTATCTTATTTTCCCATTTAACTCATCAAGTAAGCAGTACGTTATTGCCTAGTATCGAATTCTCTATACAGGTTTATTGTTCATACTTTGTTTAAGCTTTTTCACAATAGGTAACGCAGGAATTAGTAATTATCGTCGCACAGACTTGTTATCGATAACATAACATTACTGTGTTAATCACAAATTAATGTAACTTAACAAAGTAAGAGTTACAGTACTCAGAATTTAAGAACGCTGCACTATGACGTCTCCACAGGCCGCAAATCGCCCAGACAGACAGTCTGGCGATCCCGTCTCCTCGCTATCGGAGAACCCCCCATAATGTCTTTTCATTAATTGATAAAAAGGGTACAACACTTTGCTATGACCTTTCGGTACGTGCGGTATAGGAAAATATAATGCCAATCCGTCATCCTTACACCACTCTTGGAGGATTTATTGATAAAGGCTTCTAGTAATTGATCAATGTTCTTGAATTTCCCTTGGTGTAGTGGTTGAAACCATGTGAAGGCTATGTTTTTTAGAGCTAGGCCAAAGGCATTATTGAGTGAACAAGTCATCAGCCCATTCAACTCTTTTTATTTTGCTATAGTCACCCATTTTTATTTTCTTGTAAGTTTGGAGGAAAGTTTGATTTCTGAAGTTTGGAAATATTTGTTTGATCTTTTGAAGATCTTGGGAGGTCTCATCATGTTTTGTTGTGTACTTTGATGTTTAAAATTTTGTAAACATAACATTGTGGTATCATAGCTTTTGTTTTTTTTATCAAATCTTTCATACAAGTTATTGAATTATCTTCTTTGTTTACAACAATTTAACATGGCAGATTTGAGTGCATCAATTGAGAAGTTATCAGATGGGAGAAATTATCCCATGTGGCAATTTAGAATCGAGTCTTATCTCATGTCTAAAGGTCTTTGGGTATTGATAATAGGTACAGAAGTGAAGCTCGTATTACCAGAAGCTCCTACACAAGCAAATCGAGCAAGAGAGCAAGAATGGATCGAAAGAGACAGAAGAGCTACATTTATCATATCACAAACAGCTTCGAATACTATGCTTGGACATATAAGAGGTTTGAATACTAGTAGAGAGGGTTGGGGGTCTCTAGAAAGGTTTTTTTCAACTACCAACAGAGCGAGGCAAACACAACTTATTGGTGAGCTGACAAGAGTAAAAAAGAAGCCACGACAATCAATTAATGATTATGTTCTTGAGGTAAAATCTCTTATTGAAACATTAGCCTCTATTAATGCATCTCTTCTTGAGAGAAGATGAAAGATGGAAGTCTTTCATTACGTCTATCATGAATCGACAGAATCTACCATCCTTTGAAGATTTACAAACGCTCATGATGACGAAAGAAATCAACATAGAAGATGGCAACTCTTATCATTCACAAAGAGGTAGTCAAGGACAAGCTCTTTATACTCCATCAAAGAGATCAAGAGGTAGAGGAAATTAGAGAGGAGGAGTGAGATTCAACAAGAATGCAAGAGGAAGAGGAAGCTTTAGTGCGACTAGAGGAGAAAGAACAACACAACAAAGTCAACACACTCAACCAAATCAACAACCTAACTTTACTTGCCATTATTGTGGTAAAGTTGGTCATTATGCTTGGGATTGCTTCTCCAACCCAAATAGAAGAGGTGGTTTTAGAGGACGACAATGAGGAAGAGGCCAAGATCACATGCATCAAAACAACAACATAGTGCAAGAGGAGGTTCAGACACAGAATGAAAACATTCTTATGGCTATGCATACAGAGACACATAAGAGGAAGGTAAACAACAAAACTTGGTATGTAGATAGTGAGTGCTCAAACCACATAAGTCATAATATGAAAATTTTTTTGAACTTACACAAGCCACATTCAAGAGTCATAGTTGCTACAAGAGATAGTACTGAGCATGAAGTAGTTTACATTGGTTATTGTCCACTTAATCAACATGTAACTCTTAGAGATGTTTTGTTTGTTCCTACTATTACAAGAAATTTGATTTCAATTGGACAGATGGAGGACAATGGAATGAAGGTTGATTTTGACAATAATCAGTGGCATGCTTATTAGAAGAAGGATGGGAATTTCATTATAAAAGGACAAAAGCTAAACATATTATATACTTATGAAGTTGAAGTTCCAGATTATGCACATTATACAATGCTTAATGGGACTCAAGTAAGTCAATTGGACTCATGGCATAAAAGATTAGGACACATGAGTGTTGGCAAGTTAAAGGATATTGCAAAGAAATAATTGGTTGAAGGTTTACCACAACTACCTAAGCAAGATTTGGATTTTGTTTGTGAGGCATGTGAGTTTGGAAAACATGTACGAAGTCAACAATGATCAATGATACTAAGTGGTATAGGCTATGAAGTAAGCCACACTCTCCTACAATGAGATCAACAAGGACTTGGATATGGACTGATCTATCCCATGGGTTTTACATTCATCTTTTATAGATGATTCATTTGAATTTTGAATTTGAATTCTTCATTGGCTTTCTCTAGAAAAGTGATCCTCTAATCTAGGAGATATTCTTTCCAAATAAAGTTGTAGCTTTTCCATCTAACACACTCCACGAGTTTAGTTGTAGCTACAAATATTCTTCTAAGTCAAATAAACTTTTACAAGTGGTAAAAGGTAAAGAATACATAGCAATGGTTCTCATGGATCTTCAAGTATTTGCACATAAAGTCTTTATATCTAGCCAAGTGTGTAGGCTTGGTATTTGCACCAACAACTCCCCCTCAAGCCAAACATCTTGGCTTGTCCTTCTTATTCACTCCTCTTGAATGTCTTGCAATACAATCATAGACTTAAGCGTGCAAAGTTTTGTACCATCAAGTCCCCTGGTTAATAAGTTTGCACACTACATATTAGTTGATACATATGCTAACTAAATTTCCTTGCTCAATAGCTTCTCTCTCACATAATGATAGTGGACCTCTATATGCTTGGTCCTAGCATGATAAATAGGATTTGCTGCAAGATGTAGTGAGCTTGTATTATCTCCAAAAATCATTGGAGATGTAGTATGCAAACCCAAATCTATATATAACAATCTGATCCATATAGCCCTCGAGTAGCATTGGCCAATCCTTTATATTCCGCCTCTCTTGAAGATAAAGCAATAGTAGGTCACTTCTTTGAAGACCATGATATAGGTTTGTCACCTGCAAAAGATAGACAACCTGAGGTACTCCTTCTATCATCTTTGCAACCTGCCCAATCTGCATCTGAATATATCTTGATGTCGAAATCTAAGGTATAAGGAAAGTATAATCCTTGATTTTGAGTGCCCTTAAGATACTTCAAAATCCTCTTTGCAACTTCCAAGTGAGGTGCCCTAGGTTTGTGCATAAATTGGCTTAAGACACTTTACTCCATAAGCAATATCATTCCTTGTCAATGTAGCATAGTTCAAGATTCCCACTATACTTTGGTATCCTGCAATATTATCAAGAACATCACCTCATGAGCACTTAATTTTTGGTTTACCTCCATTGGAGTGCTTGCTACCTTGGCATCCTACAAATGAAACTTCTTTAACATGTCCTATATATACTTTCTCTAAGTAATATAAATTCCAAAGTTAGTATATACTAACTCAAGTCCGAGAAAATACTTTAGTGATCCAAGGTCACTTATTTTGAACTCTTGCATCATTTGATTCTTAATCTGCTTGATGCCATTAGCATCATTACCTGTGACTATGATATCACCAACATATACACATAGGTATATTACCTCTAAATTACTCCTCTTAACAAACAGAGAAGTATTTTACTCATGATGAATCGTTGATCCTGAAGGTATGTAGTCAATCTATGGTTCCATGCCCTAGGTGCCTGCTTCAATCCATAAAGATGTTTGTTCAATTTACACACATATGTTACCTTGCTTGGATCCTCATAGCGAGGAGGTTGAGACATATACACCTCCTCTAAAATCCGGCCATTAAGAAATGCATTTTTTACATCCAATTAGTACATGTTCCAATTCATTGATGCAGCCACACTTAGCAATACCCTAGTGGTTGGCATTTTTGCCACAGGTGAGAAGGTTTCTTCATAATCAACTCCTTGGGTTTGAGCAGAACCTTTAGCCACAAGTCTAACTTTGTACCTGCTTATTGACCCATTAAAATTCCTCTTGATCTTATAGATCCATCTAGAACTAATTACCTTCATAGACTCCTTCTTTCGCACTAGTTCCCATGTATCATTCTCCTTGAGTGCTTCAATTTCCTCATCCATAGCTTCCTTCCATTCTGCCTTGTTCTTTGCCTCTTCATATGATGATGGCTCTTCAAATGACAAGTCTTTTGCAAGATAAATAGAATGCTTAGTAACTAAAGAAGTATCCTACCCATATCTGATTGGATTCTTGCTTTCCTTTTGTGACATTTTGATTGCTTGGTTGGATGATTCAGGTATATCTTCCAATTTCTTCATCTTGACTTTGCCTTTGGACTTCCATGCCCTGAATTCTTCTAAGTTGATGATGTCCTCATCATCTGAGTTGATGTCTTCAATCTGATTTGGTTCCTCTTTGGTGAGGCTTGGAAATTCTTCTTCCAAGTCATAAGGTAGCTTTAGTCTCCTATATTCACTTTCAAACCAAGAGTCGTTCTCATCAAGGACAACATCTCTACTGACCATAAATCCTTTTTTGGAAGGATTCTAGAACCTATACTCTTTCTCATTCCAGTCCTACCCTATGAAGATGCACTTCTCTGCCTTAGGGTCTAGCTTACCTCTGATTTGAGATGCTATGTGCACATAAGCAACACATCCAAAGATCTTCCAATGATCAAGTGAAGGTATTCTACCATGCCATGCTTCATATGGGGTCATTCCATCAAGAGACTTGGATGGCAACTTGTTTACAAGATAAGTGGCACTAGACACACTCTTCCCACAAGTAATTAGGTAATTTTTTCTCATTTAACATTGACCTAGCTGTTTCAACAATTAGTCTATTTCTCCTCTCTACCACCCCATTTTGCTCAGGGATATACCTTGTTGTGATTTCTCTCTTGATTCCTCTATGCTGCAAATATGCATCAAAATAATTTGAGAAGTAATCAACTCCTCCATCTGACCTTAGTCTCTTTAGACATCCTCCTGTTTAGTTCTCAACAAGTGCAAGATACTTTTTAAAGCAACTAAATACTTCATCTTTGTGCTTCAAAAAATATAAGATAGTCCATCTAGTGAAATCATCAATGAAAGATACATAATACCTTGATCCAAAAATTAAGGGATCCTTACTTGGTCCCCATACATCTGTGTGGACAAGCTCTAGGTAGTCCTCATGCATGTAGCCTTTCCTTGAGAAGGGTAACCTGTGAGATTTCCCAAACTGACAAGCACCACATTTATAGATCATGTGTTTCTTGGATACATTAGGTACCCCAAGCAAACATTGATCCCTACATATTTTCTTTGAAGTTCTCTCACCAATATGCCCTAATCTCTTATGCCAAATTTTAGGCTCTGATAGTTTTTGGTCTTTGTAACTATAAAGTGCAATATTCCTTGTATCTTCAAGTCCAAAAGTGAATAATCTACCTGTCTTTTCTCCTTTGGAAATTCTCTTGAATCCATGTTGTGGATCCTCCACAAATGCTCCATATTTGTTGAACCTGACCTGCAAACCCTTTTCCACAATCTGTCCAACACTCATCAAGTTCTTGGTAATTGTAGGTACATATAGAACCCTGCTTAATAGATTTCTATTCCCATTAGAGTTTTTCACATTTCCTACCTTGATCACTAAGTGCTTGGTGTCACCACCTGTTTTTACCTAATGCTTACCCTTTGGTGCCTCAAGGTCAGAGAGAAGATCTACATTGCATGCCACATGGTTTGAACATCCTGATTCAATGTAGAAGAGATGGTCATCATTTATACATGGTTTTGAAGTCACATTCATAATCAGAAGAGAATCCTCTTGCTCCTCTGTATAGTTGTTGTAATCTTTCCTTGATTTGTAGCCTCCTTGGTAGTTTTTATTGTAGTTGTTGTTGTAGTTGTTATTGTAGCCTTGATGGTGATTCAATCTTCCTCTTGATTGTGTATATCGACCTCTTTGAAATCCTCTACCTCTCTGATTCTTGAAGTTCCTGTAACGCTTATCTGTAGTATGATTTGAAAATCCACAAATATTACATGATGAGGAGTTATAAGGTCTCCTCCTACCTAGCTTACCTCCTCTGCCCCTTCCTCTTGAGTTTCTACCTCTCCTTGCATAGTTGGCTTGGGAGGTAGCTCCTTCATGCTCAATCTTCTTGTTTTTTCCTTTTGCCTTAGACTTGCTTTTATTTGTATATAGGGCAAAAGAGCTATTACCTCTTGATGAATCTCCATTCTTGTTGAGCTTGGCTTCATGGGTAAAGAGTTGCCCGATGAGTGTGGTAAGATTAGGAATTTGCATGTCCATGTACAAGTCCATGGTAGTTGTGAGGCTCTTCCATTTGTCATCTACTTTAATCCCATTGATTACTTGTCTCACAATCTGCTCCTATGCTTGCCAATTGATCAGCTATATCCTTGACTTTGTTCACATACTCTGCAATGCCTTGCTTGGGTTGCTTCCTTTGAGTGGTAAACTCAATCCACAATTGGTTCTTCCTAGCCCTTGTGTTGGAAGACAAATATGAAGACAATGTTTCCCAAGTCTCTTCGGAGGTCTTACAATTCCTAATGTGTGGAAGAAGAAAATCAAAGATTGAGTTAAGTAAGTATGACCTTGCTCATGCATCCTTGGCACACCATGAATTGAGTCTTTCATGCTCCTCTCTTGTAGGTTGTCCTTTGCTTCTGAAAATGGGCATCTCATCATCTCTTGAGATGTATCCGTAGAGACTCCTTCCTTGGAAGTATGTCTTCATCCTCAAGGACCATGCTTGGTAGTTGTTCCTGTCCAATTTATCAATGAAATAAGGAAAAACATCTCCCATTCTACCTTAGCTTTGCTTTGATACCTTTATTGGGAAAGATGGAAAGACATTCCAAGTAATGAGTAGGTACTGCTAATCTATTTTGCAGCAACCCTCTTTTGCTTCAGACTTGAGTTGTAGGATCTATTAGCTTTCCAATGACACTAAACAAGAGACTATGTACTTTGGAAATGATGTGAGAAATGATTGATTCAAAATAGAGTACTTCTAAGTTTAGGAATCAATGAAAACCTTCTATTTTTGTTCGCACACCTGTTGCTTGTTAAGCTGAGTGATTCCAGTACAATAGGAATTAGAAAAATTCATTTTGGAGATATTAAATTAGCTTAATGAGCTAATGATTCCAAGTGGAATCACTTGAAATGATGTACTATACACAAAGCAATCAATTTAGTAATCAAATCATTACCCCCAATTTTTTTGGACCTCTGCAGAGTTTCACCAGTGATCACTTCAATGCACATTTCTCTGGATCCACTGAATAGAAAGTCTTCAACATTTGGCAACACGTAGAGGACTTAGAGCAAATTCCAAAAAGCTATAGAAAATTGAAAATGATGGAGTATTGACTGCGATATGAGCAATAGAAAGTGATTGTTATAAGTAACAATGACAGAGAGACCAACATATATAATGGATGATCTATTGTATTATAAAACAATTTTTTACATGATCATTGGCATGATAAACAATGCTCAATGATACTAAGTGGTGTAGGCTATGAATTAAGCCACACTCTCCTACAATGAGATCAACAAGGACTCAAATATGGACTTATCTATCCCACGGGTTTTACATTCATCTTTCATAGATGATTCATTTGAATTTTGAATTTGAATTCTTCATGGGCTTTCTCTAGAAACATGATCTCTAATCTAGGAGATATTCTTTCCAAATGAAGTTGTAGCTTTTCCATCTAACACACTCCATGAGTTTAGTTGTAGCTACAAATATTCTTCTAAGTCAAATAGACTTTTACAAGCGGTAAAAGGTAAATAATCCATAGCAATGGTTCTCATGGGTCTTCAAGTATTTGCACATAAAGTCTTTATATCTAGCCAAATGTGTAGGCTTGGTATTTGCACCAACAGTTTTCCCAAGTACAACCTCATTGCAAAGCTCTGTTGTAATAATAACTTGTTCTTTATGAGCTTTGGTGGTGCACTCTTGTCTATTAAATAGCATCATTAGGAATACTTGTGTTTTATTGTAACTAAATATATGATCAAATACTTATATTCTTTTCCCTTAGGGTTTTCCAAAACGATATCCTAAATTACACTTGAAATTGAGTAATTAGCTTTTCTTGTACTTCTATCCTGTCTAGCATAATCCTAACTAATCAATACCACTAATCGTACTTAGCCTAATATAAAGAATTGACTAAGGGGGTTTAGTTTTCTTCCAAGCTAGAGTCCAGTGCTTTGATGAGTGCTCCAATTCCCATGGAATAGGCTCCCCAAGCATAGTTTGATTGTTTAGAAACCTTTGCATCACCAAGGAACTCCAAAATACTCCAAGAACCTGATAAAATGCTGAATTTTTTGCTTAAAATTTGCAAAAAAAACCCTAATTTTCAATCAAAAATGGTTGTCTATCATGATCGATAAGACTATCAGTCATGATCAATAGAGCTCTCCATTGTGGTTTGTCAATCGCGATGGATAGATACATTGGGCCTTTCTGTCGTGATTGACAGCTATCAATCATGATGGATGGGTATCTCTCACGATGGACTAAAATGGTGATGGATGCTATCAATCATAAGGTCTATCAATTGCGATGGATAATAATTCTCATGAAAATATATCTATCATGTGAAGTTGTCTATTGCGATGGACAAACTATCCATCATGAAAGTATATCTATCATGTGAAGTCATCATCAGCTGTCACTAATCTATCATGTGATGGACACTTCTCTATCACAATGGACAAAGGTGTCTACCGTGATTGATAGAAAAAGCACATCTTTTCTAAGAATATATATATATATATATATATATATATATATATATATATATATATATATATATATATATATATATATATATATATATATATATATATATATATATATGTGTGTGTGTGTGTGTGTGTGTGATGTGTGTGGTGCCTATATTGTAGTAAAGCACTTATTTTTACCCAACAAGAAAGTTTTACGTATGTCATGATTGACAAAGAGCTACACCTTAGGATCCGTGTAGAGATGTTTTGTACCCATTGGAGACGCTACAATTGTTGTGGATGTCGATAATGTTGGTGCAAGAGAATCGAAGCCCACATACTTGGAAAATCAGCATATCTCTCATGTATCCATATATGATCAATCCCTTGTAAAATCAATTACCTTTTATCTTTGTAAAAGTGCCTTACTTCCACGTGGAGTTAGGAAGCATCAAATATCATGTTATTTGGTAGATGATTGATGAGAGAATATATCCTATAGTTTAGAACTCACTTTTAGGTGAACATTTGAATTTGAATTCAAAGAGTAGCTCCAAACTCAACTATAAAAGTAGCTCAAAGACACGCATGGATATGCACTGGTTTTGAAAAGGGATAGAGAGGCACCCTATGTGATTTGAGAGCTCACACCATAGCTCAATCACTACCCTCACATTGTGCGATAGATTAATACCAATGACATTGTATTTCTATGTGATCTAATACATACATTTTGATTATATATCTAGTTCACTTCTCTACCATGACCACTTTCGAACACTGATCTTCTAAGATCTTGTTTGTAGTACATGGTTGATCATTTGGTGTGTTTTAAAGCGTCATATATTCCGCATAGTGTCTAGTTTATAGTTACAAAGTTTCATGGTTATTTCTTCTCTGAATCGTGAGACATATTTATTTCATTATTGTCTTGTTTCTTGACTGATGCATCCCGAAAATGTTGGGCAAGTCCTATGATTTGCTAAACATCCTACTTAGTGTGTAGTTTCTCTTTAGTGGAATTATTCATGGTTGGTAGGTATATAAGCTATGTAGATACCGCCAAAACAAGATTGGCTAATTGCTAGCATACTCAGAGCACTGTCCATTATACTAAACACATGTAGAGAGTAAAATAGCAAGTCTATGACCTTGGATCAATTTCCTACTCATCTAATTAAAAAACATTGATTAGTGGATCATGTTCTAAAGCACAAAGGTGATTATTTCTGATCATTATCAAGCTAAAGAGGCCCACTACACTCTCCATCACTTGTTCTTGGCTGGTGTGAAGCAAGCTGTTGCAATACCACTTCATCTCTGAAGACTATCCACCATCTCCTCCAACAATGGTATCAAAGCAACAACAAGAAATATGAGAGATGGATTTCCATCATTTATTGACAAATTGGATAGAAGAAACTACCCAAAATGTTTAGGATTCAAGCGTACCTTCAAGGAAGAAGTTTATATGGATACATCTGAGATGAAGAGATGCCAACATTCAGGAGTAAACATCAACCCACAAGGGAAGAAAAAGAAAGGCTCACTACATGGTGTGCAAAGGATGCTCTTGCCAAGTCTTATCTACTTAACGCAACATCTGATTTTTATTGCCTCACATTAGGAATTGAAAGACCTCCCAAGAGACTTGGGAAGTACTCTTCTCATATTTTTCATCAAATACAAGAGCTAGAAAGAACCAACTATGGATGGAGTTTATAACTCAAAAAAAGAAACCAAAACAAAGTATAGTTGATTATGTGACCAAATTGAAGGATGTGGCTGACCAACTTGCAAGCATTAGAGAGTAGACAGAAGAAGAACATATAGTAAGGTAGATCATAAATGGCATCAAAGTTGATGATAAGTGGGAGTCCTTCACCATAGCAATGGACCTTTATATGGATATGCAGATACCTAACCTCAACATCTTAATGGGGCAACTCTTCACCCATGAGACAAAGCTCAACAAGAATGGTGACAACTCTTGAGGTAACCAATCTTCTGCCCTTTATACAAATATAAATAAAAGTAAGGATAAAGGTAAAAGCAAAAAGAATGAAGAAGAGGCTAGTACCTCTCAAGTGAACTTCACAGGTAGAGGAAGAGGTACTAGAGCAAGGGGCAGAGGAGGAAAGCAAGGCACGGGGAGATCCTACAACAATCCACCTTGCAATATTTGTGGCCTAACCAACCACACCACAAAAGAATGCTTCAAAACCACAAGGAATCAAAGAGGAAGAGGCTTCCATAGAGGGATCTATGGACAATCTAGAGGTAGGTTCAACAATGGAGGAAGCAATTACAATCACAACTACAACCAAGGCTACAACAACAACAACAATTATCAAGGAGGGTTCAGAGGTAGAAGAGATTATAACAGCTACATAGAAAACCAAGAGGATTCTCTAATCATCCATGATGAACATGATATTCAAGCAAGGTAAAGATGATGAACATCTTTTCTATATTGAATCTTGTTATTCCAATCATGTGGCTAGAAATGTAGATTTGTTATCTCATCTTGAAGAACCCAAAGGTAAGCATGAAATGTAGACATTTGATGACAATAGACACTCTGTTAAGAAAATTGGAAATATCACGGCTCTTGATGGTAATATGAACCTCTTAAGTAAGTTTTTATATATGCCAACCATAAAAAAAAAACCTAATCAACGTTGGATAGATTGTCTAGAAAGGCTGACATGTCAGATTCATAAGGCATGGAGCATATGTAGAAGACCCTCAAGAAGGCTTCAAGAGGATTGCAAAAGGTCAAAAATCTGGTAGAATCTTTACATTTGAGATTGAAGACACCAAAAATATTACACTCTTCAATTACAAAGATCAAACCGTATCTGAACTAGAGATATGGTGTGAAAGGCTAAGTCATATAGGAGAAACAACTGTAAAACAAATATGCAGGGATCCGAGTGTGCTTGGCATTCCAAATGTGTCCAAGAAACACATGATATACAAATGTGGATCATGCCAATTTGGCAAAGCTCAAAAGCAAACATTCAACAGAAAAAGGTACATATATGAAGACTATTTGAAGCTTGTGCACACAGATGTGTGGGGTCCTAGAAGAGAGCCTTCAATCTCAGGTTCAAGGTACTATGTTTCATTTATGGATGATTATAGTAGATGGACAATCCTTTACTTCATGAAGTATAAGGATGAAGTATTTACATGTTTTAAAAAGTATGTGGCATTGGTTGATAACTAGATAGGTAGAAGCTTGAAGAGGATTAGATCTAATGGAGGTGGTGAGTATTTTTCACATGAATTTGATTCATTCTTATAGGAGAGAGGCATAAAGAGAGAAGTCACAACAAGATATACTCCTGAACTAAATGGAGTGGGAGAGAGGAGGAAGAGATTGATAGTGGAAGTTGCAAGGTCAATGTTGAATGAGAAGAAACTACCCAAGTACCTATGATCAGAGGCTATTTCCACAACCACATACTTGATTAATAGGCTTCCATCCAAGTCCTTAGATGGAAGGACACCATATGAAGCATGGAACGGTAGGAGACCCTCATTGGACCATTGTAGAGTCTTTGGGTGCATTTCGTATGCACATGTACCCTCACATATTAGAGGAAAGCTTGATCCAAAAGCTGAAAAGTGTATATTCATTGGCTATGACCAAAAGTAGAAGGGTTATAGGTTATACAATCCCACTAAAAAAGGGTTTATAGTTATTAGGGATGTGGTGTTTGATGGAAATAATCCATGGTTTGAAGATGACTGCAGGAAGATCAAGTTACTTTATGATTTGGAAAGTGATTTTCCAACTCCAATCAAGAAGACCAACAAGTACCAGAAGATGTCAATTCAGAGGATGAAGAGTAGATTGACTTCAAGGCTTGAAGTCAAGGGGCAAGACCAAGTTCAAGAAATTGGAAGACATTCAAGATTCGTCCACCCAAGCACTCTAAAGATCTCAAAGGGAGAGTAAAAAACCAATAAGGTATGGCTATGACACATCAATAGTCACAAAGCATTCTGTGTACATCACTAAAGATTCTATGATAGAAGAACCTACTTGATTTGAAGAAGCAAATGAGAAGAACAAATGGAGAGAAGCCATGTAGGAAGAAGTTGAAGGACTTCAAGAAAACAACACTTGGGATTTGGTTCCCAAGAAGCCAAGCATGAAGGTAATAGGATCCAAGTGGATATATAAAATCAAGAGAAACTCAGATGGTTCTATAAACAGGTACAAGGCAAGGCTAATGGCAAAGAGGTTTTTTCAAAACCATGGAGTGGAGTGTGAAGAAATATTTTCACCTTGGGCTAAGATGCCAACAATTAGGTTTTTGGTAAGTATTTGTGCTTCCAAAAATTGGAAATTATATCAGTTATATGTTAAGAATGCATTCTTTAATGGATGGATATCAGAGGAAGTGTATATGGCTCAACCACCAAGGTATGAAGATAAAGACAAAACAGGTTATGTATGCAAGCTAAGAAAGCAACTCTATGGCCTAAAGCAAGCTCCTAGAGATTGGAACCATAGGCTTCTTACTTATTTGCAGGATCAAGGATTTGTTGCTAGCAAAGCAGATTCTTCTTTATTCATAAAGAAGACCAACTCAGAAGTTATTTACTTATGTGTTTATGCGGATGGCATTGTCATTATAGGGACTGATGCTAATGGTATCAAGCAGACTAAATCTCAAAAATAAAAGAATTCAAAATTAGTGATCCTGGTTTGTTAACATACTTTCTTCACCTAGAACTTGTGTATATATTACTCAGAGGAAGTATGTTCATGATATGTTGATAAAATTCAAGATGAAGAACACCAAAATTGCAGGTACACCCATGGAACTCAATCATAAGCTTAGTTCTCATGAGGGAGAACATCTTTAGGATATTACAGGTTACAAGAAACATGTTGGAAGTCTCAATTATGCAACCCTAACAGGAGTGGACATTGCTTATGCAGTAAGTACATTAATTCAATTTATGCATGCAGGAAGAAAGCCTCACATGGAAGTTGCCAAGAGGATCCCAAAGTATTTAAAGGGTACTATAAATGAAAGGTTGTTTTACTCATTCACTTCTGATTTGGACATAAAGATGTATTCTGATGCAAATTGGGCTGGCTCCAAGGATGATAGGAGGATCAACTCATGTTACTAGTCCTTTTCAAGTCCAAAGCTAATATCATGTTCATCAAAGCAGCAATAAACTATGGCATTTTCATCTATAGAGGCAGAATATAGAGGCTTATCAAATGCAACACAAGAGGCTACATGGCTCAAGCAACTCTACACAAATTTGGGGTTAAACTCTTACACTCCAATGATTTTTGGACTTGACTTCATTTTCCCTCCAATCCTATATATCATGCAAGGACTAAGCACATTCAAATTCTCTATCATTATGTAAGGGAGAAATTTCTTAGCAAGGAAATTCAATTGTCCTATGTATCAACTAATTTGCAATGTGCAGATATACTCACAAAGTCTCTAGATGGAACTAAGATGAAGAGGTTCAAATTGATGATTGGTTTATAGGAGATCAAGAAGGAATGAAGAGCAAGCATGTTAGGCTTGAGGGGGAGTTGTTGGTGCAAGAGAATCCAAGCCCACATACTTGGAGAATTAGCATATCACTCATGTAGCCATATATAATCAATCCCGTGTAAAATCAATTACCTTTTACCTTTGTAAAAGTGCCTTACTTCCACATGGAGTTAAGAAGCATCAAATCTGAAGTTATTTGGTAGATGATTGATGAGAGACTATATCCTTTAGTTTAGGACTCGCTTTTAGGTGATCATTTGAATTTGAATTCAAAGATTACCTCCAAACTCAACTATAAAAGTAGTTCAAAGACATGTGTGGATATGCCCCAATTTTGAAAAGAATAGAGAGGGAAACTATGTGATTTGAGAGCTCACTTCATAGCTCAATCACTATGCTCACATTGTGCAATAGAATATTGCCAATGACATTGTATTTCTATGTGATCTAGTACATACATTTTGATTATATATCTAGTTCACTTCTCTGCTATGACTACTTCAAAACAATGATTATCTTAGAGCTTGTTCTCAGTACATGGTTGATCACTTGATGTGTTTTATAGCATCATAGATTCATCATACTGTCTAGTTTATAGCTACAAAGTTTCATGGTTAATGCTTCTCTGAATCATGAGATATATTCATTTCATTACTCTCTCGTCTGTTGATTGATGCATCCGAAAAATGTCGGGCAAGTCCTATGATTTGCTAAACATCATACTAAGTGTGTGGTTTTTATTTTTTAGCGTAATTACTCATGGTTGAAAGCTATCTAAGTTAATTAGATACCCAAAAGGAATTTGGCTAATTGCTAGCAGGCTAAGAGCATTGTTGATGGAGGTTAGAGAACCTCTATAACAAGAATAACTCAAAACCTTCACCAATTTGGAAGATCAATGCTCAATTTCCAAAATCTTGAACAAACTGTGAAGAAAGTGATTACACAGAAAGTCTGCTGCACATAATTCACTCATCCACTTATCAAATGTGTAAAGTTTTTGATAAACTTCGCACAAGGTGTCGTCTATAGGTTGCGCACCTCCTCCAAGTTAAATCATTCCAAAAGACTCAGTAGATCTTGAGAAATGATCTTAACAAGTCACCTATGTCTAAAATTGTAGTTATTTACAGTCAACTTTGACACCTACAACTTCTAAAGCTTGGTTCTCTCAATTCAAAACCCACTTAATCAAATGATTTTAGCCATAGGTAGCTTACCTTCCAACTTAAAGAATGAGTGCTTGCTTGCTCAAAACTTTACATTATGGAAGGAGAACTGACTAAAACATTAGCATCGAATTTTGTGCCTCTTGCAACTTCACTACTTTACATTTACACATGTAAATGTTCCTACACTCAATTCTCTTACCTTGATCACAATTAGATGCTGAAAACTTGTATAGAGTTCAATCAACTATAGGCTTAGACTTGTACAAAAGCATTTCACAAAAGATTCAGCATAGAAGGAGAACTCTCAGAAATATCGGGCGCAACTTTTCTTCATTTCTAGAAAACATTACATCTGAGTTATGAGAGAGATCTTACTCACTTCTAAAGTGTTTAATAGCTTATAAAAGTTATAATTTCTCTATTCACTTGCTCTCTCATATTTGCCCCATCATTTTTCCTTGTATATATAGGCAAATATGTACAAGCTCATAAATATACAAAAGTATGAGTGAGCTAACTCTAAGTGAATGTACATATGTCTACATATCTTCATTCTCTGAACATATACTTTCTTCATGCTTCATGAATTGATCTTTTCTTCAATCCTTGACTTCAAAACTTTATCAAAACTTCAATTGTTGATTGCCTTGCACCAACAGCTCCCCCTCAATCATCAATTGAGGTTTTCACTTTCTTCTTTATACCTGCCATGTCCTTGAATCTTTGTAACTTTGGTCCATCCAAGCTTTTGGTTAGCATATCAGCTATCTGATCTTTTATCCATCACTTTCTCTCTTAGAAAATGATACTGAATCTCAATGTGTTTAGTCCTAGCATAAAAAACAGGATTCATAGCTAAATACAATGAACTCATGTTATCTCCATGAATAGTGGGTATACTCTGAATGATGTCAAAACTATTCATAAGAGTCTTAAGCCATATCACTTCCTTTGCAGCTTCCACCATACCTTTGTACTCAGCCTCTGTGGATGATAAAGCAACTGTGTGTTGCTTCTTTGAACACCATGAAATCAACTTATCTCCCACATAACACAAGTATCCATAAGTTGATCTCCTATCATCAGGATTACCTGCCCAATGTGTATCATTATAAATCTTGATGTTTGTATCTGATGTAAAACCATAATACAAACCTTCTTTGAGTGTACCCTTAATGTACCTCAACACTCTTTGTCCTGCAACCCAATGTTCTTTCCTAGGACAATGCATGAATTGAGACAATACTCCAACTGCATATGACAAATGAGGCCTACTTAATGTAGCATAAATCAGACTACCAACCAAACTTTGATATAGCTTCCTGTCCTTGAACTCTTCTCCTCCATATCTACTCAATTTGTGATTCAACTCCATTGGAGTAGGTGCTACCCTGCAATCATCCATTTTGAACTTGATCAACAAGTTTTTCAAATACCTTTCTTGAGTTACATACACTCCATGTTGAGTGTATGAGATCTCCATGCCCAAGAAATATGACAAGTCTCCCAAGTCACTAATCTTGAACTCTTTTTCGATTTTGTTCTTTAGGCTTTGAATGCCTTTCTCATATGTTCCTGTAAGAATTATATCATCAACATATATGCACATGTAAATGAACCCATCATCACTTGCTTTAACAAGCAAGCTACTATATGCTTTAGATACTTGGAACCCAAGTTCTTTCTAGAACTTCACAATTCTATGCCCTTGGGGACTGCTTCAAACGATACAAAGCTTTCTTGAGCTTACATGCATGATCTGGATACCTTTCGTTTCTGAATCCTTGTGGTTGCTCCATGAAACCATCATCTGAAAGGTAACCATTTAGAAAAGCATTCTTCCCATCTAATTGACATAATTTCCAACCTTTACAAGCAGCAATAGCTATGAGTGTCCTGATGGTTGTCATCTTTGCCACAAGACTATAGGTCTCATCATAATCTATACCATATGTCTGAGCAAAACCTTTCACAACAAGTTTAGCTTTATATCTAGACACACTTCCATCTGCAAACCTCTTTGTCTTGTAGACCCATTTGCATCCAATGATCTTCTGACTATTTGGTTTAGGAACCAAATCCCATGTCTGATTCTCCATCAATGCATCATACTCTTCCTGCATAGCTTTTTCCCAATTTTCCTTACCTTTTGCCTCTTCATATGTAGAAGGGTCTTCATATGCCTTTATCATATAAGCATAATCTTTGGTAGCCAAAAAAGAAGTATCATAGCTATACCTTGTAGGTTGCCATTTGTGTCTTGATGACCTTCTAAGTTCTCCACTCCTTGAGGTTTTTGGTTCATCACATTCTGGATCAAACCTTGGCACTTCTTCAACTTCAACCTGTACTTCATTGTTCTCCTCTTCATCAAATATCTGAACCTTTGATTTACCTTTCTTTTGATTCAAAACTTCTTCATCACCTGCATAAATATTGATTGTACCTGCATACCAAGTATCTTGCACATCAAATGTAACATCCTTTCACACAAGAAATTGTTTTGTGGATGGAATCCACAATCTATATCCCATCTGCTTATCATCATATCCAATGAACACATACTTTTCATCTTTAGGTTCCAATTTGTGCCTTAATTGAGATGGCACATATGCATATGCCAAACATCCAAATACTTTGCAATGATCTAGAGTAGGTCTCTTACCCCACCATGCCTCATATGGTGTCATACCCTGCAAAGCTTTACATGGTAATCTATTGACCAAATATGTGGCTGTATTTACAACCTCCGCCCACAAATAATTTGGGTAGTTTTTTTCCTTCATCATGGATCTTGCAAACTCAACAAAAGTTCTATTCCTCCTTTCTTCTACACCAGTTTGTTGAGGAGAGTACCTGCATGTAATTTCCCTTTTTATACCTATTCCACAAGTAATCACTGAACTCATTAGAGAAATACTCTCCCCCTCTATCTGACCTTAGTCTGTTCAATTTGTGACCTGTAATTCTCTCTGCATACACATGATAATGTTTGAATGTATTGAATACCTCTGACTTATCTTTGATCACATAGATAGTGAAGCATCATCAACATAAATCACATAGTACCTTGAACCATTGATACTGAAATCCTTTGATGGTTCCCACACATCTGTGTGTACCAATTCAAGCTTCTCTGAATACATAAAACCATGCTTGGAATAAGATTGCTTATGAGCCTTTCCTAATTGACATGCAGCACATCTGTATGTCATATGTTGACCTGCAACATTAGGCAATCCAAGCACTGAACCATTGTTAAACATATCTTTAATACCTCTTTCATTGAAATGTCCAAGCCTTTTGTGCCAAAGATCTAACTCAGAGATCTTATGTCCTCCATAGGTGAACAAGGCATGACCAATGTTACCTTGAATCTTCAATGTGAAAAATCTTCCTTCTTTCTTCCCTGAAACAATTTGTTTATACCCATTGCTAGGGTCTTACACAAAAACTCCTTTATTAGTGAACCTAACTTCATAACCTTTTTCAACAATTTTTCCTACACTTATCAGATTCTTTGGAATTGTAGGAACATACAAAACCTTACTCAAGAGATTACTTCCATCCTTGTCCTTCATTGATCCAATTGAATTCACATTGTGCTTTGTATTGTCACCTATTTGAACTACATGACTAGTTACCTTATTCTCCAAATTAGTCATCAAAGCTATGTTGCCACTCAGGTGATTACTACACCCTGAGTCAATGTAGAAGACTCTTTGGTCTTCACTTTTCCTTTAAGAGGTTGCATTCATTATCAATGTTGAATCCTCCTTCTGATCTAAAGCATAATTATAGTAGGTATTGTTGTATTGTTAACTTTGGAATCCTCTACCTTCATTTCTTCCAAAATAGCCTCTACCACCTCTACCTCTGAAATTACCTCTTTGATTTCTGCCACCTATTCCTCTTGAATTAAAGTTCTGATTATATCCACCATTGTTCTTAGTATTATGCCAACAAGCATAAGCTAAGTGATTTGTCTTACCACAAATCTAGCAAGCTTTGACTCCATCTTTATTACTTCTGCCTCTTCCTCTACCTTTACCACCTCCTCTTCCTCTTACGAAGTTAGCTTGGCTAGTTGTACCTTCATCTTCATGTGCTTGTTGCTTTCCTTTGATATTCTTCTTTTTATCCTTTGAATACATTGCTTGACCTGCAATTTTATCACTTTCACCTTTAACATCCTGCTCAAAGGCTAGCATGTGTCCTAGCAACTGATTTAAATCAGGAGTAAAATGATCTAGTGATAATTCAGTAGACAAAATGAATGGCTTCCATTTGTCATCACCTCTCAAACCTGTGAGGATTTGCCTTACCAATTTATCCTCCTCAATATCTTCATCAACTGCTTCTAATGCATCTGCAATGTCCTTCATCCTTGTTACATAATCTGAGATGGATTGAGAGGCATTCTTCTTGAACGTGGTAAACTCTACCCACAAGGATGCCTTCCTTGACTTTGTGGTGTTTTGGAAATGCTCTTCCAAAGCATTCCATATATCACTTGCACTTTCAAGACCTCTAATGTGAGGTAACACGTAATCATTGACTCCCATATAGATAATGCTCCTAGAGTTAGCATCTCTCTTCATCCAAGTCTTCAAATCTAATAATTCATACCTAGTTGGAACACTAGGATCTCTGAACTGAGGCTTTTCTTCTTCACCTGTAATATAGCCTATCAAATCTTTGCTCATGAGATGAGCTTCCATCCTCATTGACCATCTTGGATAGTTCTCTCTATCCAACTTCTCTATCTGAAGAGAATCTCCCATCCTTTCTTCACCTGTGTATTAAATCCTTCAAGCTTTATGAGGAATAAGGTTACCTTTGCTTTGAATGAAGTTCCTTTTGTCTTTCTGGATATCTTCTGGCATCCTTTTCAAGGTTTTCTTTCAAGCTTTCACCCTTTGTATCTTCAAATATTGAATTCTTTATAACTGCAGTAGTTGGGGTCCACAGTTCTTCAATTTTGATGCTTTTTTCTCTGATGCCACTGATGGAGAGTATTAATCTTCAAAAGAACAAGCTACTCTTGAAGTTAGAGCACCTCTATAACAAGAATAACTCAAAACCTTCACCAATTTGGAAGGTCAATACTCAATTTCCAAAATCTTGAACAAACTGTGAAGAAAGTGATTACATAGAAAGTCTGCTGCACATAATTCACTCATCGGCTTATCTAGTGTGTAAAGTTTTTGATAAACTTTGCACAAGGTGTCGGTTATAGGTTGCACACCTCCTCGAAGTTAAATAATTCCAAAAGACTCAGTATTAGTGGTATGAGAGCAAGAAGCATTAAAATTGAAGAAAGGAGGACCCCGACTGCTGCAGTCATAAAGAATTCAGCAATTGAAGATCCAAAAGGTGAAAGATTGAAAGCAAAGCTTGATATGGAGGACAGAAGATATCAAGGAAGGCGAAAGGAGTATCATTCAAAGCAAAGGTAACCTTATTTCTCATAAAGCTTAAAGGATTTAATACACAGGTGAAAAAAGGCTGGGAGATTCTCCTCAGATAGAGAAACTGGATAGAGAGAACTATCCAACATGGGCAATGAGGATGGAAGCTCATCTTATGAGCAAACACTTGATAGGTTATATTACAGGTGAAGAAGAAAAGCCTCAGTTCAGAGATCCTAATGTTCCAACTAGGGAGGAATTATCAGATTTGAAGACTTGGATGAAGAAAGATGCTCAAGCTAGGAGCATTATCTATATGGGAGTTAATGACTACTTGCTACCTCATATTAGAGGTCTTGAAAGTGCAAGTGATATATGGAATGCTTTGGAGAAGCATTTCCAAAACACCACAAAGTCAAGGAAGGCATCCTTGTGGGCAGAGTTTACCACATTCAAGAAGAAGGCCTCTCAATCCATCTCAGATTATGTAACAAGGATGAAGGACATTGTAGATGCACTAGGAGCAGTTGATGAAGATATTGAGGAGGATAAATTGGTAAGGCAAATCCTCACAGGTTTGAGAGGTGATGACAAATGGAAGCCATTCATTTTGTCTACTGAATTATCACTAAATCATTTTACTCCTGATTTAAATCAATTGCTAGGACACATGTTAACCTTTGCGTAGGATGTCAAAGGTGATGGTGATAAAAGTGCAAGTCAAGCAATGTATTCAAAGGATAAGAAGAAGAATAGAAAAGGGAAGCAACAAAAAAATGAAGATGAAAGTGCAACTAGCCAGGCTAACTTCCTAAGAGGAAGAGGAGGTGGCAAAGGTAGAGGAAGAGGCATAAGTATGAAAGATGGAGTCAAAGCTTGCTGGATTTGTGGTAAGACAAAACATTTAGCTAATGATTGTTGGCATAATAATAAGAATAATGGTGAATATAATCCGAATTTTAATTCAAGAGGAAGAGGTGGCAGAAATCAAAGAGGTAATTTCAGAGGTAGAGGCAGTAGATGTTATTTTGGAAGAAATGCAGGTAGAGGATCAATACAACAAACCTACTACAATTATGCTTCAGATCAGAAGGAGGACTCAACATTGATTATGAATGCAACTTGTGAAAGGCAAGTGGAAGACCAAAGAGTCTTCTACATTGACTCAGGGTGTAGCAATCACCTGAGTGGCAACATAGCTTTGATGACTGATTTGGAGAATAAGGTAACTTATCTTGTAGTTCAGACAGGTGATAATACAAAGTATTATGTGAAGTCAATAGGATCAATGAAGGCCAAGGATGGAAGCACTCTTCTGAATAAGGTCTTGTATGTTCCTACAATTCCAAAGAATCTGATAAGTGTAAGACAAATTGTTGAAAAATGTTATGAAGTTAGGTTCACTAATGAAGGAGTTTTTTTGGAAGACCCTAGCAATGGGTATAAACAAATTGTTTCAGGGAAGAAAGAAGGAAGAACACATTGAAGATTCAAGGTAATATTGGTCATGCCTTGTTCACCTATGGAGGACATAAGATCTCAAAGTTAGATCTTTGGCACAAAAGGCTTGGACATTTCAATGAAAGAGGTATTAAAGATATGGTTAACAATGGTTCAGTGCTTGGATTGCCTAATATTGCAGCTCAATATATGACATACAGATGTGAGGCATGTCAATTAGGTAAGGCTCATAAGCAATCTTATTCCAAGCATGGTTTTATGTATTTAGAAAAGCTTGAGTTGGTACACACAGATGTGTGGGGACCATCAAAGAATTTCACTATCAATGGTTCAAGGTATTATGTGATTTATGCTGATGATGCTACTAGATGGATCACTATCTCTGTGATCAAAGATAAGTGAGAGGTATTCAATACATTCAAACATTATCATGTGTATGCAGAGAGAATTACAGGTCAAAAGTTGAAAAGACTAAGGTCAGATGGAGGGGGAGAGTATTTCTCTAATGAGTTCAGTGATTACTTTTGGAATGCAGGCATAAAGAGAGAGGTATCTTGCGGGTACTCTCCTCAACAAAATGGTGCAGCAGAAAGGAGGAATAGAACTCTTGTTGAGTTTGCAAGATCCATGATGAAGGAGAAAAATTGCCCAAATTATTTGTGGGTTGAGGTTGTAAATACAGCCACATATTTGGTCAATAGGTTACCATGTAAAGCTTTGCAGGGTATGATACCATATGAGGCATGGTGGGGTAAGAGAACTACTCTAGATCATTGTAAAGTATTTGGATGTTCGACATATGCATATGTGCCATCTCAATTAAGGCACAAATTGGAACCTAAAGCTAAAAAGTATGTGTTCATTCGATAAGATGATAAACAGATGGGATATAGGTTGTGGAGTCCATCCACAAAACAATTCCTTGTGTCAAAGGATGTTACATTTGATGAGCAAGGTACTTGGTATGCAGGTACAATCAATATTCATGCAAGTGATGAAGAAGATGTGACTCAAAAGAAAGGTAAATCAAAGGTTCAAATATTTGATGAAGAAGAGAATAAAGAAGTATAGGTTGAAGTTGAACAAGTGCCAAGATTTGATTCAGAATGTGATGAACCAGAAAACCTCAAGGAGTGGAGAACTCAGAAGGTCATCAAGACACAAATGGCAACCTAGAAGGTATAGCTATGACGCTTCTTTTTTGGCTACCAAAGATTATGCTTATATGATAAAGGCAGATGAAGACCCTTCTACATATGAAGAGGCAAAAGGTAAGTAAAATTGGGAGAAAGCTATGCAAGAAGAGTAAGAGTATGATGCATTGATAGAGAATGAGACATGGTATTTGGTTTCTAAACCAAATAGTCAGAAGATTATTGGATGCAAATGGGTCTACAAGACAAAGAGGTTTGCAGATGGAAGTGTGTCTAGATATAAAGCTAGACTTGTTGTGAAAGGTTTTGCTCACACATATGGTATAGATTATGATGAGACCTATAGTCGTGTGGCAAAGATGACAACCATTAGAACAATCATAGCTATTGTTGCATGTAAAGGTTGGAAGTTATGTAAATTAGATGTGAAGAATGCTTTTCTAAATGGTTACATTTCAGATGATGTTTTCATGGAGCAACCACAAGGATTCAGAAATGAAAGGTATCGAGATCATGTATGTAAGCTCAAGAGAGCTTTGTATGGTTTGAAGCAGGCCCCAAGGGCATGGAATTATAGACTTCCGAAGTTCTTGAAGGAACTTGGTTTTCAAGTATCTAAAGCAAATAGAAGCTTGCTTGTTAAAGCAAGTGATGATGGGTTCATTTACATGTGCATATATGTTGATGATATAATTATTACAAGTATAGATGAGAAAGGAATTCAAAGCTTAAAGAAGAAAATGGAGAAAGAGTTCAAGATTAGTGACTTGGGAGATTTGTCAAGCATGTAGATCTCATACACTCAACATGGAGTGTATGTAACTCAAGAAAGGTATTTGAAAAACTTGTTGATCAAGTTTAAAACGGATGATGGCAGGGTAGCACCTACTCGAATGGAAGTGAATCACAAATTGAGCAAATATGGAGGAGAAGAGTTCAAGGACATGAAGCTATATCAAAGTTTGGTTGGTAGTCTGATCTATGCTACATTAACTAGGCCTGACTTGTCATATGCAGTAGGAGTGTTATCTCAATTCATGCATTGTTCTAGGAAAGAACATTGGATTGCAGGAGAAAGGGTGTTGAGGTACATTAAGGCTACACTCAAAGAAGGTTTGTATTATGGTTTTACATCAGATACAAACATCAAGATATATAGTGATACATATTGGGTAGGTAATCATGATGATAGGAGATCAACTTATGGATATTTGTGTTATGTGGGAGATAAGCTAATCTCTTGGTGTTCTAAGAAGCAACATACAGTTGATTTATCATCTACAGAAGTAGAGTATAAAGGTATGTTGAAGCTGCAAAGGAAGTCATATGGCCAAAGACTCTCATGAAGAGTTTTGACATCATCCAGAGTACACCCACTATTCATGGAGATAACATAAGTTCATTGTATCTAGCTGCTAACCTTGTTTTTCATGCCAGGACTAAACATATTGAGATTTCGTATCACTTTCTAAGAGAGAAGGTGATGGATAACGAGATTGAAGTAATACATACTTCAACAAAAGATCAGATAGCTGATATGCTTACCAAAAGCTTGGATGGACCAAAGCTACAGAGATTCAAAGACATGGCAGGTATAAAGAAGATAGAGAAAACCTCAATTGATGATTGAGGGGGAGTTGTTGGTGCAAGGCCATCAACAATTGAAGTTTTGATGAAGATTTTGAAGTCAAGGATTGAAGAAAAGATCAATTTAGAATGTATGAAGGAAGTACATGTCTAGAAGATAAAGATGTGTATACATATGTACATTAATTTAGAGATAGGTCACATATATCTTTTGTATGGTCATAAGCTTGTACATATATGCCTATATATACAAGTAGAAAGTTGCGGAAAATATGTGAGAGCATGTGAATAGAGAAATTAGAAGTTGTATGAGTCATTAGACACTTTAGAAGTGAGTAAGATCTCTCTCATCACTCAGATGTAAAGTTTTCGAGAAATGAAGAAAAGTAGCACCCGATATTTCTTAGAGTTCTCCTTCTGTGTTGAATCTTTTGTGAAATTCTTTTGTACAAGTCTAAGTCTATAGTTGATTGACCTCTGTACACGTTTTCAGCTTTTAATGGTAATCAAGCTAAGAGAATTGAGTGTAGGAACATTTACATGTGTAAATTTAATGAAGTGAAGTTATAGGAGGCGCAAAATTTGATGCTAATGTTTTGGTCAGTTCTCCTTTCACAGTGTAAAGTTTTGAGCAAGCAAGTGCTCATTCTTTAAGCTGGAAAGTAAGCTACCTATGGCTAAAAGCATTTGATTAAACCAGTTCTAATTTGGGAGAACTAAGCTTTAGAAGTTGCAGGTGTAAAAGTCGACTGTAAAGAACTACAATTTTAGACATAGGTGACTTGTTAAGATCATTTCTCAAGATCTACTAAGTCTTTTGAAATGATTTAACTTGGAAGAGGTGCAAAAACTATAGATGACATGTTGCGCAAAGTTTTATAAAAAAATTTACACATTTGATAAGTCAATGAGTGAGTTATGTGCAGCAGACTTTTTGTGTAGTCATCTTCTTCATAGTTTGTTCAAAATTCTGATAATTGATAATTGATCCTCCAAATTGGTAAAGGTTTTGAGTTACTCTTGATATATAGGTTCTCTAACTTCAAGATTAGCTTGTTCTTTTGGAGATTAAAACTCTCCATCAAATCAAACAAATCATACTTTTGCAGCATACTCAAGGCATATTGCCTTTGTGACATCCATATACCTATTTCTGTATGTATAAACTCAAGGCCCAATAAGTAATGTAGCACACAAAGATCTTTCATGTCAAATTCTTGCATAAGGAGTTGCTTTACGTCTTTAATGCTTGCTTCATTGTCACCTCCTACAATCAAGTCATCAACATAAATAGCCACAATTGTGATGCCATCATCACCCTTTCTTGCATATAATGAATGATTTGCATCACAAAGAAAATCCAATGGTGGTCAAATAATTAGCAATCCTTGCATGCCAAGCACGAGGGCATGTCTAAGTCCATACAAAGCCTTTTCCAACCTGCAAACATAAACTAGGTGCTTTGAATCTTCATATCCTTATGGTTGGTCCATGTACACTTCTTCCTGTAAATCACCATGTAGGAAAGCATTCTTCACATCCATCTGATGCAAAGTCCATCCTTTTGTTGTAGCTACTACAACAAGTGCTCTAATAGTAGATATTTTAGCTATAGGGTTAAACGTTTCCTCATAATTAATGTTATATGTCTGTGCATATCCTTTTGCTACCAATCGTGCTTTGTACATGCTTATGCTACCATCACCATTGTGCTTTACCTTGTAAACCCACTTGCAACCTATGTGTTTCTTTCCTTGTGGCAATGGAACCAACTTCCATGTATTGTTTCCATAGAATGAAACCATCTCCTCATCCATAGCTTTCTTCCAATCTACATTTCCGATTGCATCTTCAAAACAACAGGGTTCAACATCTTGTATTATCTTTGTCATGTAGGCACAAGGACGAGCCTTGTAACTGTCATATGTAAATGGTTGCACTAAATTCGACATACTCCTAGATCTTCTTAGTCATTGGTCACTTCTCCTTGTATCATCTACATATGCCTTTCTTACTCCTGGAGTCTTCACAAAGGGAAATCCAAGTTCCTCACCAAGACTCTTTTCTAAACCGCTTGAATCTCCATCAATGTCTTCAAAACCTGTAGATGTGTTACTACCAGCAAAAAGAATTTCTTTACCTTTCTTGGATGTATTTAATGAAATTGTTAGATTGAAATTTCCATGCAATCTTCCACTCCATGGATTTGAGTTGGAATTATTACTTGGTGATGCATATGGTCCACTCAGAACTTGAGATTCTACACTTGATTTTTAGCATTTTCTTTTTCATTTGAGTCAAGATTAAGTCCTTCTTTGGCATTTTCATAGCAGCTTGATATTTCATCAAACACCACATCTCTGCTTACCTTCACCTTTTGTGTGAGTGGGTTATAAAATTTATATACCTTTTGCTCAATGGAGTATCCAATGAAGATACATTTTCTACTTTTGGATCAAGCATTGTCCTCAATTTGTCTCGAACATGTACATATGCAATACAAACAAAAACTTTCGTATGTGATAAGTTTGTCGTTTTACCTCCAAACTTTTCTTTAGGTGTAACTTGATGTACAGTGGCAATCAGAGCTCTATTCATGATGTATATAACAATGTGCATAGCTTTTGCCCAAAATAACAATGAGGCATACTCTTCTTGGCCATCAAAGCTCTTGCTATTTTTGCAATATGCCTATTTTTGCATTGAGCAATGCCATTTTGTTGTCGTGTGTATCTACATGAAAACTGATGTCCATCTCCATGATTTTTAAGAAAATTGTTGAACTCATTCAAGATGTATTCAACTCCTCCATCAAACCTTAATAGTCAAATATACTTTCTTGTATGCTTTTCCACCATAGCCTTAAAATTCTAGAAGTGAGTGAACACCTCACTCTTCTCTATCTTGAAATATACCCATACTTTTTGTATATGGTCATCAATGACACCTGCAACCACCCATAAATACGGTCTTTGTAGAACCCCAAACATCCATATGTACTATTTCCAGCACATTCTCACTAATATGCTTGTGATGTAGAAATGATGCTCTTGACTGTTTATCAAATTGACATGTTGCACATACCTTTTGCATTTTTTTAACTTTGAAATTTGATAGTCCATTGACAATCTCCTTTTATTGCAACAATTTTAGACTCTCCAAGTTTGCATGTCCAATTCATTTATGCCAGATCCCTATATTAGCAATGACTCGTAAACCTTTTGCAAACATGGCTGCATTCATTTCAGGAATTTTCACATTTAAGACGAACATCCTACCCATTTTATTTCCTTTTGCAATCAATCATTCATAGTGTTTGTCCTCTTCTACATATAACCCATCAACATTGAACTTGACTTGTAATCCTTGGTCAACCATTTGTCCACTAGAAACTAGATTCTTTGTTATATTTGAAACATGCACCACCTCAGCAAGATGTTTTACCTTCCCTTCCTTCATAGAAAATGCTATGTTTCCTATATGTTTGATAGGGCATGATATTTCATCATCTATTTCAACATATCTAGGAAGTGGCAATTTCTACAAACTACTAAACCATTCCGCATCATTGGTCATGTGACTTGAAGCACTTAAATCAACATACCAGACATTACCATTCGATTTGAAAACATGAGAAGACATTGTATTCATCATATGATGCTAAACCATCAACAATTTCTCATAATCATTTGCACTTGTGGATGCATAGTTGTTTTGCTCCCTTCTATTATTTTGATTCTTCGACCTACAATCATGTTCAAAGTGTCGAGGTTTACCACAATTCCAATATCCTTACTTTCATTAGCTGAATCATTTCTTTGGAAATTTCGATGGCCTCTATGGCTCCCCCTACCTCAAAACTTTCCTTTACCTCGTGCATGATTTTGATGTTGACCTTGGTCTTGGTAGTGTTTCCTCTTCCACTTTCGAAACTTCTATCTTTGCCTCTTGCTTTGCCTGAGTAAAATACCTACTCAGAACTAGGTTTTCATTGAGATTTTGAGTCGTCACCAAGATTCTTTTCTTCAATAATCAACATAGACACCATATTAGCGACATTTAGAATGTTTTCCTTGGTCTGGATAGATGTTCTCAACTCCTTATATGCGACTCCTAGACCATGAAGGCACACTTCTACCTTATCATCATCATCATCTACATTCCCACCAATAGAAGCAAGAGACTCACATATGCTTTTGATTTTCAGGATGTAGTCACTTACCGACATGCCCTTCTTCTCCAATGTATGCAATCTGTTCTTTAATTGCAATTTTTGTGCCTTTGTATTGGTCTCATACAATGTGACAAACTCTTCCAAGCCTTTTTTAGAGTCTTCGCATCCTCTACGTGCCCAATCATGCTATCCTATATGCTACCAGATAGTGGACACATTACCTTTTGTTCGCCTTGAGTCCATTCCTCATATGCTCTTAACTAGTTTGCAATCTTATTCCTCTCTACTAACTATGGAGCATCTTCATTCTCTCCTTTGATGTACTTCTAATAGCCTTTTCCCATCATGGCATTCTTCATTCTAAATCTCGAAGAATGGAAGTTGTTCTTGTCCAGCTTATCACTCATAAGCTGACTCATTCCATTTGCATTTTCCATTTCTATAGCAATTCACAACACTACAAAAATGCTACAAGCAATATTTCTGCTTGAACACGTTCGCACTTTGACGTGACAGTTGGATCTTAGTAATACATAATTTTTGTGTACCAACAATACACAAAAGTGCTTGCAATTCTGGATGTGGAATATGAAGCTATTGGCAAATAGAACACAAGTTAGAGTTTTGCAAATTGACCTTGACTTTTTGTGGGATCCACCTTGCACTCTCAAATCAAAGGTCGAGATGACTCCAAAACAGAAATGAAGAAGTGATACAAGTCATCCTAGATCATTGCATGTTGAGCTTGATATCTCAACACAAAGGTCCCTAGGTGATCCTTCTTCTCTGAGGCCTAAAGAGTAGTAACTAAATAGCAGCACGTGTAGAAATTAGGCTTGGGTAGTAGTGCTTCAAAATATTCCTTAAACCTAGATTTCTCCCACAATAACTTGAATTTTGTGGTCTTTTATAATGCCTCAAAATCTCATGAGAAGAATTGATATCTCCCTTAGCTATTACCACTAAAACACATTCTTGCATTATAAATATGTTCTACATCTACTAGGTCCTACTAAGCCCTGGAACCAATGTCACTTAGAATGAATATGATCGGTTTTCCCTTTTGATGGGTCTTCAAAGGCCAACATTTATTTTGTAAAAGCTTTATTTTTTGGCGGACACAAAAATTGATGAGCGATAACTTTTGCTTTATTATCTAGCTACACGTTTTGAAGGGAACATAAACTATAAAAGAGACATCTTGTGTCATTGTTGTATCATTATCACAACAAGCTCTTACAACTTGGAGGAGATCATGGAGGTTCTCTCTTAGAGGAGGTGTTCTTACACACTTGGAGGAGGTGTGCTCCACATCTAGAGACATCTAAACGAGTTTATGTCAGCCAACATATTATGAGTGACAAGTCTACATCTGTCCTTGCACACAAGTCTACATCTAATCAAAATTCGGGTTTGATATAAACAATTCAAAATTGTTTATATTCTCCATATTCTCACACACAGACTCTTCATACCTCTTAGGCACACAATTTCTTGTATCTAGTTCCTATTTTTGCCTACATGCATCTTTTACCTTTGTATCATATTCACACATTGTAATTCGACATTTTAATATAAGATAGTGTAGGTGAACATTGTAGATTACCGTACACTTTGAAAATCTTGTCTATTCTCTCTCTATCTCTCACTCATCATCTTTTTGAGTCAAGGTGTGTAAAAGTGGCATGTTTCTATTGTGCAAAATAATTCATGCTAATGTTGCAAGGTCTACTACACCTAAGGAGAACATCAATTTATGGCATGCTCGATTTATTCATATCAGTAGTGTAAAAGTTTATTCAAGTTTTGTATGGACCAAAGCAAGTGCCAAGAGCTTGGTATGAGATGATACATGTCTATCTTGTATCTATTGGTTTTAAAAACTCAGATGTAGCTTCCACCCCTTATGCTAAAGCTGAAAAAGATGTTTTAATTATTATTTTCATATGCATTGATGATATGATCATGATAGGTCCCATGGATTCAGAAATTTAATATTTTAAAGCACAACTTAAGCATACATTTGATGTAAATGACTTAGGTATTTTGCCTTATTATCTTGGGATTGAGCTTAAATATAGAGATGAGTGTATCTACATGACACAATAGAAATACATTGAGAAATTATTAGAAAGGTCTGAGATGAAAATCTCCAAGCCTATGAAAACACCTATGGATGTCAATGTTTCATTACAGGCAAAAGCATATTTAGAACCATTTGATGCTACATTATATAGTCAAGTAGTTGGTTGCTTGATATATCTATGTAATACCAATTTGGACATTCAATTTGTAGTTTCTCAAGTATCCTGGTTCATGCATGTAGGTATAAGGAATACCAAAGCACATGCGGAATGTAGTGGGCCGATTACCCAATAGGATCACAATCTGAATTTTAATCGATTTTAGTTTATCTAGTCCCCCTATAGTAATTAACCAAAACTTCAATACAGAATTTAACCATAGCATAACTTTGTCATTGTTCCACAAGATTTATACATAAAGCAATCCATCAAAACCTCAACAGAGTATCATGTATATAAACAGTGCACTCTTCAAACCATAGATCAATCATATAAGCCTTATTCGTATGGTTGTATACATCGAGCATGTATCCAATATTTTTTACAAGTAAATATTCAAGATCTGTGTTAGTTCATATACATCAAAACCATGTGATATATATACCACTAGATATACCTGCATAGAGAAGAATACTTATCACTGCGACTTTTTGTCTCATATACGATTGAAGAAATGTACAACATAACATTTCATTCAACTATCACCATACAGAGCAATATTGTGCATTATTCAAGACACTTCGTACTGTATATATAAACTCACCTTTCTCAGTCATACTGTATATATTATCACCTGTTCATGTCTTCATTAACATGGCATATATTGTTCAAGAGATATCTGCACATAACATGTTCCATTTCTATATTCTCTGCATGCGAACATATGTCTGCATTTCCTTTTATCTCATATAGCAACCTATTTTACTTATCATGTCCCTGCACATAAGTCTTTCACATTAATCAATATACTGTCAATATTCAGCGAAAGCTAAATGCCTTTAATGGACATCAATCCTTACGTTTATGAGTCATGTCAAATAGTTATATATATGCTATATGCTTTTCACGTACACAGTCTATCTTAAGACTCTAGATATATGCCTCTAGATATATGCCTCACATATTAAGTGAATGTCTCATCATGAAGTAATTCTCTGTACTGATACTTTAGTGTACTCATCCTTATATATGACTTATTAAAAGCATATACTAAAGGATGACTTATATGTACTGATACCTTTAGTGTAGTCATCATTTAGTATATGCTTCTGATTGCACTGATCCTCTCTTGACATTGAAGTCAATATGTATGTGCTCCTGGTTCTGCAGCTTCTCCTTTACAGGTATCACCTCTTTAAGTCACGTGAGTATATAAACCTTCCTCCGCCCTTCAATACATACAAGAGAGAGATAGAAGGAGAACATAACCTAAGTACAGAAAAACGTTCATATGATCTCTACATAAATAATGAGCTCTCGGCAGATACAGATATCAAACACATCGCTCAAGGCGATAACCATATTATTTTGAAAGAACTAATAGAGAAAAAAAATATTATGGAAGCCCCGGTGCTATACATGCCACACTAGCTTCTGTTTTTCATAGTCCTTATATAGAACTTCTTGTAGTGGTGCGCGTGCATGAAATTAACTATGCCTCATTATATGCGCAAACCTTTCTTTGCCGCTTTATGCGTAAAATAGAGAAAATAGAAAACATGGACTTTATTGCGTGAAGGAGAATAGATGGCTGATTTCATAATTCTAATGAAATGTGAATAATTGTAAGAGTGGTTCTCATGCAAGAAATATGAATCTAAAGAAAAACTAGAACTTAAGAAAGGGGTCCTATGGATGAGATGAGAAATAAATCAAGGAGGGTCATATGAAGAGCTTCCATTGAAGCTTGCTACATTCTCAACAATGCACACTCTGCTTAAGATTCATTGGAAAGGAGTTAAGTGAGTTTTTGGATATTTGAAGAGAACTTCCAATTATGCTATGGTATTTTCACTCTCTTTGAATTTCTTACCTAAAGGTTTTTCAAATTCTCATTGGATAAGTGATAAAGACTCAAGAAGAAGCACAAGTGCTATTTGTTTCTATCTAGGAGATTGTCTCATCTCTTGGTTATCCAAGAAACAGCTACAATTGCTACATCTTCAAGTGAACCAGAGTACAGGACATCATTTACAGCTACACTTGAATCAGTTTGGTTAGACAAGATGCTCAATTATCTTGATATTCATGTTCATCTTCTTGTTTAGAAATTTTCAGACAATCAGAGTGCAATTGCGATTGCAAAGAACCGTGTTCATCATGTGAGGACAAAGCATATAAAGGTTCATTACCACTATATTCGGGAGAAGATATCTAAGAAGCACATATGTAGAAGTGAGAATGTTGTAGATATTTTTACCCAAGCATTGACCGGGGAGAGTCACAGGAAGTTTTGTAAATTATTAAATCTTGTACCATTGTGACATTGAAGGGGGGATTGTTGGAAACAATATCTTGATTTGGTCCAAAATCTCCAATAATGTTAGCATATGTTATTTTCTTAAATAGATCCTCTACAACGGAATCACACGTTGTCGGGGGGGGGGGGGGAGTTGATCACAGTGGTTGAACTTGGGAAGTGTGTCATGTCATTGCTCTCCGATAGGTGGATTTCACATGCAAGGCACCTTTCATGTGGAATAGTACGGTGGATTAAGGCTCACAATGCGTGCTTTGGAAGGGGGAAAAAGACACTTGGCACATATGATCGTGAAGTCTAGGAGAAGTGGGTTGTCATGGAGGAAACACGTGATTATGAAATGAAAGTATTAATATAACATGCAAAGAAAAATCATTGTTCTTGACAAGAATAGATCAAATGTTTACAATGAATGATGAGGTGTCTAACTAAGAGGATAATACATCAGAACTGATCGTGAAGAATCGATCAAGAAATCAATATACAAAGTAAATGTCATCGAGTGACAATGGATAATACAAATCTAGCAATCAAATATACTGCTACAATGCAGTTCAAACAAATGCAATGTTGGATCAGTCTTCTCAGCTATAAGTGGAAAAAGACTTTCTCGTCTCACTTCACTCTTTAATTTAATTTAATTTTTTCCATGAATTTAATTTCTCGTCTTCGAGTATATTCTGAAATTAAATTCATGGAAAAAATTAAATTAAATTAAAGAGTGAAGTGAGACGAGAAAGTCTTTTTCCACTTATAGCTCTTCATCTTGTCTAGATGGTAGAGAAAATGTTCAAAAAAGCAAAAATTAACTACTAGAAATGCTTGGTGAGCAAGGATGTCTTCGAATGTTTTGATCTAATGAGGGCCAAGGATATTTTTCCCAATGAAAACTCACTGATTTGTGTGTTAGGAGCTCAAAGGCTTTTTGGCTGAATGCATAAATGTGAGCAAATACACATTGATATTGAATTGTGGGGATTGATGGAGAGAGAGCTTGAAGTATCTACCACTTTGGTTGATACTTATGCTGAACTTGGACTTTTTCCTGAAGCAAAGAAAGTGTTAAGTGCTCTTTCATCTCGGCATGTGGTTTCTTGGACTCTACTCATTTCTACTTATATAGATTATGAATTTTCTAATGTGGCTTTTGAGTGTTATGAGTAAATGCAAAAAGAGCATATTGTTTTGGATATTGTAACCTATGTTTGTATGTTGATAGATTGCAACAATAAAGATGCTCTTGCAAAAGGTAAGCTAATACATGTAGAAATAGAAAAGCTTGGGATTTTTGAAAGTAATGTGCGTGTGGGGAAAACTTTAGTGGACATGTATGTTAAGTGCCACTTAATTCCAAGGGCGAGGCAATTCTTCAATAGGACTATGGTGCAAGAGGTGATTTTATTGACATCACTTATTGCCGGATATGTAAAGCACGGTCCAAGTGAAAAATATTTATGGTGCTTTGAAAGGCTCCAACTACAAGGGCTCAATCTAGATGTAGTGTTCAATTAGGGGGGGAACACTAAATGTTGGGCAGAAGTAGATAATTCTTTTATTCATGTACATCTTTTGGAGTGAAGCTTGATTACCCATGGAGTTCCAATGGGAGTAACTTATGCTTACTCTCTCCTTCTCAAATAGTCCTCTAATGGGCAGAAGATGGATGAGAAAGTTCAAGCGGCCAGGCACGTGAAGGAAGGGGACTTCTGGATGTAGAAAGAGTCAACCCTAACAGAGGGAAAAGGTGGCAGCTGCTATTAGAAACCAGATGTTCACATCGAAGTAAAAGCATGGTGGACAGTACATGCGGTGGCCATAGGCAAAAATGGTAGCCTTTGCCACATTTGCGAAGAAGGCTCAGTTGCTTCTCAGGGGATGAACTCTACTGGTGAATACATGAGAGGGTAGAGGACACATGTTTGTGATTAAGGAGCACTAAGAAATGGCAATCTACTCCATGGATATCTTCAGGTTTTGGGGATAGGCTCGATCACAGGCTAGATTTTGAGGAGTTTCTACAATGGAAGAGAGAGTTTTTCAGAGCATGTTGCTCATTTTAGGAGTACTTGCCTCATGAAGGAATTGTTATAGAAGATCTGGAGAATTATCTAAGAAGATGGCAGAGGAAAGGTCTTGGATGAACCTTGCTGTTAGCAGCAGACAAGGGAGTCAACGAAGATCTGGCAAATAGGCCAATAATTTTCTTCAGGAAGAAGTACATATGAGCATTCACGCAGGTTTAGCACCAAGGCAACCTTAATTTTTCAAAACCTCTACACCAATTAAAAGTGATTCTCATCACTAAACACCATTGTAAATACCATTTCATCTTTTTGTAGCTCCATTTTGTGCAAGCCAAGGAGTCCTTGAGCTTGAGGAGCTTTAGAAGTATCTACCTGCCAATTTTCGTATTTTTTAGATCTCGTTTGAGCCCTCAAATAAGCCCTGGAACCTAATTTTTAACTAGGCCGGACACTAGGTCTGGACAGGGCCAAAGCTAGTCAAAAACTATAAAAGGAGCTAGAGAGCTCATTTTTGAGGTTGGATTGTAATTGAAACGAACTTGTAAGAGCTCTTGAAAGTAATCTAAAAACTCCATTGTTCCTCACTCTTTGTCTTGCCGTGTGTGCGCGTGTGTGTGTATGTGTGTGCATGTTGGTGTGCTTCTCACTCACGTACTTGTGCTTCCACTTGCTCGAGGTCTTCATACCATCCTCACGTCTTCCCGGATTGACATTAAAGGAGGTGCTACTCATCACTGAGCTACACCAAATTTTGGCGCCGTTGCCGGGGATCGAGCTTCGAGGACGAGCGTGTGATGGTAAGACGTAGAGTTGACGCGTTGGAGTTGTAGGTATTTTCTTCACTCTCATCGATTTTCTTTTACTTTCTTCACCATCTTCATCACCATCTCCCACCTCCATCTCCATCATCGCGAAAATTTCTGTTTTTTTGATCATATCACCATCTCCACCTCATTTCCCTCATTCCACTTGTGAGAGAGAGCGAGAGAGCGATATTGCGTGTGTGTTTTCTTGCATGTTTCTTGAGCTTTCTGCAGGACCTTGCTGAATCACCATCCCCAGCTTCCTGCGCAGGTACGGAACTCGTCGAATCTGTCTCGCAGTCGCCAGCCTCTGTCGATCGCGATTGACAGAAAATTCGATCATTTGGTAAAACAAAGTTCACCACTAGCACAAGCATGATGAGCACATCCCAAATCACCTAAAACAGTAGAAAAATTCCGTGTTTTTCTGTCAATCGCGACCGACAACCTCTGTCAATCGCGATTGATACTGTCAATCGCGATTGACACTGTCAATCGCGACCGACAGACCCTGTCAATCGCGATTGATACCGTCGATCGCGATCGACAGACCTCACGACCGACAGACTGCCACGTAGGATCCTGTCAATCGCGATTGATACCGTCGATCGCGATTGACAGCCACGACCGACACCTCTGTCAATCGCGATTGACATCGTCAATCGCGATCGACTGAAATTCAACGATTGATTGACTTTTGCGCGTAGCCACGTGTCCATCGCGACTGATAGGCTCCCGATTGATTGAAATTTCGGCGAAAAATCCGGAAAACGTGTCAATCGCGATTGATACTGTCGATCGCGATTGACAGCCACGATCGACTCTGTCGATCGCGATTGACACTGTCCATCGCGATTGTCAGGCCCGACGGACACCTCTGTCAATCGCGATTGACAGACCTGTCGATCGCGATTGACAGGCTTTTTCGGCCAAAAATTAGGGTTTGTTTTTGTTCAAAATTGGGATAATTGTGGGGCAAAATAGTCAATCCATTAGCACTTTGGAGGTTCCTACACTTGAGATTTGGGAGAAAAGCCTAGGATCTGTCAGCCAGATTGAATCCTGTTTTAACCCCCTGAATCTTGAACAGTCATAACTTTTTCATACGAAATCCACTTTTTGAGCTCTAGGGCTTGTCGGTATTTTGAAGTTGACCATACCCAGGGGGATCAAAGTCAGGGGTCTTTAGAATTGTTGTCTTAAAAATCTCTATACAAATTAGTGTTTGTGTTTCAGGAATAAAAATCATTGGTTCTGTCTTTGGAATTTAAATCTTAAAGCTAACATTGGAACTCTTACAGATCTATTGAGAGCATCGAAGGGCGTCCTAAGCAAGCGTAAGAGCAAGCTTGGGAACACACTTCCTGGGCACTCAAGGGCAACCAAGCAGGAAACAAAAGGTTGGAATATTCTCAACTCACTCTGTCATTTTTTAGCTCAAGCTAAGTACGAATAGTGCTAGAGGTAAGTCAGGGCGACGATAGGCAGGTATCAAGTTGAAGACTACCTAAAAACTCAAGTTTAAGCTAAAAACCTAATCTCTGTACTCTCGATAACATAAAGGAAAAGAACCTTACGTGGGACGATCAATTCCAAGTACGGAAAATTACTCAAGTATTCCTGACGACGCAATACCAGATAAGATCATAAACATAATAACTCACTAAAAACGAATCAAGTGACTGAGACCAATTGATCGGCAACGAGGTTGTACTCTGGGCAAGAATTGGGCTACTTAGATAGGCATATGAACCTTAGATCAGGACGGCATCTAGTAAGGGAGAGACAAAGCCTTAGATCTTCAGAGGCTAGTGTTAACCACACTGCTAGGTCTTGGGCCCAGCAGTTGAGCCACCACTCGTACTACCCTAGCTCTGAGACCAGTGTGTCAGAGATGTCTCAAGGCATGGACAGACCTACGGGAAGTTCAGGAGTGCCTTACTTGTACAGGGTAGAAGGCCCTTACAAAACACAGCTGGAATACCTTAGGACCAACCGATTAGGTGCTAGCATCTATGAGGACGGCTTAGGAAGATCTGTGGTGCAGATTAAGAATCCCGATCAATCCATTGGACTAGAGCACCCAACAGTCAAATTTGAAAACGGTGCATACCTGGACAAGGAAGGAACCATATACGTAGTCACCAGTCACCCAGATAGGACAGATGAATTTGGAAATGTAATCTCTGAAGCAGACTTAGGTGACTTGGAACAAGGAAACATGGGTGCGGAACCTAGAACCCCTCGAGGAAAATCTGTTCTCACTAGGATTATCACGCCTGAGTGGGTTCCCCAGGACAACAAGAGCATAGAGTTGCTCCTCAATCGAGAAACTGACGAAGTCTTTTGGAGGTACAAACCTGATCGGCCAACTGATATAGGAGCAATCATGATCTATGAGTTTAAGGATCCTGATAGCCCAGGTAGAGTGACCTACTTAGATCACACTTCGGAGAGGATCTTTGTGGTGACAGATCATGATAGGCATGCTTACACTTGGAAGGGTGAATTCGTTTTCCCCCAACCAAGATCGAATGTATCCTATGGTCACCCTGGAGCTGGAACATCCCAAGCTCATGGAATGCCAAGAGACAGAAGCAGAGATAGACCAGAAGTAAGCTTTGCCAACCCAATGGGCAGAGAAAGAACGAGGACGGAAACGAACAGAGTAGAACCTGAGATACTTAGAGCTCACCGGAATCAGAGAAATGTGGATGGATTCCCTCTGCCGAGACCTAGAGAGCACACAAGAACTCTGAGACCAACCCAGCTAGTTAAGTCCATGAAGAATTACTTTGATGGCACAGGAGATCCCTATGATCATGTGGCGGAGTTCAAGCAAGTCTTGAGAGCTGAACAAGTGGAGGATCTATTCACGCAGTATAATGCCTTCGGTCTAACCCTTAGGAACACAGCACTTACATGGTTTCAGCCATTGGATGAGTGACAGTTCAGGAGCATAGACCAACTCCTAGAGGCTTTCATCGTAGAGTTCTCTAAGAGTGGCATAAGACACAATACCTCCTCACTGATTCACAGCTTCAAGCAAACCCCTCAAGAGACCGTGAGATTTGCAGGAAGAAGATTTAGGCAATATCTTGAAAGATGCCCTGTGTCGGAGCTACCTACACCAGCTAAACAAGTAGCCTTATTCTTGGATGGATTGCTGAGTACGAAATTGAGATCCTATGTGTATCTGAAGGACCCTAGGACTATAGAAGAGTGTGTACGCATGTGCATTGACATTGAAGATAACCTAGGGGAAGAACTAGAGCTTTCCAAAATCTACAAAGATTCAGATAGTGCATCTAGTCACTCTTCCTCGCAATCTACATCAATTGAGGAACTTGCAAAGAAAGTGGCCCAAAAACTAGGCGTCTCTAGCAAACAAATTCCGAGATTTGCCCCGGTGAAGAGATGCTACACTTGTGGTGGCGACCACATGGCGAATGTATGTCCCATTATGGCTCAACCCCAAGTAAACCCTAGTAGCCAGTACTGCACTATCGAACGGAGATACACAAATCACACCGCACAAGACTGCCCTTACAACAAGCAAGCAGTTAGGCAAGCCTACCCTCAGCCATACCCTCAACAAGGCAGATACCAAAACCAATACCCACCACAACAGTATGCTAGACCTCAACAAACCTACCAACCACAATACCAAGCCCAGCAAAGACCTCAGCCTGTGTTAGCCCAACAACCTCCAGCTCCATCCAACATGATCCCTGTAAAGTATGCAGCAGCAGAAGAAAACCTAAACCGAGCTATAGTCCCCATAACACCTTTGCTTTCAGAAAGTGATCCCAGTGACCATAGTTTCGATTCTACGCATGTTGAGAGTCCCCAGGCTTACTTCATGCAGTCTGCTGAACATGGTGAGTCCTACTATAGTGAAGAGCCAAATGAATCTAGTTGGGAATCGGATTACGCAAATTTCATGTACGCAAACCCCCACCCTAGACCCCAACCTAGGCAGGTAAGACCTCCATTCCCAAGAGGACCGTGCTACAGATGCCAAGGAGATCACTTCATTCGTGATTGTCCTTTACCTCCACCTACACAACCCCAGTCAGTGACGATCCAAGGCTTTTGCCAAGATTGTGGAAAAGAGCATCTCTTACGAGATTGCCCAAAGAACCCCAATAATATGCCAAAAATCACGCCTATCAACGTTATTGGATTAGTGGTAAACTCCATAGGAAGTGTCACTTCCACTGCTCCGGTACAGGTAGTCACTAGAGCTCAAGCATTGCAGCAAAACCAAGGGGTAGACCAGGAAAAGAGCCCAACAGCTAGTGAAACTGAGAGCATAACCAAGAAAAGGACTAGAGTGTGGAAAGATAGTCGAGAAAGAATGAAAAGACAATGGGCTAAAAAGATGAGTGAACTTGAGGAAAGAATAAGAGAAACCAAAGCAAGGATAACTGAACTCACATCTCAAACTCCCTCTCACACTACCCCACCACCACCTTTCCCATCGCCATCCGACCAGCTACCTTCCCACCCGCCTCACCTAAACCCACCACCCCCTAGAGTAGGATCAGTCCTAGCAGATCCCACTCCCGAAAACCTTAAGATGATGCTTAAAGCATATCAGGCCAGAATCCAAGAAGGGCCAACCATAACCGATCATGAAAAATGCTACCCTAGAGCCGAGCTAGAGCTTGAACGAACTAAAATTTGTGCCAAAATGGTGGAACTGGCTCAGACCATGTTTGAAGCTAGTCGCCTCTTTAATATCTCTAGCTCAGCTAAGACGCAGTTACATTTTGAAGGACTGCTAGAAAGAATAGAGAGGCTAATTGCACAATCAGAAAAGGAACCGGCCCCTCAAAGAAAGGAAAGGGCAAGAGAACGGATGAGCCAGCCTCTTCAGGAAGCCCATGTGCCTCCTCAAGAAGCTTATCTTTCCCCCCAAAAGGCAGATGAGCCTCCCTCGAAAGCTCACGTACCTCCACAGGTTGCCTACATTCCTTCTCAGGGAGCATATGAGCCTGTTCGGAAAAGTAATAGAACAAGTAATCCTCCCCAGGAAGCTTGTGCTCCAAACATCTATGAGAGCAAGGAAAGAGCCAATGATAGAATAAGCCCTCCTTCCCAGGTTGCTTATGTGCCTAATTATACTGAGCCAGACACTTCTTCTTCTATGAATCGGTTTGCACCAGACTTCCTACGAGAAATTCAAGAAGATAAATGGGATAACGAAAGTGAAGACGCCCCTCCCTTTGAACTTGTGGATGATGTACACGACCAATTCCCACAAGACATTCCATCTATTTACGGGGATCATGAGAGTACTCAGTCTCACGAGAGATTGGACTTTGAATCCAATTCCATACAAGAGCTACCCCATTTCACAGGCCCATGGGAAGCAAAGTCCACATGTATGAGAGCACCCACAGTCATGGTAAGAAACGAAGATTCAGTCATACCTAGGAACACAGAGGTAGTGAAGAACACTAACGTGCAGTGCAATCTCAAGCTAGAAGAGCTACTCAAGGTTAGACCTGAATCGTGGAAACATGTAACCAAACAAGTACCTGAGATAGCAAAATCTCGTTCCCAGGTAAGATCACATAGGACAGTGCCAGAGATACCCTTGGATAAGATAGGAGATATGTGTGAAGGTGAAGAAGGGAACACCTATCTTCCCATTACTTATCAGGAGTACACCACTAAGGCAATTTTGGACTCAGGTGCAGGAGTTGCAATTGCCACCACCTCTCTATGGAAGCGTTGGGGCAAGCCGGCACTCAGGCCAACGAGAATGAAATTGCAGATGGCCGATGGTCACATAGAGAGACCCCTAGGATTGCTAGAAGGAATAACTCTCACCACTTGTGGTGTCGAGTTTGAACATACCTTTGCTATATGTGACTTTAGCAAAAATCATGCCTATGAGATGATTTTGGGACGACCATTCATGTGACAGTTGCAAGTGGTACAGGATTGGGGAACTAATTCCTTGTACTTGCAACACTTAGGTGTTACGACCAAAGTCAATCTCAAGGATTACTCTCATAGAGATGTCCCTCCTATCCAATGGAATCCCATCCATAGAGCCAAAGATGACACGGAATCTGTGCATTCCATAGGGTCTGGATCCTCATGGATGCATGAAGACACTCATTTATGGATGTGCAAGGTCGCAGTAGAAGAAGAGAAGAGAGAGAAAGCCAGAGAGGTAGGTGCAAAAGAAACACATAGATCAATTCAAGACCCAGCCTATGCACCTGTAGTTTTTCCTGATGAGGAATTTGAACCCCATGGCTGGGCAGAAATCCTAGCAACAATGGACGTAGCCATCAATGAAGAACAATGGACACCTCACTGTGATGAGGATGGCTATGATATTTCAGTCTTCTCCATAGAGCCAATCATGGGAGAGGCAGTTCTAGAAGAATGCGAACCTAGCCCTGATGTCTTTGAGGATGCAAGTGACTCCGACCTAGAGTCAATCATCATGGACCCACCCTTTGCATCAGATGAAGAATACTTCCATGAAGTAGAATTTCAACCCCAGAGGCATGGAGAGCTTACAAATGATGTAAGATTAGCCACACATGTGACCCCAAAGGAAGAAGGAAAGAAACGGAAGAAGAGAGAAGTCTCACCAGAAGAGGAAGAATCTTTGTTTGAGGTCCCAGAAAATTTTAAGAAATATGAGATAGATGACAGGAGAGTCATGATAAGAATGCCTAAACGAGAGGCTCAAGCAGGAGAGGCCTATGATAACAAAGAAACCACCAAGAAAATAGTTGTGGCCCTAGAAGAAGGAGAGGAGAGATGCACGTACATAGGCCATGACCTAACAGAGGAAGAAGAGCATGCGTTAATAGCCTTGCTAAGGGAATACAGAGATGTATTCGCTTGGAGTTACAAGGATTTGAAAGGTGTTGACCCTGACATATGTTCACACACTATCCCCATGACCTCAGATGCTAAACCCTCTAAGCAGAAGCCATATACGTATAACGATAACTATGCGGCTAAGATCAAAGAGGAGATAGATAGACTGGTTGAAGCTGGATTTATCTATGAAATTGAGCACACTGAATGGGTATCCCCCATTGTGGTGGTGCCCAAGAAGAACGGGAAATTGCGTGTATGCATTAACTTGAAGAAGGTCAATGCAGCCACAATTCGAGATAACTATCCGCTTCCCATCACAGAACATCTCCTAGAACGAGTAGCAGGAAAGGAAGTGTACAGCTTCCTCGATGGATTTTCGGGCTACAACCAAGTAGCCATAGCTCCAGAAGATCAGCATAAAACGGCTTTTGCCATAGAGTGGGGCATATTTGCTTTTAGAGTAATGCCATTTGGGCTTACCAATGCGCCAGCAGCCTTCCAGAGGCTGATGTGCCATGTATTTAAAGAGTTCCTGAGGAAGAATTTAGAAGTCTATGTTGATGATCTTTGTGCTCATTCAAATATTAGACAAACCCATATTCCTGAACTCAGACAAATCTTTGACAAATGTAGAGAGTATCAGGTCTGCCTGAACCCAGAAAAGTGCGTTTTCATGGTCAGGCAAGGCAAGATTCTAGGGCACATAGTGTCAAAGAATGGCATATCTACTGACGAAGAGAAAGTGAGAGCCATAGCAGAGCTACCCAGGCCAAAGAATGTCAAGGAAGTACAAGTTTTCATGGGGCATTGTGGCTACTACCGCCGGTTCATTCACATGTATGCCGTCATTGCAAAGCCCATGTACGGACTGCTGACTAACTTTGAATGGACTGATGAATGTGAGAATTCCTTCCAGGAACTGAAACGAAGATTATGTTCAGCACCAATCTTGACCACACCAGATTGGAATAAGCCATTCCATGTTCATGTGGATGCATCCAATTATGCCATTGGATGTGTACTCGCACAACCTATTGGTGAAGGTAATATGGATCTTCCAATTGCCTATGCCAGTAGACAGTTGAATGCAGCTGAACGAAATTACACCACTACGGAGAGAGAAGGCTTAGGCATGGTATACGCAGTTAAGAAATTTAGACACTATTTGCTTGCAAATAAGTTTAAGTTTTTTACTGATCATCAGGCTTTGCTATACCTCGTAAACAAACCATGCAATACAGGAAGATTAGTGAGGTGGTTTCTCTTACTAATGGAATACGATTTCGAGGTTGTGGTAAGAAAAGGGAAGACTCATTTGAGAGCAGATCACCTTTCCAGGCTCACATCTGGAGAAGCCCCACAAGGAGTATCATATGATCTTCCTGATGCTTACTTGTTCAATTTGGAAGTTGTACGGCAGTGGACTAAGCCATTAGTACCAGTATTGACATACGGGCCTAACCACCCAAGGATAGTCACACAGGATAGAGAGGTTGTGAGAGCCCAAAAGTACCACATCATGGCAGGAAGCATGTACAAGCACACAGATCAAGGGATCTTGGCTTGTTGCGTAGAAGAGGATGAGTACGCTAAATGGTTGCAATTAGCACATGTAGGTGCATTAGAGCAACACTACTCAAAGCAACGAACTTTACAGACTCTAAAGAGACTCGGAGTGCATTGGCCAACTATGGAAGCTGATGTCCAAAAGTTGTGCAAGGAATGCCCCATCTATTGCACTAAACCACCTGTGGAACACGCTACTCTTTATCAAGTATCCATTGTGCCAGATTGGAGCGAACCTCTAGTATCCTTCCTGAGGACAAACACATTCCCTCCAGACATGACTCTGGCTAGGAAAAGGAGTTTAGAACAAGAAGCCCTGGATTACTCACTCATTGGTGATAATCTATACAAACGCGGTAAGGATGGTTACCTGAGACTGTGTGTCCATGAGAGTGAATATCTTAAGATCTTGGAAACTGCTCACCAAGGTGTAGCAAGAGGACACTTTGGACCAGATCGGGTGATCAAGGCAGTATTATTTGCAGGCTTCTGGTGGCCTATCCTTCACATGGATGCACATACCTATGTGAAACGGTGTGATGTCTGTCAGAGAACTCAGTATCCTATACGAAAAGATGAGATGCCATTGAAACCTATGATGGGTGGACGTGCATTCTCTAAGTGGGGAATAGACTTCGTAGGTCCTATTAATCCCCCAGCTAAGGGTTCTCATGCAGAATACATCATTGTTGCGACAGACTATCTAACCAAATGGGTAGAGGTAAAGGCTACGACAAAGAACGATGCTCAAACAACTGCTAAATTCTTGTTTGAGAATGTGTTCACAAGATATGGGCTACCTATAGAGCTTGTAAGTGATAGAGGCACACACTTCCTGAACGAAGTGATTGAAAATCTACTCCAAGAATTCTTGGTAATACACAAGAAGTCTGCCCCTTATCACCCTCAGGCTAATGGACAAGCGGAGAGCACTAATAAGATCCTATGCAATGTACTGACAAAATTAGTAAACACTAAACGCTCTGATTGGGACAAACAGCTACACCATGCTGTTTGGGCATACCGAGTCGCCTATAAAACGGTACTCCAAGCCACCCCCTTTCAGATGGTATTTGGCCAAAACGCGGTGCTACCTTTAGACTTTTTGATACCTACATTGAAAATAGCACAAGAGCACGAATGGATAGGTCATGAGCTCTCCTCTAGGATCTTTGACCTTGAACGATTAGGAGAAACAAGACTGAGAGCACCTGCAGGGATATATGCGGCAAAGAAACGACAGAAGGCATACTTTGATGCCCATGTAAAGGATAAGGGCTTGAAAGCAGGAGATCTAGTTTTAGTCTACACACTGAAACAACACGCAAGGAAACTAGAAAAGAGAGGCTATGGACCCATGATCATCAATAGGATCTCGACAAGTGGTGCTGTGCAACTAGCCACATTAGAAGGCGATGTTCTCCCAAACTATATTAGCGGATGCAGGGTTAAGTTGTATCAGGAACCTCTCACAGAGGAAATGCTAAGTCGACTCAACACTGCTAAGAAACGCAAAGAGGAAGAAAAGCGAATTCGAGAAGAAGCTCAAGCAGAAGCCCTAGAGCGCATACGAAGAATGAAACTAAGAAGACAAGGTAAAGAGCATCCTAGGCAAGACGCATATGCAGGTCAAGGATATGACGTGGCTATGTGTGAAGTTTCATGTGTTAGCTCACATAGAATAACTGACCGACGTCCTTTCATAACCTTAGATATAGGGCAAGGAAAGAGTGCAAGGACTATAAGGGCCTTGATTGACTCAGGCGCAACCACCAGTGCTGTTAAATCGTCTTACTGTCAAGAGTTGCAGTTAACTGTCGATCCTGTGGAAGCATATCTCATAGGATTGGGAGGCGTGGAAACCCCTTGCATGGGCGAGGTGGAACTTCCCCTCTATATTCATGATGAGGCAATGATAGTTAAAGCGCTAGTATGCCAAGACGAGGACCTCACGGAACCCCTTGTCCTGGGTCAAGACTGGATTTATGACCAAGCAGTCAACTTAGACCTAAGAAGTGGACTTCTTCAGGTATGGGTGAATCAGACTAGAATTACAATGGAGTTAAATAATGGAGCACTCAAGGAACTAGGAAAGGCACAGACTCCTGGTCCCTCCAGGGGTGCACATGAAGCTGACCATGCTGTTCTTGTCCAAGGCTATGTGACGCAGAAGAATGAAGATCTCAAAAAAGGAGTCAGAACCACGACGGAACTCCCTTCTTTTCCAAAGGGCAGAGGGAGGCAACAACCAAAGGTGGATGAAAGGCAGAAGAAGCAGAGTACTACCTATGTCGGAGATCAAAAGTACCTGCGCAGCAAAACGTCTCAGCTAGTGAAACAAGTGTGGGTGCAGAAAGGCGAACACCCGGTTGCACTCAAACCAACCACACGGGCGAAGCCTCTTATTAGTAACCAACAACACGACACTAATAAGAAGTCTTTCAGAAGTTCTTCTGCTAATGTGAAGTCTATTTGGGTGCCCAAGAGGTCGATGAAGGCTAGCCCACAATCAAGACAAATTTGGGTGCCTAAGGCTTGTTTGCGGGCTCAAATAGCTACACCAAGACCATATCCCATACAGTATGATCCATTCACTCACACAGCTGGGATCCACTCATTTTCAACAATCAGGAGCACACCAAGGCCCATGAGCTCGCACATGATCACCTGTAAATGGGTCCCTAAAAGGCCTCATTTTCAAACCGAGACACCGATAAAACTCTCTAGAGTCTCTACGAAACCTAGAGCAAAACCTATCCGCTGCATTTGGCAGCCCAAGACTTGTAACAAACCTCCGGACCCCGTTTGTAAATCCTTGTTAACCTACTAACCACATCACTACCACACTACATCACTCCACTTAGCTCTTAGGTCTACTGAACTCCTAACCACACACACACTCGCACCGAGCACTTACTAACCCATTATTCGCTCCCGACCAACATGTTAATGTTGTAATGGGAACAACAACAATTCTCTCTTGTCCTGTACAATGTTAACACATGTTTGTATATTCTCACAGAGACAGGGAGCAAGAAGGAACATGGCCGATACGGTAGGAACCAGCTCCCAGGCAGGCACCAGCCCCCAAGTTGTGGACATTGAAAGCCTTCCGGTCGAGGAGGAATTAAAGGAAAGACCAGTGGCATTACGGGCATTACATGCCATACCAATTCAGAACCCTCCACAGGGTCATACAATGCCGGTGGGCAAAGCTTCACACTGGTTCAGTGACGTTGCTGGACCTCTGGGTGAAGGCACATATATGTGGGAGTCCGAGGTAGAATTCAATGGACGTTGGGGCAGATACCATTTCTTTACCAGGGAGTTTGAAAAGCTACAGAACAATGAAGGACTGAAGTCGATATGGAAGAAGGCGGGGCTTTATGATTACTTCAAGTTCCAACTACCAAAGCCAGATTTTCTAAGGTGCTCATATTTAATTAGTACCCTCACTCCCAGCAAAGACAAGAAAGGATACAGCTCCTTTGTGCTCCCATCACTCACAAGGGGCAATGAGCTGAAGCGTTTCCGCTTGACTATCAACTTGGTGAGAGAAGCTCTTGATATGCACGGAATGCACATTCCTACGGAGAAGGAGACTATGGTCCCCGATAATATGAAGAATAGGAATCTGACAAAACTAAAGGATATGGTGGCAATGACTCCTACAATAGCCATTCATTTACGTATGGTCATGCAACACTTCGCATTCCCCGCGCAAGACAGGTTCACAATGCCTCCCAAGAAGATCTGGTTTAGCCTCTACCTGGCGGATGCTTTTGATTTGTCCATCAATATGCCCCACTGGATTATCGACCAGATTCATATGGCTCATCAGAGATGGTATAAGAAGCAAAAGTCTGTGTTGTATGGTTGCTGCGCACTTACAAGAATTGTATACAGATGTCTCGCATATGATGTACCGGTGCAGAGGGCTCTCGTTTGGTCTAGAGCACAAGAGTTTCAACGTAAATTGTCAGCTGTGGGGCCTCCATCAAAGAAGATGAGAGGCACTGTCCAGATGCCTTGTGCACAAGCTCGCGGTGCAACCCTAACGCCTGAAACAACCCCAAGACTTCCCCGACGAGTGCAACCATTTACTATCAGGTTACCCAGGCACAACACAGATGGCCCTAACCTTGTGTTTCCACCAGTACCGACTGATCTGGAATTCCCGCATGGATTCACTCTGGAGGATCTAACGGACGAAGAAGTTGCTAGAATCATCGACGCTGTAAATGCGGAAGTTGAAGCAGAGCAAGCTGGTGGACAGCAAACGGCCCCAGACCAAGCCCAGCCCAGCCAACCGGATGTAGTCAATGTGGACGATGAAGAAGAAGCACATGAAGAGGCACAGGGTGGACAATCAGAAGCAGAAGAACAAGAGTATGATCAGGAAGCCCTACAAGTACTGGAAGGTGCCCCCGCCTATACTAACGCATTAAAGAAGCTCTACGACACGATGAACCGAGTCCAAGAGCAACACAGGCTATCATTAGCTGCAGGTAAAGCCCTCATGAACCAGATTCTGGAGGAGGAAGGCGTGGACGAGCAATACCGTGCCACCCTGGAAATGATATCAGATGCTTTGGGAGTACCTGAAACGGTGCATACTGCACTAGCGCAATCACGAAGGACAGAGAAGAGATACGGAAGACGTCCCCCACGAGCAGGGAAACAAATGAATGTATTAGGATCAGGACCACAAGGCACCCCCACAACCACGGGCACTGCACACACCGCTCACGCCACCGAGGAAGCCCATATATCAAGTGCACCTCCATCACCCCCCTTACCACCTTCGCCTCCCTCTCCACCACATTCACCTCCCATTACCCATGTAACAACCACCGTGACCGCCTCCGAGCCCACCACCATGACTGAAGCACAAACCGCCAATCAACCCACACACCCTCTCAACACCTCCCGTGTATATACCTCCACTAACACTGTAACCTTAACGACAGCTACTGACATCTCCATCCCCCCACTCACACTTTCGGGTAGTTCACATTCACAATTGCACACACCACTGTACACATTCACCACAATCGCTGCACCCACAATTCCACTATTCACAATCACTCCCACTACTGTTTACACCACGGATTTTATGGACATATCACCTTCCACCGCACCTCTCCCTCCCCCCATACCACCACAATCTCCCATTCCCCCACCACCCCCTTCACCATTTTCCAGCACTGCATTCACACTTCCCTTCCCCTTTCCCTTCCCCTCTGCACATCACACCCTCCCTGCATCCATCCCCATTAATAATGTATTCAATAATATGTATCAGTGCATGTCCCAGTTGCAACAACACTATCAGCACCTCGATGCTCAGCATACAAGCTTGTTCAGGAGACATGAGGAGTTACAAGGAAGCTTCATTGATTTAGAGAAAGAAAAGCATCAGTTACAACAGTAGTTTAGTGCATTGCAGGAACAACATGAGCAACTAGTGGCAAATCCACCGCAGCCCGATGCAGACGAAAGACAACATATGGATGATTTGCTGCACTCACAAATCACAGAGAACCTCAAGCTCCGCCGCAACATGGCTCTATTACGGAAGCATATGTCTGCAGCCCTAGAAGAAAACAGACGGCTTCAGACACAAAACGAAGAGAACTTGGAGTTAGCCATGGAAGGTTCCCCACACGAAATTGACCCGGAGAGATTTAAGGCTATTCCCTCGGACAATATGCAGATCATATTGGAAACCCATGCGGATCTCCTCGAAGCCCATGCAGCCTTAGAAAAGGAAAGAGACGAACTACGAAGGCAATTGGCAGCTCAACCAGCACCACCCAAAGAAGTCCCAACCACAGCTGACACAGCTGACAAAGTAGCAGCGCTCAAAGCACAACTCGAAGAATTGCAAAAGAAAGTGCTTGTATATGAACGACAACCCTCCCCCTTGGCAGAACCAGAACCTGAAGACCTCGTGCCAATCGAAGTAGAGGAAACTTTTGAGGACCCGTACGTTCCGATGCCAACACGCGGGGGTAAGCGAACAGAACAGGGCATGGACACAATTGAAATTGAGGCACCTGAATGGATGCAAAAATTAGAGAAAGTAGCCACGACGCATGATGACAGGGTGGCAGTCCAAATCGCATTGATGTCAAAGTTAGAGGAGGTTGTAATAAAATCTGATTATTTTCAGAATCTCTCACACCATAGGTGGATCGGCCCATCGGATGACCTGTATGTTCCTTTTTGCGTGCTAATGGCGGATTATAACGCAGAGATCAAGCACCACACCTCAAGGGAACCCACCTCTGCCACCCAATTTGCACCTGACGACATCCCAGAAAGTGCCAAGCAGGGACATATTCGTCAACCGATGTGGAGAATTCGGCTGCTTGAAACATACCCAGAAATGGTCAGAACATGGAACAACATGCCCTTGTACATCAAATATAACCCATGTTATTGCCCTGTATTTCGAAGGAGATCATGGCCGGAGTACACACAAACAGTGCTGACAATTAAAGGATGTGAGAAGTGGCTCAATTATGTGTACTTCGCACCCCCGAAGGGCCCACCTACGATTGGATATATGATTTCGACGATTTGACATTGGGGGGTCCGGTTCAAGAACGTACCTGATGTCATGACTCAGATGTGCCTAAAGATTTTCGAACTTATGTTGGTCACCTTCAGGACCTTCAAAAATGTCAAGGAACCACATCTCTCAGCATTAGGATTTAATGAAGGTAATCAGGACCTTGTATACGACATGAGCACAACCCCATCGATTAATGTTGTGTATGCATGGCACGCTCGCATCAAATATCTACCGGCCTGCTTCAAACAAACGTTTGAAGAGATGTTTGTCACGGGATTTTGGGAATATCACTCCGAGATATTCATTCCCAGACCATCCCATCTCTTGCAGTTGTTTGCAGTGGAACAAGCTCTCCATTCCGAAAAGATACGTCTACCACATCCAGAGGTTCCCGGGCCGGTCGATTGGGATGCGCTACTCACAGATTTGGCCAAAGGATTGAGGATTGCCGAACACCAGTTAGCACAGGATGTCGTCGAGTACTACATCCAAAAACCCACACAACAAGGGTCTGTCAGGGACGACAGACGCGAGAGAGGGGGGGGTGTTAGCAGCAGACAAGGGAGTCAACGAAGATCTGGCAAATAGGCCAATAATTTTCTTCAGGAAGAAGTACATATGAGCATTCACGCAGATTTAGCACCAAGGCAACCTTAATTTTTCAAAACCTCTACACCAATTAAAAGTGATTCTCATCACTAAACACCATTGTAAATACCATTTCATCTTTTTGTAGCTCCATTTTGTGCAAGCCAAGGATTCCTTGAGCTTGAGGAGCTTTAGAAGTATCTACCTGCCAATTTTCGTATTTTTTAGATCTCGTTTGAGCCCTCAAATAAGCCCTGGAACCTAATTTTTAACTAGGCCGGACACTAGGTCTGGACAGGGCCAAAGCTAGTCAAAAACTATAAAAGGAGCTAGAGAGCTCATTTTTGAGGTTGGATTGTAATTGAAACGAACTTGTAAGAGCTCTTGAAAGTAATCTAAAAACTCCATTGTTCCTCACTCTTTGTCTTGCCGTGTGTGCGCGTGTGTGTGTATGTGTGTGCATGTTGGTGTGCTTCTCACTCACGCACTTGTGCTTCCACTTGCTCGAGGTCTTCATACCATCCTCACGTCTTCCCGGATTGACATTAAAGGAGGTGCTACTCATCACTGAGCTACACTTGCCTTATCTGCTATATACAAATGAGACAATCTTGGTGAGGAGGAATTGAATAATCATGAAGGATCAAAGGGAAAGATATGGAGAGAAAGCAAAAATCGAGATCAGGAGGCAACAAGAGTTGGGAGAAAAACTTGCAACTGCTTCAAAAAAGTTGAAGGACATCAATTTGTGGTGTAGGTCTAGGACGATCTTGAAAAGGTTATCGAAGAAGTCAGTCAAAAGGTTTGGGAGGTTGATTAGAAGTACAATGAGATACGAAAGCCGATTTATCAAAAGAGAACTAATATTATACATGGAATTCCTAATTTTTGGCTAACAACATTTTTGACAGATGATGACCAGCAGGGTTTTTAAGTTTCCTGCAGTTCATGGTTTTTGAGGATTTCAAAGATTTCGAGTCTAAACATTCCAACCCAATCCATATTTTTAGGACACAAAATTGGTGAAGGTTTTTCGATTTTGAGATGAGGGAACCACATCAATATCTGGCACACAACCTCACTGGAAGGATGACATGGACTTCACGAATAGAAGGAATCACACCATGAAGCATCAGATCCCCCTGATTTGGAGCTTGTTCTTTCTATCTAGAAGGATGAAGGCACTTACTCTTGAAATAGGTGAATCTCAAACATCTATTGGTCAAACATCTACTTGTCATGTGTCTGCTCTCAACAAAGGTTGGACTATTATTTCCTCCTGATATTGTATATTCTGTTTATTGCTAGACGAAGGATGACCCAATTCTATGTGTAGACCTTGTTCTACATATAGGTGATTAAACAAATTTCGTTCTAAAAACCATGAAAAATGACAGTACTTTTGGGCTTGTTCTTGTCATTTGCCAATCTTAGTTGAATCGATTAAAACGTGTTGCTACTATGGAAGTAGGAAAGTTATGGTGAACTCCATGTGGGTGTATGTGCTACAATTCAGGAATTTCTTTTGCCGTCCAACATCCTTACTTGCATTGAAAGCCATAAGAATGATGTGTCATGTTTGTTCTGAACTTGAAAGGTAGATTATAGAGTTCAAATAACTGCTAATCTGCACCATTCATTCTAGGGTTTTTTTTTTTAATGTCGCATGTTTAATGTACATGTGAAGACCAACTTTTCTTCGTTGCTTGTGACCTATTGCCTACAAATCTATGGAGCAAACCATTTTCTGTGCGGAGTAGGACATGTTCTTCTCCTTTGCTTTCAATACGAATGACAATTATGAAGACATGTTCTTCTCCTTTACTTTCAATACGAATGAAAATTATGAAGTTTAATCTAGCCTGATCTTGCGAAAAAGAAATCTAAACATGGCAAATAAGACGTTGAAATGTCATTACCTATTTTGTATGTGATCTTCTTTCTTATCCTCGTGATTTACTCCATGAGAGGAGGGGTGTTTCTATATATATATATATATATATATATATATATATATATATATATATATATATATATATATATATATATATATATATATATATATATATATAATGAAAGGCATAAGAGATGACAACAGCTCTTTGTGTATGTGTAGGGAATAGTAAATTGGTAGTAACTATGTTAACTCTTCCATTTTTTCTCTTCGTGGTTAAAATGTTATCTATGGAAAATGCAAATTAGCATTAAACTTCAGATCTATGCTGAAACTTGAAACTGATGGACATTATTAAGCTCATAAGGATGACCAAGATGAAACTCAAGCGATATGACAGAACTCTGCAATCACACTTGGAGGAGACAAACTAGAAACTTTAGTAAATAACTGTTAAGTGATAGAATCCTTTAGATAAACTATCTCTGAACTCCATAACACTCTCATAATTAAACAAAATTTACACTAGTCTATGCTGAACTTGTGTGTAGAAGATTGCACGAGTGACCCTTTTTGTATGAGCATGAAATACAACTCTTATGGAGTACTATTGGGTTTTATATTACACCGTAGTGAGTCACAGTTCTCATACTGTCTTAAGTAAATCTACCTATATAATTACATGTGATTTGAGAACAAATGATGGCATCTGTTGTTTAGTACATGTACACCATGATTAAGTCTATTCCGATCTAATGCCCACAGATAGAGGCATGTTTGTAGGATTCCCTAATCTTTGCAAAGGGCTTGCAGTATTAATGGAAATAGTGTAACTAGTGGTCTTAAATCTTCCTCCCAGTTGATAGGTGCTTAACAAAAATTCCAAGGAATAGTGTATGGTTTTGTGAAACTCTCCAATTGCAAGGTATCTGAATAATCTATTTTGATATTGCTTTTCCGTATCGTTGAAACCCTCTTCGATAAGAAGTGCTTGGAAACCATGCAAATTTATTTCCTAGCTCTCTCCTTAAAGTTAAAGTCTTCATAGTATGTTGCAACTTGTCACTTGCTCAAGGGATTTGATTGTCATAATCGAAAATACGAATGGGCAATATCAGTACTTTCCCTATCGATCCTTTGTTGTGTTCGGTTGGTATAACATCTGAGTGTGTTTGAAAATTTAAGTTTGAAGAGTTGTATGAATGATTGAACTTCTAAAATCTCATAACTCTTCATACAATTGTACATTGTGTGGAAGCCCAATGAGAGTTACTCTCTCTCTCTCTCTCTCTCTCTCTTTCTCTTCTTACCATGAACATCTTCAATAATATCATGTATACCAATCCCAACCCCAGACCTGAGATGAGACAAATGATACCTCAAGGCCCTAAAGGAAATGGGGTAAGCAAGCAAGGGGGCTACTTGTTGGAGTTTATGACCACTAAACTAAGTGGGAAACTCATGAAATGCATAAAACACATGAAACAAAGGTGCGATCGTGCTTATATAGAGTGTTACTTTTCCTACAATCTAGTTAACCACCCACCAATCACTGTAGGTGCACTTTTTGGTGGCTGATTGATGAGAATTGAAATTGATTGAGTTTGATGGAGCTTATAACTTGATTCCATGACTTTAGATTGACCTTTTATATTGTTCCACTTGCAAAAATCATGGTTCAGTTATTTTGCATGATTGAGACTTGATTTTCAACACTCCTCCTCAATTCTCATTGCCTAGGTCTTTCATTCCAATGCATGCCTTAAGTGTTGTATCTTTATTCCATCCAAAGCTTTGGTAAACATATTTGCATGTTGGTCCTTTGTATTGACATGCTCCACCTTGACATCCTTTGACATGATCTTCTCTCTAATAAAGTGGTAATGCACTTCTATATGCTTCGACCTTGCATGGAACACCGGAATTTGAGCCAAGCATATGCTATTTATGTTTAAAAAAAAAAAGGTACTTTCTTAACTTGCAAATCAAGATCGACAAACAACATCTTGAGACACATAACCTCACATGAGACTTGTGCTAAGCCTCTATACTCAGCTTGGATTGATGAGAGAGCCACTATTGGTTGTTTCTTTGACATTCATTAGATGGTCTTCTTCCCTAGCATGATAACATATCCACTAGTGCTTCTCCTGGAATCTTTGGAACCTACCTAGTCAGCATCACAGTAATCTTGTACATTGAATCATCATTAAATGCAAAATATATACATTCATTCGATGATCCTTTGAGGTACCTAAGGACCCTTTTGGTTGCAACAAGATGAGGTACTCTTGGTGCTTGCACAAATTGAGATAACACTCCGACTACAGGTGCAATATCTGGTCCTGTCATAGTAGTATACAAGAGAGAGCCAATTATTGACCTATACATGGTGGCATCCTTCACTTGTTCACCTTCATGAGCACTTAGTTTTGTTGGTGCAAAATTACAAGCCTTTACATTTGGCTTAGCTTGGAGGATTATATGTGGAAGCATGTGATGATTCACATGAACCATAGCTTGTAACACTTGGTCATTTACAATTTGTAAAAGTTAAATCATTAAGAGAATCCTTCATGAGCCTAAATCTCGTGGAGTTAGGAGGAACAAAGACTATGAATCTCATTTGATGGAATAACTCCTACTTTGGAGGAATCACGTTTAGGTGAAACCAAGTTTGAATTCAAATTCAAACTTGGAGGAAAACTTCTTATAAACGGGCTTGTGAAAAACTCCCGGTGAGTGGCTTCATTCAGAGTTCCTCCATTGATCATTTATAGAGATTGAGTAGCATACACTATAGCTTACTCATCTCACTATCATTGTGAATCACTTCAATGCCAATGATCTTGTATAATCATGTGCTATAATACATATACTTCATTGATCATCTCTGTCTACTTCTTTGCTATGACTACTCAAAATAGTGAACTTTCTCTAGTCATATTGCAATGCCTTCTCAACCATTTTGCAGGGTCTATAGCTTTTTGGAACCTGCTTGAAGTCTATTTTATACTACCAAAGTTTCAAAACATTTGGTTCAGCCATTTGGGAGAAATCACCATTGAACTGTTCACTAGTCATTTACTATTCAATCCCTAAAAGGTGGAGGGTAAGCTTTAGATTACTAAATTGGTTTCTCTGAGTATATTTTATCCTTTTTTATGATTCCACTTGTAATCATTATCTATCTAATCTAATTTGATTCCCTCAAAAGGAATATCATCAATTGTTACTGTACTGTGAGCAGTGAGCAAAAGAACCAGTAGATGTGTGGACTAAAATAACAAGTTTTATGACACTAGCTATTCACAAAGTAGTCTGTTTTGATTCAATTGTTTCAAGCATCAACTCCAAAGTACATAGGTACTTTTTTGGTGTCATTTGCAAGCTAAAAGTGGCTTCTACATAACTCTGAAGTGTAATAGGGCAGGTACAAAGCAGGTTTAGCAGTACCACATCACTTCCTTGAGGTATCTATCCATCTCTTCCAACAGTGGTATCAGAGCAAGTTGAGGTAAAATGGGAGATGGTTTCCCTTCTTTCATTGATCAATTGGACATGAATAATGATGCAACATGGTCCTTGAGGATGAAGACCTATCTACAAGGAAGGAGTCTCTATGGATACATATCAGGAGATGAGGAGATGCCCATATTTAGAAGCAACGGTCAACCTACAAGAGAGGAGCTAGAAAGACTCGACTCATGGTGTGCCAAAGATGCTTTAGCCAGGTCATATCTACTTAACTCTATTTCTGACCTCCTTCTTCCTCACATGAGGAATTACAAAACTTCCCAAGAGACTTGGGATACTCTATCTTCATATTTTTCCTCCAACACAAGAGCAAGGAAAAAGCAATTGTAGATTGAGTTTACTACTCAAAGGAAGCAACCTAAGTAGAATGTTTCAGAATATGTGACCAAGGTAAAAGATGTGGCTAATCAATTGGCAAGCATAGGAGAGGAGATTGAAGAAGAGAAAATACTGAGAAAACTAATCAATGGCATCAAGGCAGATGATAATTGAGAAGCTTTCACAACTGCTATGGACCTTTACATGGACATGCACATTCCTGATCTTACCAATCTCATGGGACAACTCTTTACCCATGAAGCCAAGTGCAACAAAAATGAAGAACCATCAAGAGGTAACAATTCTTGTGCCCTCTATACACATAAAGGAAAGTCTAAAGATAAAGGAAAGAGCAAGAAAGTATAAGATGAAGGTACTACTTCTCAAGATAACCATGTAAGGAGAGGTAGGAACTCAAGAGGAAGGGGTAGAGGAGGTAAGCAAGGTAGGGGGAGACCTTTCAACTCTTCCCCATACAATATATGTGGACTATCTAATCACACAACAGATGAGTGCTATAGGAACTTCCAAAAGAAGAAAGGAAGAGGATTTCAAAGAGGTGGCTACTCACAATCAAGAAGAAGATTCAACCATAATCAAGGATACAAACATGGCTACAACAACAATTACAGCAACAATTATCAAGGAGGATACAAATCAAGAAAAGACTTCAACAATTATATAGAGGGTCAAGAGGATTCTCTTCTCATTTTGAACATAAATTCAAAACAAGGTATGAATGATGAGCACCTCTTCTATATTGACGCACGTTGTTCAAAGTATGTAGTAGGAAATGTAACTCTTCTTTGTGATCTTGAGGATCCCAAGGGAAAGCACCAAGTGTAGACAGGTGATGATACCAAGCATTTAGTTATCAAGGTTGGAAATGTCAAAACTGGTGATGGGAATAGAAATCTATTGAGCAGAGTTCTTTATGCACCTACCATCATAAAAAATCTGATGAGTGTTGGACAGATAGTGGAAAAGGGTTTGCAGGTTAGGTTCAATAAATTTGGAGGTTTTGTGGAGGGCCCCCAACATGGATTCAAGAGAATTTCCAAGGGGGAAAAAACAGGTATATTATTTACATTTGAGCTTGAGGACACTAGAAACATTGCACTATATAATTATAAGGATCAAACCTTGTCTGAGTTAGAGATATGGCACAAACGATTAGGGCACATTGGTGAGAGAACCTTGAAGCAGATATGTAGAGATCAATGTGTACTTGAGATACGTAATGTATCCACACAACATATGATTTATAAATGTGGTGCTTGTTAGTTTGGTAAATCACATAGGTTACCCTTTACAAAGAAAGGCTATATGCATGACGATTATTTGGACTTTCTCCACACAGATGTGTGGGGACCAAGAAAGAATCCTTCAATTTCACGCTCAAGGTATTATGTGTCATTTATTGATGATTTCAGGAGGTGGACTATCTTGTATTTCATGAAATAGAAGGATGAAGTGTTCAATTGTTTTAAGAAGTATCTTGCACTTGTGGAAAATCAAACAAGAAAAAGCCTAAAGGGGATAAGGTCCGATGGAGGAGATGAGTACTTCTCCAATGAAGTTGATGCATTTTTGCAAGATACAGGTATCAAAAGGGAGATTACTACTAGGTATACTCCTGAGCAAAATGAAGTAGCAGAGAGGAGGAACAAATTGATTGTGGAAGACGCTAGATCAATGCATAATGAAAAGAAGTTTCCTAATTAGTTGTGGGCAGAGAGTGTTTCTTTTGCCACTTATCTTATTAATAGGTTACCCTCTAAATCCCTTGTTGGGATGACACCATATGAGGCATGGCATGGTAGGAGACCATCACTTGAACATTGTAGAATATTTGGTTGTGTTGCTTATGTGCATGTTCCATCTCAAATCAGAGGTAACTTAGACCCTAAGGCAAAGAGATGCATCTTCAAAGGGTATGATATAAATAAAAAAGGATACATGTTTTATAATCCATCCAACAAAGGATTTATGGTCAGTAGAGATGTTTTATTTGATGAGAATGATTCTTGGTTTGAAAGTGAATGTAGGAACGTAAAATTGCCATATGACTCGAAAGAAGAATTTACAAGCCTCACCAAGGAGGAGCCAAGCACAATTGAAGACATCAAATGAGATGACGAAGCTACCATCAATGTGGAAGAATTCAAAGCATGGAAATCAAAAGGAAAGGTAAATAGGAAGAGGTTGGAGGACATACCAAAATCATCCAACCAAGCCATAAGGAGATCACAAAGAGAGACTAAGAAGCCAATCAGATATGGGTATGATACTTCATTAGTTACTAAGCATTCTATTTATCTTGCTAAGGATTCATCACTTGAAGAACCTTCTTCATATGAAGAAGCAAGTACGAAAGCACAATAGAAGGAGGCTATGAATGAATAAATAGAAGCACTCCAAGAGAATGGCACTTGGGAGCTAGTACCTGAGAAGGCATCAATGAAGGTTATTGGTTCTAGATGGATTTACAAAATCAAAAGGAACTCAGATGGATCCATAAACACGTATAATGCTAGACTTGTGGCTAAGGGTTTTGTACAAACCCAAGGAGTAGATTATGAAGAGACGTTTTCACCTGTGGCTAAAATGCCAACCATTAGAGTATTGGTAAGTGTAGTTGCATCTAGAAATTGGAATATGTATCAACTAGATGTGAAATATGCTTTTCTCAATGGCTAGATTTCAGAGGAAGTTTACATGACTCAACCTCTTGGCTATGAAGACCCCAATAAGGTAAATCATGTATGAAAATTGAGCAAATCTCTTTAAGTATTGAAGCACGCACCTAGGGCATGGAACCATAGGTTAACAACTTACCTTCAGGATCAAGGATTCATGATGAGCAAGGCAGATGCTTCTCTGTTTGTCAAGAGGAGTAATTCAAAAATGATATATTTATTTGTGTATGTTGGTGACATCAATGTAATAGGTAGTGATGCTAATGGCATCAAACAAATAAAAAACTAGATGATGCAGGAGTTTAATATCAGTGACCTACAATTTTTAACGTTTTTCTTGGACTTGAGTTAGTGTATACTAATTTTGGAATCTACATCACTCAAAGGAAATATGTGCAGGACATGTTGAAGAAGTTCCACTTGGAGAATGCAAACGTAGCTAGCATCCCTATGGAGGTAAATCATAAATTAAGTGCTCATGAAGGTGATTTGTTTGAAGATATTGCAGGTTATCAAAGCATAGTTGGAAGTCTAAACTATGCAACATTAACAATGATTAACATATGTTATGGAGTGAGTGCTCTGAGTGAATTCATGCATAAACCTAGAGCACATCATTTGGAAGCTGCTAAAATAATTTTGAAGTATCCTACTTTCAACAGAGGATGAATACAAGGGTTTCGCAAATGCTACCCAAGAAGCTATTTGGATTAGATTTCTCTACTCAGATTTAGGACTTCACACTCATTCACCTATGATCTTTGGTGAAAACACAAGTTCTTTGCATCTTGCAACCAATCCCACTTATCATGCAAGAAGCAAGCATATAGAAGTGCACTATCACTATGTTAGAGAGAAACTATTGAGCAAAGAAATTCAATTAGCATATGTATCTACAAATATGCAATTTGAATATTTGTTAGCCAAAGCACTTTGTGGTCTTAAGCTTTGCAAGTTTAAAACCATGATTGGATTGCACGACATTCAAGAATATTGATGAAGATGTGCAAGCCAAGATATTTGGCTTGAGGGGGAGCTGTTGGTGCAAATATACAAGCCTTCACATTTGGCTTAGCTTGGAGGATTATATGTGGAAGCATGTAATGATTCAATTCCTCCATTGATCATTTGTAGAGGTTGAGTAGCTTATACTATATCTTACTCATCCCACTCTCATTGTGCATCAGTTCAATGCCAATGATCTTCTATAATCATGTGTTCTAATACATATAGTTCATTGATCATCTCTATCTATTTCTCTGCTATGATTACTCAGAACAATGAGCTTTGTCTAGTCATATCTAAGTGCTTTCTCCCTTTTGCATGATCTATAGCTTTTTCAAACCAGTGTGAAGTCTATTGTATACTACCAAAGTTTAAAAACATTTGGTTCAGCCATTCGGGAGAACTACTCAGTAGTCATCTACTGTTCAGCCCCTTACAAGTCGCGGGTAAGCTTCAGATTACGAAATTGATTTATTTGAGCATAGTTTATCCTTTTTTATGATTCCACTTGTAAGCATTAGCTACCTAAGCTAATTTGATTCCCTCAAAAGTAATTTCATCAATTTTTCCTGTACTATGAGCACAAAGCAAAAGAACCAGTGGGTGTGTGGACTAAAATAGCAAGTTTTGTGACACTAGCTATTCAAAAAGTAGTCTTTCTTGATTCAATTTTTTCAAGCATCAACTCCAAAGTACATAGGTTCTTTTTTGGTGTCATTTGCAAGCTAAAAGGACCTACTACATAACTTTGAAGTGTAATAGGGTAGGTACGAAGCAAGGTTTAGCAGTACAACCTCACTTCCTTGAGGTATCCATCCATCTCTTCCAACAAGTTTAACATTTATGTATAATGGATTTGAAATGGTCTTGCAATCACACAAGCCAAACGTATTCAAAAGGTCTAGAATGTATTTCCTTTGCATTAAGTATATACCTTCCTCTTTATATAGTACTTCAATCCCAAGGAAGTACCTTAAAATGCCTAAATCAGAGATTTTAAAATCACATCCAAGGACCCCCTTTATGTCCTTGATGTTGGCTTCATCATCCCCTATAATGATCAAATCGCCAACATATATAGAAATTAAAGCAATTTTGCTACCTTCCTTCCTCACAAAGAGTGATGGGTTTGCATGACTCTAATTGTATCCACATTTTACCAAGTAGTCCACAAGTCTTTGGTTCCAATCCTTTGGGGCTTGCTTGAGTCCATAAAGAGCCTTCTTAAGCCTTCATACATGATGCGGAAAGCTCTCATCTTCAAAGCCTTGGGGTTGGTCCATGAAGACTACCTCTTCAAGCTCTCCATTTAGGCAAGCATTCTTCACATCCAACTGGTACATCTTCCAATCTTTTGAGGCTGAAATTGTAATCAAACGTCTTATGGCGGACATCTTACCTATTGGAATGAATGTTTGCTCAAAGTCTATGCCATAGGTTTGAGAAAAATCTTTGGCAACCAACCTTTCTTTATACCTAGAGATGCTCCCATCTGCATGCCTCTTTACCTTGTACACCCATTTGTTGCCAATGACATTCATGTCCTCTGTTCTTGGCACCAATGACCAAGTATCATTTTCTTAAAGTTTCTTGACTTCCTCCTCCATGGCTTCAATACATTCCCTATGCTTATTTGTTTCTTGAAAAAAATTAGGCTCTTCACAAGTTGTAACTTGACTCATGTAGTCATAGTGTATTGCAATGAATGAATCATAAGTTAACCTTTGAAGAGGGTATTTAACCCTATTAGATGACCTTAGCTCACGTATAAATAGCTATGTATAGTCGTGATTATAGCAGCACTTAGAGCTACATTCTAGAGAGATTTTAATGAAGCACAAAGCTACAAGTCACACAAACATTTTGCTCCTCATTCCCAAGCTTTATTTCTATTCATATCATGTACAATATGCTCAATATAGATTGATTTTCTAGCTATACTTTGAAGTTGTTCTCATATGTTGCTATAGGTTCATATTCACATTTTTAGTCAACTTTAGTGAGTGATATATTTGTGTATAGGTGATCCTTTGCTCAGATTTAAATTGATATAGGTAACATGATAAGTCTATTTTCATCATACTAAATTTCATCATCATTGTTTTATGAATCTATGAGCTACAATCATTTGAAGCTGACTAGGAATACTCGCAGTTAACTCCTAACCTATATGTTGCTAAATTGATTTCTCTCGGTATGGTTCATCACAAGTCATCACATTTATTGCTTTAGACTCATTATCTATATAATTAAAAGTCTTCAAAAGATCTCTGTTCAATTTTTAGCATGCTATGAGCTTTGAGTTAATTTCTAGAGTGCAATCCATCCCAAAATAGCAAGTTCTACTTCATCTGTTTAGTATCAATTATTCTGTGTTGATGAATCAATTTGAGATTGATACTCCAAAGAACTAGGATGGTCTATATGCATCCAGCTTATCAAGCACACGGTGTCTATGTATCATCTCTAAAGTTATATTGGGAAGTGTAGAGCAGGTTTTTGTAGCATTAGGCACATCTTTGGAGTGTATTAGTCATCTCTCTTCACAATATAGGCTATACAATCCAAGCAATAAAGGCTTCATTGTAAGTAGAGATGTGTTTGATTAAAACAAATCTTGGTTTGAAGATGATTGCAAGAAAATATAACTTCCCTATGACCTAGAGGAAGACTTTCCAACATTGTAAAAGAACAATGAGCTTACACTTGAAGCATCACGTGATTCTGAAGATGACCAGAAGACTCCAAGAAGGGAAATCAACTCTTGGAAATCCAAACACAAAGTCAAAGTGTAGGAGATGAGAGATGTGGAAGAATCATCTCAACAAACTATAAGAAGATATACTAGAAAGGTATGGTTATGACACCACTTTAGTCACTAAGCAATCAATATACATAGCAGAGGACTTAAATTATGAAGAACCATCAACATATGAAGAAGAAAAGAACAAACCAAAATGGAGAAGTTCCATGGAAGAAGAAATAGAATCTCTACAAGAGAATCATACTTGGGAATTGGTGCCCAAGAAATCATCTATGAAGGTCATTGGCTCAAGATGAATTTACAAGGTAAAGAAGAATTTTGGCGGCTCAATTAACATGTACAAAGCAAGGCTTGTAGCCAAAGGTTTCCACAAAACCAAGGTATTGATTAGGAGGATTTGAACTATAGTTCCAATTTGCTATACTATGGATCACTGCCACTTATAGTCAGAGAAACACTGTCCCATAAAAACTAGAATTCAAAACTAATATATGCACAACTTTTGTGTTCAAGCACGATAGCACTGTAGAATCTCATTCCATTGTTTGTGCATTCTTCCAAATCAACATCAATCAATGAACCAAGAAAATGGAAATTCTTTTCAGTTAAGCTTAACTCAATAACAATTTCCGGTCAAACCGTTGGGATTGCACAACTCGATGTGAACCGTGGGCATACATTAACATGAAACCAACCGTTGCATTATGTAGATTAAAAGATTACACAAACATTCAAGATCACATGACCATCAGCATGCACGTTCAGAGATTAGCAACTTGTAAATTAATTGGAGTGACGGAACACATTCAAGCAGAAGTGATCGTATCATATGGATGATAAAATAGCTACGCACACATTTAAGTGAAGGAATAGTATTGAAACAAAACTTACAATGTTGTTTTCACACCTTCTTCAGTATTAAACTTTCAATCAGCAAACATGGACGATCCACCAATCTTTAGTCAAAGGTGCATCGGAGAAAGCGTAATCATGCCGGAGATTAAAGTGCTTAATATCATCTGTCAAAAAATTGTCATTAAAAAAATCAGAGTCGTTGTCTTCATGTTCATCTTCTCTTTCCCTCAGCGTAACTCAGAACTCGGAATCTCTAGGCTGCATCAACCTCTCATTCATCTTCTCTCCTAAAGGTTCTCATCTATATCACATATCAGTGCGCCACCAATTCCCCAGCCATCCTTTACTTACAGTCTCATCAAAATTGTTTTCCACACAGCATTAGAAAATTGTCGAAAGTGGCTGCACAAATGTTGTTGTCAGCATCCTCTTCCAAGATCCCCCGAACAACAACCTATCACCTCCAAGTTCTTCAGCATTTTATATCAGAATGAACTCGGTCCTTCAGCATTTGATCTCCAAAAATTAATGTATATTTGCCTTCGCATACACTCTAATTCATCTTCTAATCAGAGTGCCAGAAAGAGCATCGATTGGCCTCTTCTTCTTTGTGCATGAGCTCAGCAATCAAGACCCTGAGCCGATGATTCTCATGAATTGGACTTTGCCCCTATTATAGAGTGGTACATCAGTTTGGTTCCCTCCAATCCATGCACATGTACTTGCCTGTTTTTTACATGGAGCTACCCTCTCACAACAACGACCCACTCCCCCTGACTCAGATCGATAGTATAGCCATAATCCCTTTTAGAAGCTTCCACCTGTGGTCGTCCAATTTCTCCCATCGTATGCCACCTCTCCGTGTTTTTGTGCATGCACTCATACTTTCCATTCTTTTCATAACTGAAAGTTTTAGGCTTTTAGTGCATGAGCAACCGTTTCATAGCTAAATAGTGTAGTCAAAGAAAAACAAAAAACTAAGAATAGCTTCTTTGTGATGTAAAACATATCGAACGACATTCTTTAAGTTTGGTACAAAGAAAAGTGGAGGCAAAGATCACTCTAACACTTCCTCCTCCAAAGGGTCACACCATGATCATCAGTGGCATTAGATCTTCTTCTTTAAGCAAGCTCGTGGTAGTTACCTAGTTGTTTGCCTTGCTAAGGTTTAGATGATGAGGCATTTGGCTACCTTACGAGAGGCATAGTTACTTCTTCCGTTTACCCACGCTTGGCTAAATTTCTTCACTTCGACATTCAGAGCATTTCCAAAACCACAAATCGTGTCTTGAATCTTTGTTTCACATGTTTTTAAGCGAGTAGAAGCAACCGTAGAGATTGAAATCTCTGTGACAGTGTCTAAGCCACACACACTCAACAATCGCTATGAAAGTTGTCCTATACTTAGACTCACAACTGGAAGTAACCATAATAGACTGCTTCTTGTCAGCCAAGATATGCACGAGCTACCAAGCATGAAGCAAAGACCACTAGTGGACACACAAGTGTCATAGCAACCAGCCTAATTAGAGTCAAAAAAAGCATGCAAATCTAGTGGTAGTGATCCCCCCTTGGGATAAAACAACCCAAGTATCCGGCTACCACTCAAGATGCACTTAAGTGCATGCCAATCCTTGACACCTGGGCAATGCATAAACGTGCTCATTTGTGAGATAGCAAACTAAATATCTGGCTGAGTAATGCATAAGTAAATTAGGCATCCAATAGCCTCGTGATAGAGAACACTATCAAATGCATCTCCATCATCATGAAGACTCAATCGTAAACATGTCTCCATAGGAGTGGCAATAGATTTATAGTCTTCAAGGCCAAAATGCTGCAATAATGTGTCAATATATTTCGTTTGACACAAAGCCATTCCACCATCAAGATGCATAAACAGAATGCCCAAATAATAATGATGCAAATGCCCCAAATCAGACATCTCAAATGAGGCATGCAAATCAGCCTTAAAATCAGCAATATGCTTCTCAATAGGACTAGTGAGCAGCATGTCATCAACATAGACAACAATGATCGTAAGCACATCATTAGCACGTTTAACATATAAGGTGCTTTCAGTTGGATTGTTCTCAAAACCATGTGCAATCAGATAGGCATGTATCTTCTCATACCAAGCATGTGGTGCTTGCTTTAAACGACATAATGCCTTCTTTAACCTGCACACCTAGTTTTCATGCCCTTTCTGCACAAAGCCATGGGGCTAAAAAACATACACTTCTTCATGAAAGTCACCATTCAAAAATGTTGTTTTAATTTCGAGATGATGTACATTCCAACCATGATGGGCGATGTCGGAAGGATTTCCTTACCTGGATTTATATATAGAAAAATAAAAATAATTTGATTGAAAGTTAATCAGAGGATATCTCTCTCTCATATTTTTTAATGCTTTGGTTTAAAATGACTAATGTTTTTCTTGGGTACCTACAGGAAAAAGAAGAAATTATATGCAAAATCAAAGGATAATTGATTCTTACTCTTATTCTTCATTTTATATTTTTTATATGTTTTTGAAATCATGTATATGTGCATTCATAAATGTTCATTTGAATGAACTTATGTTTATAAGGTTGTGTAACTATGTTAAAGAGAATATACTGACTTATGTATGTGTCCATGTGCCTATGAATATGTATATGAATGTAGGGGTTATGTTATAACTATGTGTTTGCATATGCATAATTAATATATTTATATGTGTGTACCTATGTTTAAGTATTTATGAGTTATTACCTACCTAAGTAAGGGTAAAATTATGAAGTTCCATAAAAGTAAGAGGGTGCATTTAAGCCCATAAATTGTTTAGCCTTCCAATAAGTGAATAAATATGAGCATGTGTGGTAATATGTTGTTTATGTGCCTGTGGTTGGTCTATGAAGTTTAATATTTATTAACCATATGAATAGATCCATAACATTTAAAGAGTGCATCTTCATTATAAGAGTATGAATATTAATCCTAAGTGTCTACCCATGTAGGTTCATGTATGATCATTTATCCCTATTTATCCAAATGTGTGAGTATGGGGGTATGTTAAACTTTATAAAATCAATATTTAAATACTAGTGTAAATGGATTTTTTTTTAGGTCATAAAATATCTAATCGTATTATAGCATGAATGATTATGCATTTTAACATTAGCAATAGTCAAGCATTTAGAGATATTATATACCTATATTATTAATAAATTTAATCTATATTATTAATGGGAATTAATTAATTTATTTAAGTGATATTATAGGATAATTAATATAATTTAATTAATTTCTCATTACTTTATTATATAAATTCAATTAAATTAATAAATAATTAATGTATTTAACGTACTATTTTATATTAAATAACAAAAACAAAATATATACGTAAGTTTAGTGAAGTATAAGTTACTATTAATTTATCATTTAGTGTACATGAGTTAGTTTAGGAAATGCATGTTTTAAGTGATGATGTATATAAGTTAGTACGTGTTTAAGTGTGTGTGCATATGTGTATATAAATGATTGAGTAAGTGCGTTATTTTTTCCTAATGTTTTCATGTGCAGGTACGTTCATTTTGTTTGACCGAGAGAGAGAGAGAGAGAGAGAGAGAGAGAGAGAGAGAGAGAGATTCTAATTGTTTTTTCCCTTCTTTCCTATTGAGCGCGCACTGCTGCATGAGTATGACAGAGAGAGACGCTCGATTATTCAGCTCAGTAGAAGAGAGATCTAGGATTTCTGAGATAAGCTCATGTTGAGGTGCATAACTCTTTTGATGAAGTACGATTGTGGGCGCTTTTCTATTTGAAATCAACATCAAAATACCATCTACGAGCTGTGGGGCTTCTCTGCGATTTGAGTGGATGAATCTAATCACGAATCACATATGCCGCATAGGCTTGCGGGCATGATATAATCACACCAAGCTAACCACTCTGATGAGAAATGTCTCCTTTTGTAGTTTAATACTCTCAGTATACGTTGATGCATCATACTAGAGAGAAAGAGAAGCATCTGATCGAGAGAGAGAGAGAGAGAGAGAGAGAGAGAGAGAGAGAGAGAGAGAGAGAGAGAGAGAGAGAGATGCACATCTACCTGTAGTCCCCTGCATTCTTCCTCGCTTTATTGTCCAAAAATTTGGGCCTTTCCTATGTCCCTTGCTTAGTCTCTTGACCTTTTTGGAGATCAGAGCTTTAAGCAATAGCTATTAATAAGTTCTTCAGTCACTTGACAGACCTATAGCATGCCTATTTGTACAAACTAGTATTTTTGGTAATAACCAATGATACAGTAATACTGCAGGGACTGTATTGACATGTTTGTATTCTTCTTGAGCTATCGGACGGTCGCGTATTTTTACAATGGAGTCATTCCTTTGCGGAACAGACATTCACGAGTTTCTGATGTGCTTAGGAAGTCAAACCATCACAAATGCAGTTTTAAGAGAGAGAGAGAGAGAGAGAAGTGATTTTGATCAATAAAATACACGCCAAGCCTGCGAGAAAATTTACATACATACAACATGTGTAATGGTATGGGTTTTGTCGACGATCCTTTACGAGAAGATACAAAAACAAGTATCTTCTCTATGAAGCTGGTGAAACGTATTTTGTTTTAGTGGAATGTAACGGATGCGGCATCATTTTTTACGACGGAATGAGATTGTTTATCTCTGCAATGTTACTAGATTGCTCTGAACGATTCGGCTTACAATGGTCTAAGTGTTTATTAAGTAGAAATACTATTGGGATTGTGATGTGATATGTTGGTCGTTGTTTGTATTATAATGTCGAAAGTTTTATCTTCCATCCTTTACTTTACAATGTTGTTCATCTTATCAATCGATTCTCTGTGTGTATAGTGTGTGTGTGTGTATAGAGAAAGAGAGAGAGAGACACTGTAGTTTCTTCTCCCCCCTCCTCCATCGGTTGTAGATGCACGACAAAAGATAGCGAAAGGAGTAGGAGAGAGAGAGATAAGGAACAAGAGAGAGAGAGAGAGAGAGACAGAGAGTAAGAATGAAGTGCATGTCTGTGCATGTTTATGTATGCATGTGTGTGCATGAATATTGATATGAATGATGTGTGAGATGCATGAGTGTGCATGTGTATTAGAGCATGTATGATTGTGCATGTGAGAGTATATATATGTATGTATGTAAAAATCAAATGCATGTATAGTTAAAATATGCATGACATGTAGTTGAGCATGTGTATGCATGTATAGGTAGCATGTATGCATGAGTGAGTGTATGCATGTGCATAAGTGAGGTGGATGCATGAACATGCATGAGTGTGCATGTGTATTTAAGCATGTGTATGCATGTATAGGTAGCATGTATGCATGAGTAATTAATAATGCTTGTGCATGAGTAAAAGAAATCAGTGTATGCATATGAATTAGGATGTACGCATAAATGCATCATTCATATGTAAAGAAGATAGACATGCATATGTATAGTATATGTATGCATAAATGATAAATGATGTATGCATGTATGTATGCATGAGTAGATGCATGTATGCATGTGCATATAGTAGATGTATGTAAATACATGTATGCATATACATATGTAAGTGTAAGTTAGTGCATGCATGAGTGCATGTGAAGTGTGATGCATTTTATGCATATGTTGATATGATAATCATGAGTGATGAATGTGCTATGTATGACTATTTGAATAAGAGTTAGCATGTGTATGCATGTGCAAGTTAAAGATGAGATTGCATGTGTATTGATTCATGTGTGCATGTGAAGAAAGTTGGCATGTATGCAAGTGCATATAAATAAATGATGTGCATGTATGCATATGCAAATTAGGAAGTATGTGCATGTGTATGCATGAGTAGGTAGCATGTATGCATGAGTGAGTGTATGCATGTGCATAAGTGAGGTGTATGCATGAACATGCATGAGTTTTCATGTGTAGTTAAGCATGTGTATGAATGTATAGGTAGCATGTATGCATGAGTGAGTGTATGCATGTGCATAAGTGAGGTGTATGCATGAGTGAGTGTATGCATGTGCATAAGTGAGGTGTATGCATGAACATGCATGAGTGTGCATTTGTAGTTAAGCATGTATATGCATGTATAGGTAGCATTTATGCATGAGTAATTAATAATCCTTGTGTTAGTGTATGCATATGAATTAGGATGTATGCATAAATGCATAATTCATATGTAAAGAAGATAGGCATGCATATGTATAGTATATGTATGCATAAATGATAAATGATGTATGCATGTATGTATGCATGAGTAGATGCATGTATGCATGTGCATATAGTAGATGTATGTAAATACATGTATGCATATACATATGTAAGTGTAAGTTAGTGCATGCATGAGTGCATGTGAAGTGTGATGCATTTTATGCATATGTTGATATGATAATCATGAGTGATGAATGTGCTATGTATGACTATTTGAATAAGAGTCAGCATGTGTATGCATGTGCATGTTAAAGATGAGATTGCATGTGTATTGATGCATGTGTGCATGTGAAGAAAGTTGGCATGTATGCAAGTGCATATAAATGAATGATGTGCATGTATGCATATGCAAATTAGGAAGTATTTGCATGTGTATGCATGAGAAGGTAGCATGAATGCATGAGAGTAAGTATATTCATATTAGATGTTAGTGCATGTTTATGCATGCATGTTTATGCATGCATGTTTATGCATGCATGTTTATGCATGCTAGTAAATGCATGTATATGCTAATGCATGTTAATACATAAATATATTATGTATATTACATATGAGTTAGTGTATACATAATTAATATAAGGTTGTATTGATGTCGATATGCATATATGTATGAGAGATATTGGTGTTGTATGATGCATATTTGCATATAAACAAATGTGAGTTTGCATGTAAAGTAGATGTTTACATATGCATGAAAGTTAGGAAGTTAGAAGTCTATGTATGTATGTGTTAGCATAAGTTTAGAATTATGTTAAGTATTGAATGCTAAATTATTAAATGAGTGTTTTATATTTATTAAAAGCATACTTATGTTTTTTTTCCTAGTGTTTTCATCTGCAGATCATTGCAAAGGAGATTACGAGTTTACGAGATTACAAGTTTACAAGATTGCGACATTTGAAGATTGAAGCAACTTATGATCATTTCGAAACACAAATTTGTATAGGATTATTCTCAAGAAATTGAATTATAACTTATCATAAGGTTTTGTATAGGCTTAATATTAATCTTGAGGTTCTTTATACTTTTACTCTGCAATTTAATTAGGTTCTTTACATTTTGATTTCATATGTCTAAGGATTTAGGGTCTACAAGTAGTTCTGAATTAGTGTCTACAAGCAGTTCTGAATTAGTATCTACAAGCAGTTTTGATACTAATAGTAAAGAATTAGATACCTTTATTATAGGAACACTTCTTCCATCTTCTATTGCTAGCATGATTAATAACGAAAATAAAGAAATCGAAATAATTAAAGATAAAATAGTTGAGGAAACTTTACATACATTAGAACATGATCGTTATATTTCCAGGGTTTTACCTTTACTATCTATAGTCTTACCAGAATCTGATAACAAAGAAGATCTATTTCCATCTAATTTAATAAGAACAACTAATTCAAATCAAATTGAAAACGAAGTGGTTGATATAGTTAAAGATAAAATAACTAATGAGGAGTAAGTTTTGCCTTCTTATTTAGAAGTTGTAGCTAGATATACGAACGCACTTCCTTACGACCGGTAGTGCTCTTTTGAATCTTAGGCTTTTAGATTACACTCAAATAGATTAAAAAAAAACTTAAATCTATAAACTTTTTTATGCTAAAAAATATATATATATTTGTGTAAATAAATATGAAGTAAACAAACAATCTTTCTCTTTTCAAAAAATAAAATCTCTCCTTTTTGTAAAATAAACCTTTCCAAAAAAAAAATTCCTAAAATTTGATATGAATTTGCTTAAGTGCTAACTTTCCTAAATGAAAAGAAATGTTTTAATGCTCTTTTTAATGCAAGTATAAAAAGTGCTTAATTCCTAATGCAAATGAAAATAACCTTTCTTTTTTACTACTGTGAATGAACTAAAATAAGAACTTAAAAAACACCTTACTTGAATTTGCTTGATATAGAGGATCTAAAGTGCACGTGATATATTTTTATAAACTTTTATAATAAATCCTAAATATAGGACTAAAAATGAATGTGAAAATCTTGATTTTCTTGTATGTTGATGGGGGGGGATGAAATGATGAAGCTCCTCCGGTTAGATATCCTTCTTCCCGTGGAGGCGCTTAGGTCATATGACCAGCCCTCAACACCAAGGGAAAAAAGAAGCAGCAAAATCTTCACGTTTTAGTTACAGCTTCTTTCGCCACTTTCCTTTTAGGCCTACAAGAAGAAAATGAAGTTAGATGTTTTCAAAAAAAAATAAAAAGACAATGCAAACCCTAAACACACTATCGTCACGTTTCACGTCATGTTCACCAAGGTTGTCGTAGAGGGGTGTGAAGGGAGGCAGACGTTCATCTAAAAGATTCACGCTAACCTAACAATGTGACTACATGCAGGGTGCTTCTAAGTATGCTTTGGGTCTTGGATTGAATTTTCATCTCTACATATGCGCACTTTCTAAGCCTTTCTCTCCGGCTATCTCTAGCTTCTCTTGAGCTTCTTTCACGTGCCCTTATTGTGATCTTCTAACTCATATATATACATATTTGTTCTGAGATTCAAAACTCTTGATTCTGGAAGCTTCTATGAACTATATTACAATCGTGAATTTGTCCCTTCACTAAGGCTTGTTTTTCTGAATGCTTTGTTTCTGCTTCTCTTCGTCTTTCTTTATCCTTCATCCATCTTCAAGTCTTTATGTCTAATTAGTGAGTGAATCTCCAACAATATATTTACAGATGAGAGTAAGAAATATATTAAATTTGGTGATGAATATCTTTCTCAAATAGAAAAAGATCAGTTTACCAATATGATTGATCGTCATGGTAAAGCATTTTCTTTATTCCCACATGAGATAGGATGTGTAGACCCAAAGTTAGTACCTCCGATGATTATTTTCATAGTACCACACATTCCTTGGAATCTTCATCCAATTCCAATTCCAAAGGCTCATTTACCTGAGCTAATGAGACTGTTAAAGGAAAAGATTTCCATGAGAATCTTGAAACCATCCTTAGCACCATATTCCAATAGGTGGTTCACTATACCGAAAAAGAACGAGAAGCTACGCTTTATCCAAGATCTGTAGCCTGTGAATAAAGTCACTATTAGGAATGTAGGAACGGGTCCCATTGTAGTTGAGTTTGCCAAGGCATTTGTCGATCACTCTATCTATTCAATGGGAGACCTGTATTTAGGGTACGATCAGTTTCAATTAGTAATTGAGAGTAGAGATGTGACCATGATGAAGACTCCTTTGGGTTTAGTATGCATGTGTACTTTACCACAAGGAGCGATGAATTATGTGGCACACATGATGAATGCTATGAATCTGGTCCTACATGACTTTATACCAAAAGTTGTGATGCCTTTTATTGATGAAATTCCAATAAAAGGGTGTGTGGAAAAAGAAAAAGATGAAAGTTTAGATTCATCAGGTTGCAGAAAGTTTGTTTCCAACCAAATTTCTGATTGTGAAAAGATATTTGAAAGATTTGAAGAGGTTGGACTAACTTTCTCCCTAGAGAAATCAACTCTTGGTGTTAATGAAGTGCTAATAGTTGGTCATTTATGCGGTCATTAGGGTCGTAGACCCTATCCAGCAAAAGTTGATACTATTAGTAGGATTTCTAAGAGATATCGCAATGTTAATGAAGTAAGGAGATTCCTAGGTGCATGTGTTTTCTATGTCATCTGGATCCCTCACTTTGCTCATGTAGCGAATCGGCTTTATGATTTATTGAGAAAAAGAAAGAAATTCTTTTGGACTGATGAGCATTCTAGAACAATGAGGCATCTAAAGCAGTTGCTTATCAATGCTCCTATTTTGAAACGTATTGACTATATAGGAAATAAGCCTGTAATCCTAACTGTTGACACTAGTCCTATTGGTATAGGCTGGGTCATTGGGTAGGATAATGAGGAGGAGCAAAGATACGCAGTTCGCTTTGGAGCGAAGATTCTTCATGATACTCAAACGAATTACGCACAAATTAAGAGAGAATTATGGGGATTAGTTACAGCTTTAAAAACAGATAAGGAATACTTTATAGGAGCTAATGTAATAGTAGAGACTGATTGTTTTCCATTAATAGGTTTAATAGCTAATTGTTCTTCTCCAGACATAGCCATGTTACGATGGATAGCCTTTATTAAATTCATTAATCCTGCTTTTATTCATATAGCTGGTAAACATAACACCGTTGCTGATATGCTTTCAAGAGCAAAATTTGACAATGATAGTGAAGCAATAGATAATCATATAAATTTAATAAATTATGAAACATCTATCTATGCGTATGAGAGATTTAGAGAAGGCGATTATGAAGGAATGTGGCGAGATGTAGGATACTATCTGAGTTCGTTTCAGCCTCTCCGAAGCTCGTCTTCGAATCGATTCCGGAACATCAGGAAGAAGTCTTTCAACTTCTTCTTAACAGATGGATATCTTTGGAGACACGCTAGAGGAAAGGTTTGAAACCCTCAAAGAATTCTAGGTTTAAAAATTTTTCAAGTGCAAGTTATGCAAGAGATGCATGAAAGCCTTTGGGCTGGTCATAAAGGCTTTGTTGCTACATATGAAAAGATTAGGGAAAGCTATTGGTGGCCGAGGATATACGTAACTGTCAAAGAATTTGTAAGCACTTGTGGTACATGCCAGTTACATTCCTCTATCAAGCATAGAGACCCCCTTCATCTGACCTATCCACCTTGTATTCATTACAAGTGGGTAGTTGACCTTGTAACCATACCTTAAAGCAATAGTGGTATGAGATACATCGTTCTTGCACGAGAGGATTTGACAAATCACATCGAGGGTAGAGTGCTTTGTTCCAATACTACTTATAATGTATGCGTATTCCTTTTAGAAGAAGTATTATCCAGATTTGGATATATAGAAAAAGTATTAGCAGATCGAGGTGAGTTAGATGCTAGAGAGGCGAGAGAATTCTTTGCACAACATGGAATTCAATTGTCTCTTACGACTGCCTATAATCCAAAAGCAAATGGTAAAATAGAATGAGGGCATCCTTCCATAGTGAAGGCTATTTCTAAAGCTTGCCATGGAGATATTGGTCAATGGCCAAAATATCTCCCATTTGCTCTTTGGGCTGATAGGATGACGTACATGAGGACTACTGGTTTTATGCTAGCTAAACTCATGTACTGTCAAAAACCAATATTTTCCATACATACTCAGACAGTTAATTGGATGAGTTTAGGTTGGAAAGATAATGTTTCAAGAGAGGATTTATTAACGCTTAGGATTAAACAACCAAAGCAAGGTAACGAAAATATAAAAGAAGCAATTAAAAAATTAAAAACATCTCGATTGAAAAATAAAATATATTTTGATAAAAAACATAGACTGAGGCTGCAACCAATAGAGAGTTGGGTGCTTGTGTATGATAGTACGTTCGATACTCAATACGATGCATACCGAAAACTAACTAAACGCTGGTTCAGACCTTATGTTGTTATTTTAGTTTTTGAAACATGTACTTATAAATTACGAGAATTTGATGGTTCTGTATAAAGAAATTTGATTGCAGGAAAAGAATAAAGCTATTTAAAAGAAGAGAAAGCAACAAGTTCGAATTGGACGAAAACTTCCTGGAGGACAATGATGAAAATGAAGAATAACCTGGTGACTTAATTCTAATTATTCTTTACTGTTTGTAATAATGTTTCTTTTTCATGCATTTCATAAATAGAGTTTTATTTTTTTCTGATATAAAGAGGGAATTTACTAAAATTACGTAAATAATGAAGGAGAAATTAAAGTAGGAATATGTATATAGGTTGAAAGTCTGATTTAGTTCTTGTAATGCGTTGTGAAGATAGGAGAGTGAAAAACTTGAATTGCAACCCCTAGTGAAAGAGAAATTTACTTTATACTAGTAGAATTCTTTACTTTCTAAACCCGTCTAGCAAATGAGATCCTAATTCTAGCTATATCAAATTTCTAGATCCTCTGCTCTGATTAGGGGTTAGGCCTTTCCCCTTTAACAGAAATGTTGCAAAGAAAAACTAAGAAAGCAAAAAAATGAGAACATCAAGCAGTATATTAATGGCTACTACAAGATGAGAAAAAGAAAAAAAAAAGAAAAGAAAAAAGAGAATACAAAAGAAAAGAAAAAGAAAAAAAATATAATTGAGTTGTGGTCTCGAAACCACTTATGAGCTATTATGCAAGCTATATGAGGCGGAGGTTTGTTGCAAGAGAGTTAGTTAGATGTATCTTATGACGGACGTCTAGGAAATAAGAGAAAGCATACTTATATGAATTAAATTTTACTTAAGAACAGGGTTAATGGAATGGTGAGTACCTCAATTATCTAAATAACCTTTATAGGATTTTCTAAATTTGTATTTTTGACTATATGCACTAACCGAAATGATTTATAATTCATATTTATGTGATTTTAGAAATTTTCTTTAATATCAAAAACATAATTAGAAATTAGAAACATTTCTTATAATATTATTTGGAGTTAAATTATAGATTTTTATCAAAGAATTTGATACTGCTTTTATATTGAATTGTGGGTTGGCCCATCGAGGGAGATGTGCAGCTTTGGTGGGGGCAGATGTCGGAAGGATTTCCTTACCTGGATTTATATATAGAAAAATAAAAATATTTTGATTGAAAGTTAATCAGATGATATCTCTCTCTCATATTTTTTAATGATTTGATTTCAAATGACTAATGTCTTTCTTGGGTACTTGTAGGAAAAAGAAGAAATTATATGCAAAATGAAAGGATAATTGATTCTTAATCTTATTCTTCATTTTATTTTTTTTATATGTTTTTGAAATCATGTATATGTGCATTCATAAATGTTCATTTGAATGAACTTATGTTTATAAGGTTGTGTAACTATGTGTATAAGAATATGCTGACTTATGTATGTATCCATGTGCCTATGAATATGTATATGAATGTAGGGTTTATGTTTTAAGTATGTGTTTGCATATGCATACTTAATATATTTATATGTGTGTACCTATGTTTAAGTATTTATGAGTTATTACCTACCTAAGTAAGGGTAAAATTATGAAGTTCCATAAAAGTAAGAGGGTACATTTAAGCCCATAAATTGTTTAGCCTTCCAATAAGTGAATAAATATGAGCATGTGTGGTAATGTGTTGTTTATGTGCCTATGTTTGGTCTATGAGGTTTAATATTTATTAACCATATGAATAGATCCATAACATTTAAAGAGTGCATCTTCATTATAAGAGTGTGAATATTAATCCTAAGTGTCTACCCATGTAGGTTCATGTATGATTATTTATCCCTATTTATCCAAATGTGGGAATATGGGGGTATGTTAACCTTTATAGAATCATTATTTAAATACTAATGTAAATGGATTTTTTTTAGGTCATAAAATATCTAATCGTATTATAGCATAAGTGATTATGCATTTTAACCTTAGCAATAGTCAAGCATTTAGAGATATTATATACCTATATTATTAATAAATATATTCTATATTATTAATAGGAATTAATTTATTTATTTAAGTGATATTATAGGATAATTAATATAATTTAATTAATTTCTCATTACTTTATTATATATAAAGTCAATAAAATTAATTAATAATTAATCTATTTAATGTACTATTTTCTATTAAATAACAAAAACAAAATATATACGTAAGTTTAGTGAAGTATAAGTTAGTATTAGTTTATCATTTAGTGTACATGCGTTAGTTTAGGAAATGCATGTTTTAAGTGATGATGTGTATAAGTTGGTACGTGTTTAACTATGTGTGCATATGTGTATATAAATGATTGAGTAACTGCGTTATTTTTTCCTAATGTTTTCATTTTGTTTGACCGAGAGAGAGAGAGAGAGAGATTCTGATTGTTTTTCCCCTTCTTTCTTGCTGAGCGCGCGCTGCTCCATGAGTATGATAGAGAGAAACGCTCGATTATTTAGGTCAGTAGAAGAGAGATCCACGATTTCTAAGATAAGCTCCTGCTGAGGTGCATAACTCTTTCGATGAAGTACGATTGTGGGAGCTTCGCTATTTTGAACTCAGCATCAAAATACCATCTACGGGCTATGGGGCTTCTCTACGATTATCCTGGATGAATCTAATCATGAATCACATACACCGCACAATCTTGCAAGCATAATATAATGACACCAAGCTAACCACTCTGATGAGAAACGACTCCTTTTGTAGTTTAATACTCTGAGTATACATCGATGCATCATACTAGAGAGAGAGAGAGAAAGAGAAGCATCTGGCCGAGAGAGAGAGAGATGCACATCTATCTGTAGTCTGCTACATTCTTCCTCGCTTTATTGTCCGAAACGTTTGGGCCTTTCCTACGTCCCTTGCTTAGTCTCTTGACCGTTTTGGAGATCAGAGCTTTAAGCAATAGCTGTTAATAAGTTCTTCAGTCATTTGACAGACCTATAGCATGCCTATTTGTGCAAACTAGTATTTTTGTCAATAACCAATGATACAATAATTTTGTAGGACTGTATTGACATGTTTGTATTCTTCTTGAGCTATCGGACAGTCGCGTATTTTTACGATGGAGTCATTCCTTTGCGGAACAGACATTCACAAGTTTCTGATGTGCTTAGGAAGTTAAACCATCACAAATGCAGTTTTACGAGAGAGAGAGAGAGAGAGAGAGAGAGAGAGAGAGAGAGAGAGAGAAAAGTGATTTTGATGATTAGAATACACGCCAAGCCTGCGAGAAAATTTACATACGTACAACATGTGTAATGATATGGGTTTTGTCGACGATCCTTTACGGGAAGATAACAAAAACAAGTATCGTCTCTATGAAGACGGTGAAACATATTTTGTTTTAGTGGAATGTAACGGATGCGGCATCATTTTTTGCGATGGAATGAGATTTTTTATCTCTGTAATGTTACTAGATTGCTCTGAACAATTCGGCTTACAATGGTCTAAGTGTTTATTAAGTAGAAATACTGTTGGGATTGGGACGTGAGATGCAGGTCGTTGTTTGTATTATATGTTAGATATGCTCAATGCCTCACCCTTATGTAGCACCACCATTGTTCCATAACACTCTATTTGTAAGGCCCCCATTATGAGGAGAAGCCATGTGAGAGGGTTGGACATTGGTAGGTTCCTGACTTTGAGGTCATATGAGGTCTAGAGTAGACCGTAGATGGATAGTTTAGAAGGTTAGTTCTAAGCCATTGGATTTGGGATTGATCCAATGTGAGGATCAACCTAAATCAAGGGCCAGAAACAAAAATAGCTTTCTTAACTTGGGGAAGGGTCTAGTTGATGCGGGCCATTGGATCTAGACTTGATCCTAAGTGTGGATTAAGCAAGATCAAGGGCTACAAACAAATGGTTGTTGATCCTACCTTTCTACCATTGGATTTACCCCATAGATCAATGGTGGAGATTATTTTGGGCATGGATCAAGCTACCACGACCCTAGAACATGGGTAGGCCAACTTAGGCTTGGGGGACCTAATAAGGATGGTCCCCTTCCTATGTTCATTTGTGGTGTTTGGAACCATTAGGGTATCCATCTTAGTACGCATTGTGTTGGCCTATAGCCCTTCACCTAGCTTCTATCTAGATCACCATCTAAGCTCCATATAGGGAGTGCAATGGTGGATAGAACCATCTATATATTGTTTAGTGTTTGAGTTCCATTGTATTAGAGTTATGAGTTTGAGTTTAATTGAGTTGAGTTCATCTTCTATTCATCTTGAGTCCACTTTCCATTATAACCAAATCTCTTGTGTTATTCCCATGAGTAGCAATATCTCTCTTTCTATCTAACCTTGATCTTATATGTGTGTTGTGGTAACCTCTACATGGCATAAGAGTTACACCATTAGCCCACCACTCAGTCATTATTCTTATTCATTTATTTCCTTTTCTTACATGGTATCAGAGCTTAGGAAGGTATAGAAGATTGCAGAGATCGTGGAGGCCAAGGAATCAACTCTAGCATTTGTGGAGTTCTTGGGAGGCAAAGGCTTCAACGCTATAGCTTGTGGGAGGCAAAGGATTCAACCCTAGATTTTTTGGGAGGCAAAGGCTTCAAGGCTTCAAGGCTTCAAGTTCATGGGACAAAAAGGCTTCAACACTATGGAGGTGTTAGCATCTAGGAGTGGAAGTGGAAGTGGAGTTGGTGCAATGGATTTGGAAATGCAAACACTATGGGTTCATCCACCAACCTTTAGTGAAGGCAAGTTAGATGGTACGAATTATTTTCTTTGGAAGTTCAAGATTACAGTTATCCTTGATTCTTATGATCTTTTGGAGATTGTGATGGGAAGTTAGAAAGAGCCACAACCTACCTTTGACCCAGTGGATCCGAGTAAGGTAATTCTCCCAGATGCAAAGCTTCACCAAGCTTGGAAGATAAGGAATGCAAATGCACTATATTATATAGCTAACAATTGTATGGAATCTATTCTACCTCTTGTTCAACATACATCCAAGGCAAGTGAGTCATGTAGTATATTGAGGAGTCACTATGAGGTAAGAAACCAAACATGCATTAAAAATTTAGAAAAGCAATTGGAAGCAAAGAAGTTTTCAGAAGGAGAGATGGTGAAGGCATCCATCACTTAGATCAAGAAGCCATGTGATGGAATGGCTTGTGAAGGGATAGAGAAGAATGGCATGGGGCTAGCTCAAAGGAATCTCCAATATTCTCCACCAAACTATGATGGAAGGGTAACTACTCTCAACACTCAGGTGAGACCTCAAGCTTTGACATTTGAGGAGTTTTATTCAATACCAATGGAAAAGGATTTGCAGCTCAAAGCCCAAGTAAGAAGTAGTCAGGAAGATGCTATATTCTCCACCAATGCATCAGGTAAAGGTGGTTCCTCAACCAAAGGTAAGAATGCAAAGAGGAGGAGTAGCAAGAAGAAGATTCAAGGACAATGCTTCCATTGGAAAAGGAAGGGACATGCAATTGGAGATTGTCATGTCAAGAGGATAGATGAAGTGAAGGAGGAGACAATACATGGAGCCAAAGCAAAGGTGGTATGCTCCTCAACACAAGAACAATCGATTGTGGATTCATGGGTGCTAGAAAGTGGTGCATCTCATCAAATGACCAATGATATAGGTCAATCTAGTTCTATGCAGCCTCAACAAGAACCCATCATGGTGATAGGGACAATATGGAAGGAGATGCAAAAGCAAGGTATTGTTCTTCATCCCTTACCTACAATGAATGGAATGAAGGAACCTTGTAGAGCTTGTATGATGGGCAAGCCGAATAGAGAGACATTCCCACAAGAAAGCAAGAGTAGGTCAAAGGCTACTCTAGTGTTGTTATGTGCTAACTTGTGTGGTAAGATGTCAATACAGGCCTCCGGAGGATCTTCCTACATTGTGATCCTCGACGACTATAGCAGGAAGATGTGGATGTACTTTCTTCATGATAAGGCTCAAGCTTTTGGTAAGATTAAAGAAAAACCACATCTTGTTGAAAATGAACCAGGGAAAAGTGTGAAGAAGCTTGGAATAGGAGGTGGTGGTGAGTTCAACTCAGTCGAGTTCGAAGGCTTTTGCAAGTGCAAAGGGATAAAGTGTCAATCAGTGACAACTCACACATCACAGCATGATGACATTATGGAATGCAAGAGTCACACCATTTTTGAGATTGCAATGTGCATGAGGGAAGGCATGAACTTTCCTTATCAAAGTAGAAAGATTCATCATGAAGTCTACATTGGTAAGAATCCATCCAACTTACACTTTAGAACTTTTGAGAGTGTATGTTATGCTCTTGTCCCAGGTCAAAGAAAGAACAAGTTGGAACCAAAAAGAGATGCATCTTCCTAGGTCATAATCAAAAGCAAAGAGCTTTCATATTGTATGACCATGAGGCAAAGAATATCAAAGGGAGTCGTGATGTGGTGTCTATGGAGCAGCCACATGCAGTGGAGGACAAGAAAAGAGCTTCCATTTTATCATCAAGCGAAGGAGTAATTCACTATGTACCTAGCCCAAGAGTCATCCCTACCTATGAAGAGGAGGAAGCATCATCATCAGATGGTGAGAAGAGAGTCTACCAACCTAAAATCACCCAGAAAGATTGGTTGTCACTGCAATGGGTGAAGGAAAATCTCTATGGTCAGAGTAATCCTATGCCAACAACTATTAAAGAGAAGGCAGAAGGACCAAGGAGATCACAGAGAATAGAGGAGCACAAGTGGGCTTCTACTCGCATAGTCAGTATAGCCATCATGGTTGAGATTATGAAGGAAGTAATGAAGCCAATAATTGAAGATGAAGCACATGTAGATCTAGCATGGAAGGAGGTTGTGCAAGCCAACTATGATAGCTTAATGAACAATGAAGCATGGGAGGTCACTAGCACCAAGTGGGTATGGCAGGTGAAGTACATGATACAAGGGATCTTGGAATGCTATCAGGACACATTCATAGCACAAGGACTTTCACTTGTGAAGGGTTTTGGTTTTCAAGACTCTTTTGCTCTAATGATCACTATTTGTAGCATATTAATGGTAACAACTCATATGAAGTGGGAAGTTTTCATGTTACATGTCAGATCAAAACATTTGAATGTTGACCTCAAAGAGGAGGTACATGTGTCTCAATCACTAGGGTTTGAGGCTCCATATTCAAAGGACATATTATGTAAGCTAAAGAAGGCATCATATGTGATGAAACAAGCCCTAAGATCATTGTATGAGCAGGTAGACATTGGGAGCTACATGAAGGTCTTCGGTAGTCTTATCTACTTATGGAGTCTCATACAAGATATCAGTTTGCTAGTCAAATTTTTGAGAAGGCTTGGGAATAGACCTCCTGAAGGAAATTCAAGAGTTGGCAAGCAGGTACAATTGAGAAGGATGGTGGAAATAGCATGCTATCCCATCAAGAAGACTGCAGCAGGTACCCTCACCAAAGTGCTTACAAAGGATCTACTTCAGATACATCTTCAAAGACTTGGCATTGGGCCAAGGAGATAGCTCATCTTCGGGTGGACATTGAGGGGGGTGTTAGACATGGTCAATACTCCACCCTCATGGAAGACTTGGCATCAAGCCAAGAAGGTAGTTCACCATTGGGTGGACATTGAGGGGGGGTGTTAGATATGCTCAATGCCTTACCCTTATGTAGCACCACCATTGTTCCATAACACTCTATTTGTAAGGCCCCCATTATGAGGAGAAGCCATGTGAGAGTGTTGGACATTGGTAGGTTCTTGACTTTGAGGTCAGATGAGGTCTAGAGTAGACCGTAGATGGATAGTTTAGAAGGTTACTTCTAAGCCATTGGATTTGGGATTGATCCAATGTGAGGATCAACCTAAATCAAGGGCTCGAAACAAAAGTAGCTTTCTTAACTTGGGGAAGGGTCTAGTTGATGCGGGCCATTGGATCTAGACTTGATCCTAAGTGTGGATTAAGCAAGATCAAGGGCTACAAACAAATGGTTGTTGATCCTACCTTTCTACCATTGGATTTACCCCATAGATCAATGGTGGAGATTATTTTGGGCATGGATCAAGCTACCACGACCCTAGAACATGGGTAGGACAACTTAGGCTTGGGGGACCTTATAAGGGTGGTCCTCTTCCCATGTAGGATCATCATTTGTGGTGTTTGGAACCATTAGGGTATCCATCTTAGTACCCATTGTGTTGGCCTATAGCCCTTCACCTAGCTTCTATCTAGATCACCATCTAAGCTCCATATAGGGAGTGCATGGGTGGATAGAACGATCTATATATTGTTTAGTATTTGAGTTCCATTGTATTAGAGTTATGAGTTTGAGTTGAATTGAGTTGAGTTCATCTTCTATTCATCTTGAGTCCACTTTCCATTTAACCAAATCTCTTGTGTTATTCCCATGAGTAGCAATATCTCTCTTTCTATCTAACCTTGATCTTATATGTGTGTTGTGGTAACCTCTACATGGCATAAGAGTTACAACATTAGCCCACCACTCAGTCATTATTCTTATTCATTTATTTCCTTTTTCTTACATTATAATGTCAAAAGTTTTATCTTTCGTCCTTTACTTTACGATGTTGTTCTTCTTATCAATCGGTTCTCTGTGTGTATAGTGTGTGTATAGAGAGAGAGAGAGAGAGAGAGAGAGAGCTTGTAGTTTCTTCTCCCCCCCTCCATCGGTTGTAGATGCGGGACAAAAGACAGCGAAAGGAGTAGAAGAGAGAGAGAGAGAGAGAGAGAGATAAGGAACAAGAGAGAGAGAGAGAGAGAGAGAGAGAGAGATAAGGAACAAGAGAGAGAGAGAGTAAGAATGAAGTGCATGTGTTTGCATGTTTTTGTATGCATGTGTGTGCATGAATATTAATATGAATGATGTATGAGATGCATGCGTGTGCATGTGTATTAGAGCATGTATGATTGTGCATGTGAGATTATATATATGTATGTATGTAAAAATCAAAAGCATGTATAGTTAAAATATGCATGTGTAGTTAACCATGTGTATGCAGTATAGGTAGCATGTATGCATGAGTGAGTGTATGCATGTGCATAAGTGAGGTGTATGCATGAACATGCATGAGTGTGCATGTGTAGTTAAGCATGTGTATGCATCTATAGGTAGCATGTATGCATGAGTAATTAATAATGCTTGTGCATGCGTAAAAGAAATTAGTGTATGCATATGAATTAGGATGTATGCACAAATGCATAATTCATATGTAAAGAAGATATGCATGCATATGCATAGTATATGTATGCATAAATGATAAATTATGTATGCATGTATGTATGCATGTATGTATGCATGAGTAGATGCATGTATGCATGTGCATATAGTAGATGTATGTAAATACATGTATGCATATACATATGTAAGTGTAAGTTAGTGCATGCATGAGTGCATGTGAAGTGTGATGCATTTTATGCATATGTTGATATGATAAGCATGAGTGATGAATGTGCTATGTATGACTATTTGAATAAGAGTTAGCATGTGTATGCATGTGCATGTTAAAGATGAGATTGCATGTGTATTGATGCATGTGTGCATGTGAAGAAAGTTGGCATGTATGCGAGTGCATATAAATGAATGATGTGCATGTATGCATATGCAAATTAGGAAGTATGTGCATGTGTTTGCATCAGTAGGTACCATGTATGCATGAGTGAGCGTATGCATGTGCATAAGTGAGGTGTATGCATGAACATGCATGAGTGTGCATGTGTAGTTAAGCATGTGTATGCATGGATAGGTAGCATGTATGCATGCGTGAGTGCATGCATGTGCATAAGTGAGGTGTATGCATGAACATGCATGAGTGTGCATGTGTAGTTAACCATGTGTATGCATGTATAGGTAGCGTGTATGCATGAGTAATTAATAATGCGTGTGCATGCGTAAAAGAAATTAGTGTAGGCATATGAATTAGGATGTATGCATAAATGCATAATTCATATGTAAAGAAGATAGGCATGCATATGTATAGTATATGTATGCATAAATGATAAATGATGAATGCATGTATGTATGCATGAGTAGATGCATATATGCATGTGCATATAGTAGATGTATGTAAATACATGTATGCATATACATATGTAAGTGTAAGTTAGTGCATGCATGAGTGCATGTGAAGTGTGATGCATTTTATGCATATGTTGATATGATAAGCATGAGTGATGAATGTGCTATGTATGACTATTTGAATAAGAGTTAGCATGTGTATGCATGTGCATGTTAAAGATGAGATTGCATGTGTATTGATGCATGTGTGCATGTGAAGAAAGTTGGCATGTATGCTAGTGTCTATAAATGAATGATGTGCATGTATGCATATGCAAATTAGGAAGTATGTGCATGTGTATGCATGCGTAGGTAGCATGTATGCATGAGTGAGTGTATGCATGTGCATAAGTGAGGTGTATGCATGAACATGCATGAGTGTGCATCTGTAGTTAAGCATGTGTATGCATGGATAGGTAGCATGTATGCATGCGTGAGTGTATGCATGTGCATAAGTGAGGTGTATGCATGAACATGCATGAGTGTGCATGTGTAGTTAAGCATGTGTATGCATGTAGAGGTAGCATGTATGCATGAGTAATTAATAATGCGTGTGCATGCGTAAAAGAAATTAGTGTAGGAATATGAATTAGGATGTATGCATAAATGCATAACTCATATGTAAAGAAGATAGGCATGCATATGTATAGTATATGTATGCATAAATGATAAATGATGTATGGATGTATGTATGCATGAGTAGATGCATATATGCATGTGCATATAGTAGATGTATGTAAATACATGTATGCATATACATATGTAAGTGTAAGCTAGTGCATGCATGAGTGCATGTGAAGTGTGATGCATTTTATGCATATGTTGATATGATAAGCATGAGTGATGAATGTGCTATGTATGACTATTTGAATAAGAGTTAGCATGTGTATGCATGTGCATGTTAAAGATGAGATTGCATGTGTATTGATGCATGTGTGCATGTGAAGAAAGTTGGCATGTATGCAAGTGCATATAAATGAATGATGTGCATGTATGCATATGCAAATTAGGAAGTATGTGCATGTGTATGCATGAGTAGGTAGCATGAATGCATGACAATAAGTGTATGCATATTAGATGTTAGTGCATGTTTATGCATGCATGTTAGTATGCATGTTTATGCATGCTAGTAAATGCATGTATATGCTAATGCATGTTAATACATAAATATATTATGTATTTTACATATGAGTTAGTGTATACATAATTAATATAAGGTTGTATGGATGTAGATATGCATATATGCATGAGAGATATTGAAGTGTTGTATGATGCATTTTTGCATATAAAAAAATGTGAGTTTGCATGTAAAGTAGATGTTTACATATGCATGAAAGTTAGGAAGTTAGAAGTCTATGTATGTATGTGTTAGCATAAGTTTAGAATTATGTTAAGTATTGAATGCTAAATTATTAAATGACTATTTTATATTTATTAAAAGCATACTTATGTTTTTTTTCCTAATGTTTTTATCTACAGATCATTGCAAAGGAGATTACGAGTTTACGAGATTATGAGTTTACAAGATTGCGATATTTGAAGATTGAAGCAACTTATGATCATTTAGAAACATAAATTTGTATAGGACTATTCTCAAGAAATTGTATTAGAACTTATCATAAGGTTTTGTATAGGCTTAAAATTAATCTTGAGGTTCTTTATACTTTTACTCTGCAATTTAATTAAGTTCTTTACATTATGATTTCATATGTCTAAGGATTTACGGTCTATAAGTAGTTCTGAATTAGTGTCTACAAGCAGTTCTGAATTAGTGTCTACAAGCAGTTCTGATACTAATAGTAAAGAATTAGATAACTTTATTATAGGAAAACTTCTTCCATCTTCTATTGATAGCATGATTAATAACGAAAATAAAGAAATCGAAATAATTAAAGACAAAATAGTTGAGGAAACTTTACATACATTAGAACACGATCATTATATTTCTAGGGTTTTACCTTTACTATCTATAGTCTTACCAGAATCTGATAACAAAGAAGATCTATTTCCACCTTATTTAATACGAAAAACTAATTCAAATCAAATTGAAAACAAAGTAGTTGATATAATTAAAGATAAAATAACTAATGAGGAGTTAGTTTTTCCTTCTTATTTAGAAGCCGTAGCTAGATATAGGAACACACTTCCTTATGGCCCGTAGTGCTCTTTTGAATCTTAGGTTTTTAGATTACACTCAAATAGATTTAAAAACTTTAGATTTTATCATTCATGAACTGAAAATTCAATCCAAGACCCAAAGCATACTTAGAAGCACCCTGCGTGTAGTCACATGGTTAGGTTAGCATGAATCTTTTAGATGAACATCTGCCTCCCTTCACACCCCTCTACGACAGCGGCAAGTGCCCAAATGCTCCAAACAATAGTCATACGACATGTAGGTGCAAAGGTCTCATCAAAATCAATGCCTCTTTCCTGCGCATAACCCTTTGCAACAAGCCTAGCCTTACACCTGTCAACTATTCCATTAGGCTTACGCTTCAACTTGTATACCCACTTAGTGCCTATGGCCTTCTTGATAGGAGGCAAGTCACACAAAGACCAAGTCCCATTCTTTATTTTAGCATCATATTTAGATTGTATAGCAGCCATCCAATTTTCTAAATTTTATGCTTCATCAAACAAAACAGACTCATTCTCATCACAGAGACTAGATGTAGCCATAGCATAGGAATCTGATGCAAAAGAGGCACTATGAGATCCTAAACGAGTATGATATGACAGAGGTGCATCTAATTTGTTGTCATGCAAGGTCTGCACCAGCCATTTTGGCATAATTTTTTCCTCCTTAATATCAGCTCTCTCATCAACAAGTTCATCATGTAAATCTGCATCAGGATGGGGATGGTCTGCATCATCACATGAAACCTGCAAAGGATGAGAAGTTACCTCATTAGGAATAGCACTAGATTGTCCACCTATAAAAAGAGGTAGCAAAGTATCATACATGTCTTTGGAGCTAACAGATGTCTCCTTAGTACATGAAAGCAATGGTTGAATAACATCTTCCACAGAGACAACAACATGACTAACCAAAATGTGTTTAGTCTATGGATCATACAGATGATAGCCTTTACTTTTTGAACTCTACCCAACAAAAATACATTTTACTACTTTATCATCCAATTTTCTACGATGTTGTTCATGCACTGATGCATATGCCAAATAACCAAAAACACGTAGATGAGAAACAAATGGCTTGCAATCATGCCAGGCCTCATATGGAGTGATAGAGAGCAGTGCTTTAGTGGGACACCTATTAAGTACATATGTTGCACACATGATAGCCCCAAGCCAGAAACTATGTGGTAAAGTCTCACTCTTGACCGTACACCTCTCCATCTCCTTACTGACTTGTTCTTCCGTTCAACAAATCCACTTTGTTGAGGTGTATACGGCACTATACACTGGTGTTTTATCCCACGTTCAGCCAGAAACACATTGAAGTCAGAAGAGATATATTCACCCCTCAATTAGAATGGAGTTTTCCCATTTAACATGCTGATAGATTTTTAGCCAAAACTAGAAACTGTTTGAAGCACATAAACACTTCGAAATTTGCCTTCAATGGATATACCCATGCATTCTTGGAAAAATCATCCATGAAAGTCACTAAGTAAAGATAGTTCCCAAAAGAAGGTGTCTCCATAGGACCATAGACATCACTATGTACAAGTTGCAATTTATGAGTAGCCCAAACTGAACCATCTTTTGGAAAGGAAGAAAGCTGCATTCTGCCCAAAACACATCCTTCACATACATGTTTATCGGGTGCCTCAAGTTTGGGCAAAGAGGACACCATTTTAGGTTTTTGTAGGCATAGCAAAGTAGCAAAATTTAGATGACCAAAGCATGCATGCCAAAGCTTTGCATCTGACATAGCTTGAGAATCATGTACTGCACATTCCAAATCATTTACAGATCTTTCATAGTCTATGAGCTTTTACAACCCACAAAATAAAATGCCAGAAGCAATAATGATGTTTCCATTTGATAGATCATGAATTGTGCATCTATCATCAAGAAATTTCATAACCAAGGCCAATCTTGGCTAATGCAGAAACTGATAATAGATTTGTCTTGATCCTTGGCACAAACAAAGTATCTGACAAAGTAAAAGAACTACCATCAGCAGTAGTCAAAATGATCTTATCAACTCCCATAACAGGCTAGGAGGAGTTGTTGGTGCATGTAACAGTATTCCCTATAGGGGTAGGCTCGAGTGAAGAGAAGAAATTGCACTGCGAGGTAATATGTTTGGTCACCCCAGTATCAAAGTACCAAACATCTGAGTCTATAGACATGCACTCTTCATGCAAAGATGGGTCAAAACTGCAAACAGTAGTTAACACCCATTCTTCTTCTTACACAAGATTTTTAGACTCTATTTTGGGTGTAGAGGCCTTTGCAACAACCATTCCGGCCTCTTTCTTCTTTGCCTCTTTTGCAGCTAGTTTAGGAGAGTTCTTTATGATATGATCATTTCCTTTATAGTACTTTCAAAACAATTTTATTTTTTCTCATCTTTTTCTTCCTTCTTTGAATGTGCAACATTTGCAGATTTCTGGTTTCTAATTGAAGAGCTTCTTTTTCCTTTGACCTTCTGACTAGCCAGGAAAGCTTGATCTGCAACACGCATAATGGGCCTGTTCTGCCTCGATTGATCGTCGTGCAATAGTAGAGAGACTAACTCCTCAAATGATAAGCCATTTGGATTGCCTTTCATCATCAATCGAAGAGTAGAAGCAAAACTCTGATATGAATCCAGAAGACCATTCAAACACTCTGCACAAGTGGGCTATTTGGTATAACTTCATCAGCAGAAATCAACTATTCATTCAAGTCTTTGATCTTTGTTAGAAAACTCTCCATAGAATCAGCTTCATTCATATGCTCACTCTCCAACTATTTTCGGAGGTTAGCCACACGAGCCTCATTCCTAGGTTGGTAAAATGTGGTAAGTGTATCCCAAGAATCCTTAGGGGTTCTGCAAGAGCGAATGCGAGGAATAATGTCACGTTTGATAGACAAAGCTATTGATGCATGTGCCTGGGCATCTCTACCATCCCAAAAAATTTGCTCTACAGTAGATGTAGAAGAAATTGTAGCATAAACAGGAATATGCAGAATATCATCATCTTCAACACCTTCTACATCAGCTTCAATACGTGTAGTTGTAACCATTGCAGGTATGATATGATGTTTTTCAACACCCTGCACAATGTTCCACAGTCCTTTTGCAACCAATACATATCGCATCATATAAGCCCATAATGGGTAGTTGGTACCATCCAACTTATACTCAGCAACATCACTGCTTTGAGCCATGGCCGGTGACTAAAATACCTTGATGCAACTCAAAAAGTTGAATAGAACTACCAAGACAAATCCTGCTAAACGTGTAATAGACTTCCAGATGCTTATACTAGCGAAGCAAAACTGGTATATACCTTTGGAACAGAAAGACGAAATAGCCTGCACAAGTGCTGGGATACTACGTTCGGAGGTCGAAATGAGCTCAGATCACGATTTTGGCACCCTAAGTATGCTCAACGAAATTTGTGTGATTCTGAGATTGCAATTAGAGAGGTGTCAATGATGCTCTAGATGAAGCAGCGACCTACTCTGATACCAATTGTTGGAGTTAGATGTCTGCGGAAGCAAGCAAACAACACAAGGAAGAAGAAGAAGCTTCGACCACAACACACAATAGTGAATGTATTACCACTAGAATGTACAAAGATAAGTAGCCCGTTAGGGCAATAGGCGTATATACAAGCCGGGGAAAAAAAACCTCCTAAAGAGGGAAAAAAGTGCCCGGATAGTCCTAGAGTGTTCACACACATCACTACCTATACATATTAACATAATCTACAAACTATTGGTTTTCCTACTACTACCTTCGTACACAGTATGCACCAAAACAACTTCACCACAATCTTATGAACATATCACTTACAGATAATTATAGAGATTATTCATCATATATAGAATAATCAATTATGAATCAAAGATCCATTTAGAATGTGAATGCAATCGAAAAAACATCATATGTATGATATTGTTCTTTAAAACAACTTATCAACTCTCATCGGATTAACATAGTACTTAATGAAATAACAATAATCAAACTTATCAAACAATATTAACCAAATTGTAACAACAATATGATAGCCAGAATCAACACAGAACAAACGTTACGCCAAATCTTTTGACATGCCAATCCTCCCACAACGAGAGAATCCGTGTGGACTCGTCGGTGTTTAGACTCTCAACTGTGCCACGTTTTGTGTATTAGACATCTTGAACAATTACAATGCTTCACTGAAATGGTTCAAGAAAAATAAGTAATTTTCCAATCAATCACACCACGGGCCTAACACTCGCATGCATGATGGATCCGAACCCTAAGCAAAAAAATCATCATCTACTAAACTCTGTAAGTAATCGTGTGGGCTTCTTCAAAATTTTTTTTTATTTTCTTTTGTAATGCTTTAAGGAGCTTTTGTACAATATCTACATCTAGTAACTTGGCATCAGGACTTGAGGAACCTGCTAGAGCTGCTTGATCAATAATCCGCTAACTCTGTGCAACCAAAAATGACTCATGTGGATAAAATTCATTCTTGATGGTAGCCTTGCATCAAATCCTACGTTGTTTTATTAGATTCAAAATTCTTCATCTTCTCATTCTAATTATTCAATAGATTTTCCATTCTCTAGATCTGTTGTGCTTGGGACTCAATAGTGTTGAAGTAAGACTGCCATGCCTTCTAAGTAGCATCTAATTCTTTCTTTAATTGAATGGTGAGGCCAAATTTGTTGTTCAATCCCTGTGCTTTAATAAATAATTCCTCCTTAGCTTCGGCCAATTTGGTCTCCCATTGAGTAGCTTTGGCAGTGACGGAAGAAAAACAATGCCCAATTGACAGGTTCATTGGCCGCCAAGTGAATCACTAAGCACATGGCACGGGAAATTCCATAGGCATGTTTTTGAAGGTTGACGGTAACTACTAGGAATTGGAGGGCATGACATTCAGGGGGGCAAGTGACACATAATTGCATATTCATTTGACCATTCGCAAGGAAAGAGGGTATTCATTGTGGCTATAGGGAGTAGAGTAACCTCAATATAGCCGACATTCGGGAGACAAAGGTAGTCAATGTTTTCTAAGGTAATACAAGTCGTTAGATATGACTCAACAGCTGGCCAGCTAATGGCGGAAGTAGGGCAGTCCACAATGGCTCAAACTAAGGTCATAGCCAACGGATGAAAAGGCACCATGTGCCACAAAAGCTATGCAAATGGCAGCAAGTGGTGCACTTGGAAGTACTCTCCTAGGTGGATAACCATAGCAACACTGAACCCAGTGAGGTGTGGCAGGGATTCCATGGTAACAAGGATGCCACGATAGCAGCAAGAGAGCATTGGTTGTAGGGCAACACATAGGGATCACTCCGGTTGCAAGAGTACATATACACAGAGTTACACTCCAATTCAAATGTAGCCATATCGATTCGTGCCGCAATTTGATCGGGACCAAACCACCTGAATTTGAATTTCCCTGGTTTTCAGTCAGCTTTTGAATTGTAGACTAATACTAGCTAGCGGACGGTAAACACGGATGTCTTGAGGAAAGGATAATGGGTAGCTTGCTAGACTTGGATCTCCTACATAAGTAGAAAGCTTTCAAAATGAGTTTTTTCCAAGGCATGGAGGTCATCAAGTCTACCATAAATTGACTGTTCCACTAAGATTTTGGTTTTATGGCAATAGAAAGACTAGGGACCAAGATTTCCATAGGAGCGGTTGCTTCAATTCCAAAGGCTAGTTTGAAGGGAAATCTAGTAGAAACTTTATACATGGTATGGTAAGCCGAGAAAACTAAAGGAAGCATCTGATCCCAATGCTCAGGAGATAGTTTAATTATTTTTTGTAGCATAGTTAATAAGTTCTTATTAGTACTTTCTGCTAGGCCATTCACCCGAGGGTAATAAGGTGTACTAAATTTATGGAATATATTACATTCACTTTTTAAGGCTTTAATCAAGTTATTTGAAAAATGAGTTCAAGATCTAAAACAAGTTCTAAGGGTAAACCAAAACGTGGAAAAACTTCTCTAATAAGACATCAAGCCACCAAAACCACCATAGAATTCTTTAAAGCCCAAGTTGCAGCCCATTTGGTCGCATAATTAGTGCAAGTCAATATATATTGGTTATTGGTTGAAACCTGAAAGAACTTGGAGAAGCTTGTCGAAGGTAGAAAAGTGCGTTTCGAAGCGATGAAGTTTGGTCAAGCCAACCGGCACAAGACCAGCCCTTGAGCTTTTGAAGACTCAAATAGACCTTATAGGCATGCTATAAGTGCAAAGAAACACACTATGTACCTTGGAGCTTCAAGGAGAATGAGTCGATACAAAACAGATAGGTTCGCGGGTCGACTAGCTCAAAAAACTTACTATCTATGGAAGAGACAATGAACTTCAAATTCCCATAGCGACCAGCGTGATTACAATTAGAAAAAATCCTTTTATGGGAGTGATACACATAGGATTGAGTGTATGGAATGCACAAAAGTATAAGGAATAAGCAAAATATGCTATAGGAATGAATGCGACATTCACCGGTGGTACTTCCTATTTTTCAGGAATATGCAAAGATTGACCCCGAGGCCGAAAAACTGAGATTTCTCCAAATCTGCTGAATCAAAAGCTTTGCCAATTTACAAGAATAAACTAGGCACTATTACCTTTCCAATGAGTCCTCTTGCACTCAATTTGGAGCTCTGAGGAGAGAGCAGCAGCCTCTGCAAGATTACTGTTGGCGAAGAAGATGATGCAGAAAATTGAAGGAGCAAGACAATGATGGTCACAAGTGTATGTATATTGCTTCCATGTATAATACAAGTGATTTCAACTCCTTATATAGCCTCTAGGAGTGTTCCACGACTTTTACAACTTGAATTTGAATTCAAATGAAGGTGGGAATGGTTGTTGGAGGGAATCAATTCACTTCCCTACAATCTAGGAAAAGTGAAGATCTTGATTGATCTACTTTTAGGTGACTTGATTTGCTTGATTGAATGCAACTTCAACCACCAAAATTTCATGGGATTTTGGCCCTATATTTGTACCTTTACATGTGTACAACTCAAGGCTTTTACAACTGTAAATGAGCCATCAAAATATTCTCAAAAAATACAATAAATGAGCATATGAAAAAGAACTCTCCAACGGATATTCTTTCGACGCGATTGACTTTGATGTAGATCAAATCCACCTCAAGCATAGTGTAAGCTTGATGTTCCAACAGCTCCCCCTCAAGCTAAAGTATGCTTGAGTCTTCATTCTCTGATAGGTTGAATACCTGCCATAGCTTTGAATCTACAAAGCTTTATTCCATCAAGTGCCTTTGTCATCATATCTGCTACTTGCTTTTCAGTCGAAACAAAAGAAATGTCAATCTCCTTTGCCATGAACTTCTCCCTGATGAAGTGATAATGGACTTCTATATGCTTGGTTCTCGCATTGAGAATAGGATTTGCCGCTAGATGCATGGAACTTACATTATCTCCAAATATGTGAGGTTTGGAACTCACAAGTCCCAAATCTGTATACAATGCTTTTAACCATATTGCCTCTTGAGTTGCTATGGTCAAGCCTCTGTACTCTGCTTCAGTTGAGGATAAAGCAACTGCTGGTTGCTTCTTGGAACTCCATGACACTAGCTTTGAACCTGCAAATGCTAAGTAACCAGATGTACTTTTTCTATCATCCTTAGCTCCTGCCCAATCTGCATCTGAGTAGATTTTGATATCCAAATCTGAAGAGTAAGGATAGAATATACCTTCGTTGATTGTACCTTTGAGATACTTAAGTACTCTCTTAGCCGCATCCATGTGTGGTCTTCTTGGTGAGTGCATGAACTGACTAAGCACTCCCACACTATATGAGATGTCTGCCCTTGTGTGAGTAGCATATATCAAGCTACCTACCAAGGTTTGATACTCTTTAATGTCTTCAATTTTCTCACCCTCATAAAGACTAAGTTTATGATTCATCTCCAAAGGTGTACCTACAGGTTTAGTGTTCTCCATTTTGAACTTGAGAAGAAGATCGTGAATGTATCTTCTTTGAGTCAAATACATTCCTTCATCTGTATATATCACCTGCATACCTAGGAAATATGTGAGCTCACCTAGGTCACTGATTTTGAACTCCTCTTGCATGTGTCTCTTGATCCATTGAATGCCATTTAGATCATCACCTGTCACAATAATATCATCTACATATACACATAGATAGATAACCTCATTGTGATCCCTTTTGATGAATAGAGAAGGATCGGAGCTGCTAGCTTTGAACCCTTGGTCTTGAAGATATGTAACCAACCTGTAATTCCAAGCTCTTGGAGCTTGTTTCAATCCATACAATGCTTTCTTAAGTCTGCAAACATAAGATGGATGATTAGGGTTTTCAAAACCTGGTGGTTGTGACATGTATACCTCTTCACTTATCCAACCATTTAAGAATGCATTTTTCACATCAAGTTGGAGGAGTCTCCAATTCCTTGCAGCAGCTACACTTATCAATGTCCTGATTGTAGTCATCTTTGCAACTGGTGAGAATGTTTCCTCATAGTCTATACCATGAGTTTGTGAGCATCCTTTGGCAACTAATCTTGCCTTGTATCTGCAAACTGATCCATCTGAATTTCTTTTAACTTTATATACCCATCTGCAACCAATTACCTTTTGATTCGGCGACATTGGAACCAAATCCCAAGTGTCCATTTCCTTCAATGCATCTATCTCTTCGTTCATGGCCTTTTCCCAATTAGGGTTTCCCTTTGCCTCTTCATAGGTTGAGGGTTCCTCTGAAATAGAGTCTTTTGCCAAGTAGATTGAATGCTTTGTAACAAATGTGGAATCATATCCATACCTTTCTGGTTGTTTCTTCTCTCTTGCTGATCTTCTAGGTGCTTGTTTGGAGCATTCTCCAACCTCTTGCATCTTTGCTTTGCCTCTTGACTTCCATAGGTTGTAATCCCTTTCTCTTTCATCTTGGTCATCGTCTGTATCACTTCTTGGATCCTGGACCTGTGTATCATGCTTGCTTCCTAATTGATGAGAGTCATAATCAAGATCATATGGTAGTGTTACCTTTTGTTTGTCTTCATCATACCAAGACCTGTGTTCTTCAAACACAACATCTCTACTTGTAGTGAATTGCTTGGTTGAAGGATTGAAGAACCTGTAACCCATCTGAGTTGAATCATATCCAATAAACACTGCCTTTGTTGCCCTTTCATCTAGCTTACCTCTTATTTGTGATGGTACATGGACATAAGCTAAACAACCAAAAACCTTGCAACGTCCAAGACTAGGTTTTCTTCCATGCCATGCTTCATAAGGAGTCATACCTTGAAGTGATTTGGATGGTAGTCGATTGACGAGGTACACTGCAGTTGAAATAGCTTCTGCCCATAGATAATGTGGCAACTTCTTCTCTTCAAGCATTGTTCGGGCTGATCCAACCAATGTCTTGTTTCTCCTCTCTACAATTCCATTTAGTTGAGAAGAGTACCTGGTAGTCACTTCCCTTTTGATACCTTTATCCTGCAAGAACTCATCAAAATCTTTGGAGAAGTATTCTCCCCCTCCATCAGATCTGAGCTTCTTTGGTGATCTACCTGTATGATTCTCCACATGTGCAAGATACTTCTTGAAGCAATCAAACACTTCATTCTTACTCTTGATAAAGTATAGAACACTCCACCTACTATGGTCGTCAATAAATGAGACATAATACCTTGATCCTGCCAATGAAGGTTCTTGACTTGGTCCCCATACATCTGTGTGTACTAAGTCCAATAAGTTGTTGTGGATGTAGCCTTTGTGGTTGAATGGTTGTCTTTGTGCCTTCCCAATCTGACATGCATCACACCTGTTGATCATGTGTTGCTTTGATATGTTCGGCAGTCCTAGAACACTTTGATCCCTGCATATATCCTTCAAGGTTCTTTCATTCACATGAGCAAGTCTCTTATGCCACACTTCAAGCTCACTTAGGGTTTGAGACCCAAAGTTGAATAGATCTATGTTCGTGGTATCTCCTACTTCAAAAGTAAAGAGCCTACCATGCTTCTCACCTCGGGCTATCTTCTTGAAGCCTTGACATGGATCTTCCACAAAAGCTCCATGTTGGGTGAACCTAACTTGCAAGCCTTTTTCAACTATTTGGCCTACACTGATTAGGTTTTTAGTGATAGTGGGTACATAGAGAACCTTACTCAGAATGTTTGTCCTGCCATTGGAAGCTTTGACATTACCAATCTTCTCCACATTGTGCTTCGTGTCATCCCCTGTTTGCACTTCATGTCTATGCTTTGGACTTTCCAAGTCAGATAGAAGAGCAATCTTGCTTGCAACATGATTCAAGCATCCTGAATCTATGTAGAACAAATGATCATCTTCTTTACCTTCTTTGTGGCTTAGGTTCATAAGAAGTAATGAGTCTTCATGTGGTTGATCTTCTGAATAATTGTTGTAGTCCCTTCTATTATAGCTTCTATTGTTGTTGTTGAAGTTGTGTCCACCTCTGCCTCTATTGCCACCATATCCACCTCTTCCACTTCCTTTTTGGGTCTTCCCATTGAACCAGCAATTCTGAGTGGTGTGGTTGGTCTTATCGCATATGGCACAAGGTTGAACATTCTGACCTTTGGCTTTGTCTTGATTTGGTCCTTTCTTCTTCCCTTTCCACTTGCTCTTGCTTGCGAAGTTGGCTTGGGAAGTCTCTTCTTCATCTTCTTCCTTCTTCTTGCCTTTCTGCTTCTTATCCTTCTTATCTGCATATAGAGCACTAGTTGAATTACCATGATAAGAGTTACCTTCCTTTATGCTATTGTTGGCTTCTTGATTGAAGAGTTGTCCAAGAAAGATGTTGAAGTCTGGAGTCTGCACATCCATGATGAGATCATAGGCCGTCGTGAAGGATTGCCATTGCTTATCACTTCGAATGCCGTTGAGAATTTGCCTCATGATGACCTCTTCTTCAATCAGCTCTCCAATGGATGCTAACTGATCCGCAACCTCTTTGACCTTGGTAACAAACTCTGTGATGGTTTGTTTAGGTGTCTTCTTCATTTGGTTGAACTCGTTCCAAAGATGATTCTTTCTTGCTTTGGTACTAGCAGAAAAGAAAGTCTCCAGGGCATCCCAAGTCTCTTGAGATGTCTTGCATCCTCTAATATGTGGTAATAGAAAGTCAGAGATAGAGTTTAGTATGTACGACCTTGCTTGAGCATCCCTTGCGCACCAAAGTGTGAGCTTATCTGTCTCCTCTTGTGTAGGTCCTCCTTTGGATCTTGGAATAGGCATAGCTTCATCACCTGCTACAATTCCATAAAGATTTCTACCTTGCAAATAGGCCTCCATTCTAATTTGCCAAGCCGCGTAGTTGTGTCGATCAAGCTTCTCGATCATTGAGGGAAAGCCGTCACCCATCTTGATCTAGCTCTGATACCACTGAAAGAACTTGGAGAAGCTTGTCGAAGGTAGAAAAGTGCGTTTCGAAACGATGAAGTTTGGTCAAGCCAACCGGCACAAGACCAGCCCTTGAGCTTTTGGAGACTCAAATAGACCTTATAGGCATGCTATAAGTGCAAAGAAACACACTATGTACCTTGGAGCATCAAGGAGAATGAGTCGATACAAAACAGATAGGTTCGCGGGTCGACTAGCTCAAAAAACTTACTATCTATGGAAGAGACAATGAACTTCAAATGCCCATAGCGACCAATGTGATTACAATTAGAAAAAATCCTTTTACGGGAGTGATACACATAGGATTGCGTGTATGGAATGCACAAAAGTATAAGGAATCAGCAAAATATGCTATAGGAATGAATGCGACATTCACCGGTGGTACTTCCTATTTTTCAGGAATACGTAGAGATTGACCCCGAGGCAGAAAAACTAAGATTTCTCCAAATCTGCTGAACTAAAAGCTTTGAAAATTTACAAGCATAAACTAGACACTACTACCTTTCCAATGAGTCCCCTTGCACGCAATTTGGAGCTCTGAGGAGAGAGCAGCAGCCTCTGCAAGATTACTGTTGGCGAAGAAGATGATGCAGAAAATTGAAGGAGCAAGACAATGATGGTCACAAGTGTATGTATATTGCTTCCATGTATAATACAAGTGATTTCAACTCCTTATATAGCCTCTAGGAGTGTTCCACGACTTTTACAACTTGAATTTGAATTCAAATGAAGGTGGGAATGGTTGTTGGAGGGAATCAATTCACTTCCCTACAATCTAGGAAAAGTGAAGATCATGATTGATCTACTTTTAGGTGACTTGATTTGTTTGATTGAATGCAACTTCAACCACCAAAATTTCGTGGGATTTTGGCCCTATATTTGTACCTTTACATGTGTACAACTCAAGGCTTTTACAACTGTAAATGAGCCATCAAAATATTCTCAAAAAATACAATAAATGAGCATATGAAAAAGAACTCTCCAACGGATATTCTTTCGACGCGATAGCCTTTGATGTAGATCAAATCCACCTCAAGCATAGTGTAAGCTTGATGTTCCAACAAAACCATCGGAGGGGAAACGGACCCAACCAAATGTAATCCCCATTTTTGAAAATTTTCAAGGGGCATGATAGGATTAAGAGAGAAATGTTTAGTCTGATCAGGGTGCCCAATCCTTTGACATGGATCACACGTGAGCACATGTTGTCATATTTCCGTCAATGAATGAGAAGCTTGATAGAAACAATTATGTTGTTTGGAAAATTAGAATGGAAGCTTATTTTCAAGGAAAGAATCTATATGGGATTGTATTAGGTGATGAAGCAATGCCTACTCCAAGATCTGAAGGAGGACCTACACAAAAGGAAATAGATAAGCTCACATTTTGGTGTGCATTGGATGCTCAAGCTAGGTCATAGATACTCAACTCTATCTCTGATTTTCTATTACCACATATTAGAGGATGCAAGAGATCTCAAGACACTTAGGATGCCCTAAAGACTTTCTTTTCTGCTAATACAGAAGCAAGGAAGAAGCATATGTGGAATGAGTTCAATTTGATGAAGAAGAATCCAAAACAAACCATCACTCAGTTTGTTATAAAGGTCAAGGAGGTGGCTAATGAAATGGCATCCATTGGAGAGATAATTTAAGAAGAGGCCATCATGAGCCGAATTCTCAATTGGATTAGAGGTGACAAGCAATGGCAATCTTTCACCACAACCTATGATCTCATCATGGATGTGCAAACTCCAGACTTCAACATCTTTATTTGACAATTCTTCAATCAAGAGGCCAACAATAGCATAAAGGAAGCTTACTCCTATCTTGGTAATTCAACTAGTTCTATATAGGTAGATAAGAAGGACAAGAAATTGAAAGGCAAGAAGAAGGAGGAAGATGAAGAGGAAATTTCCCAAGCCAACTTTTCAAGCAAGAGCAAGTGGAAAGGGAAGAAGAAAGGACCAAAGCATAACAAGAATAAATTCCAGAATGTTCAACCTTGTGCCATTTGCGATAAGGCTAACCACACACTTAGAATTTCTAGTTGAATGGGAAGAACCAAAAAGGAAGTGGAAGAGGTGGATATGGGAGCAATAGAGGCATAGTGTGGAGAAGATTGGTAATGTCAAAGCTTCCAATGGCACGAAAATTATTCTAAGCAAGGTACTCTATGTTCCCACTATTACAAAAAACATTATAAGTGTAGGCCAAATATTTGAGAAAGGCTTTCAAGTTAGGTTCACCCAACATGGATCTTTTGCACAAGATCCATGTGAAGGATTCAAAAAGATAGCCAATGGAGAGAAGCACGGTAGGCTCTTTACTTCTGAAGTAGGAGATACCAAAAACATAGCTCTATTCAACTTTGGGTCTCAAACCCTAAATGAGCTTGAAGTGTGGCATAAAAGGGTAGCTCATGTGAATGAAAGAACCTTGACACATATATGCACGGATCAAAGTGTTCTTGGACTACCAAACATATCAAAGCAACACACGATCAATAGATGTGATGCATGTCAGATTGGTAAGTCACAAAGACAACCATTCAATCCCAAAGGCTTTATCCAAAACAATGTATTTGACCTAGTACATACAGGTGTATGGGGACCATGTCAAGAACCTTCATTAGTAGGATCAACATATTATATCTCATTTATTGATGACCATAGTAGACAAACTATTTTGTAATTTATCAAGGGTAAGAATGAAGTGTCTAATTGCTTCAAAACGTATCTAGCACATGTGGAGAATCATACAGGTAGATCACTCAAGAAGCCTTAATCTGATGGAGGGGGAGAATACTTCTTCAAAGAGTTTGATGAGTTCTTGTAGGATAAAGGTATCAAAACGGAAGTGACAAATAGGTACTCTTCTCAATTGAATGGAATTGTAGAAAGAAGAAACACTACAACATATCGGGGGTATACCGAGGCTTCTACCGAGGAAAATGAACGGGTGCAATTTTGCCCCGACGCCAGTGTAAGGGTCGGTGTAGGCGTCGGAACCAAAGCGCCGGTAAAAGCCTCGATATAAGCGTCGGTATATGCGTCGGTATATGCGTCAGTATAAGCGTCGGTATAAGCGACGGTATGCCCCTGGGCAGAATAGTCGGTATAAGCATCGGTATCTGCCTGGGGATACCGACACTTATACCATCGCCTATACCGACAACCATATCTGCAAAATTTTTTTTGGCAGAGTATGTTGTCTCTTGCTACAGCAACATTCCCATGCTGCTATGTAGCAAAATACAATATACTCTGCCCAAGAAAAACTGGAGAACATGTGACATGTATGACAGGCAACAGAAACATGATTTGTTAAAGCAAAACATACTATCAAATACAAAAGACATGGGAGAAATCATCATGAACCATGTAGAAAGAAATGAGACACATTGACATGATATTTATAAACAACAATCAGAACACATGTATATGTGTGTATATTTGTATATGTGTAAATATTTGTATGAATTTTTTAAAAACGCTAGAACCCTAATCCTAATGACCTAGACCTAAAACATGTGTATGTGTGTATTTTTGTGTATATATATGTGTATGTGAATACACACACACACACACAAACATATATATATATATATATATATATATATATATATATATATATATATATATATATATATATATATATATATATATATATATATATATATATATATATATATGTGTGTGTGTGTGTGTGTGTGTGTGTGTATCTATGTAAAAACCCTAAAACCCTAATCCTGAAGACCTAGACCTAAAACATATATATATGCATATGTGTATATATATATGCATATGATATGGATCTTGAAGAATAGCACTTATGTGCACATTATTTCTTTGTATTAATTGGTTGATCATTTCTTGTAAGGTTCAAGGTATTTACCTTTGTAAAAATAAAGAGTAAAAGGACTAAAAGCCACTAGCTAGAAGTGGTTGAGATTGATTCTCAATCAATCAATCAAGAAAAAGATATGACTTCAACTTTCTATTTTCCTAGATTGTAGGAAAAGATTCCAATCAATCTAAACTACCAGACGCACCTAGTTTTGAATCTAAATTCATGGAGAAGAGACATGTCCATATCCTCAACAGTCTATATAATAGATAATAATCATCAAAGCTAGATGGCCTCACATGTTGTTAAGCTCGATGCTTGGTACTCGGTCTCAATGGGTGATAGAGAAACTATAGTTTGCTTCTCACTTTCCCAAAAGATAGGTCTTGATCCAAGTAAGAATATGTATCTAGAAGTAGACCATGGGGAATCAAGGTTACCGGCGCAATTAGAATTTAAATATGTAGTGAAAATGACGCCCCGTTTCTATGAAAGACCATGACATCAAGTGAGGGCAAGGTATCAAAGTAATCTCTGAGTAGCATCCCAATGTGTTTGATGAGGTTGATGTTCAAACTGACTGAGTATACCATCTGCATATGCAATATCTAGTCTAGTGTTGGCTAGGTAAAGTGATGAGCTAACAAGTTAAAGATAAGCATGCACATCCACTGTGATGAAGAGTGCTCCACTATGAGCTTGATGTTTGGATCAAGTGTTGTAGATACTAAGTGACATTGGTCCATGTTATATCTAGACAAAAGATCAGAGTAGTAGTTCTTCTAGGAGAGGAATATACCTTCTTTTTTTTGACAACCTTCCATGCCTAACAAATAGTGAAATAAGCTAAGATCAGTCATAGAATACTCAAAGTGAAGCTATGTGATGATGAATTGGATGCATTTTTCATCTACATAGAGTTTGATGATTGCAACTAAGAATGTGTTTTGGTATATGTATAAATTAACATTGGTAGTGCTTCTTTGAAGCCCTTTAGCTTTGAAAAACTTGCCGATCTTTTCATAATAGGCCGTGGGAGCTTTCTTAATCCCAAAAAGTACTTTTTGAATCTTTTATAATTGATCTTGCTTGCTTTTGAGCTTGGAAACTTCAGGTTCTTTGACATAGACCTCTTCTTGAAGATCGCTATTAAGGAAATCACTTTTGAATGTCTAGTTGGTAAATGGGCCATTTGAAGTGTGCACTTAGTGCAATAATGCTATTATAATTGTAAACCTTGCTGTAGGGGCAAATGTTTGTTCATAATCAATATTCTGCTTTTTCTTATAAACCTTAACTACAAGTCTTGCTTTATATTTTTTCAAGCTACCATATGGTTTGTACTTGACCTTGGATATCCACTTAACTCCAATAACTTGATGATTTAAAGGATTTGGAACAAGTGTCCAAGTGTTTTTGTTTTCAATTGCATTCATCTTTGTTTGTATAGCTTCCTCCCACTCAAATTGAGCTTGAGCTTCTTTGAAAATATAAGGATCTAGAATATGCTAAATCTGGTGCATAAGTGCATAATTCACATAGTGACTCTGTTGACATTGTTAATTCTCAATGAGCCTTTGAGATCTTCTAGGTTGATGATAAGTACTTGCTTTTGAGTTTTGCTTAGAAATAATTGTGTCCCCTTCTGACCTGTAGATGGGAATTTTTATCTTTGGTTGAGTACTTTGAAGCTTCATCAAATATGACATCCTTTGAAACAGTGATGGAGTGGTTACTAAAGATCATACAATCTGTAAGCCTTAGATTGTTCACTATATTCCATGAATAGATGTTTCTTGGACCTATATTGTAAGTTATGTCAATCTTTGTTTGGCACATGTACAAAAGCTTCACTTCCAAAAACTCTAAAGTAACTGACATTGGGATTGCATCCATAGTAGGATTCAAATGGAGTTCTTGTTGTGTAGTGCACTTGTGAAGTCTCTATTAATGATGTGCACTACAATGTGTACAACTTGGGTCCAAAACTTGAATGGTAGTGCTTTGTTGTGAAGCATAGTGTGTTCCATTTCCATGAAGCTTCAAATCTTTCTTTTAGCTACTCGTTTTTTAGATGGAGTATCAAGTTCACTTACTTCCCTCATGATTTCCTTTTGTTTAAAGAAATTGTCAAAGTCATGATTGATGAATTCTCCACGTGTATTTGATTTAATAATCTTGATTGAACTTGATGCGTCATTTGTAACTTGATAAATCCATTCTCAGAACTTAGAAAACGTATTTGCCTTGGACTTCAAAAAGTATACCAAAATATGTCTTGTGTGATCATCTACTAATAGAAAGAAGTAGATTGATCCACTTTGTGAAGGGGTATTCATGTGTCCATAGAAGTCCATGTGGACTAGGGATAGAGGGTTCTTAGCTCAGGTGGAAGCCTCTTTGGGAATTAGAGTCCTATGTTGCTTTGCTTGAGTGCAAGCTTGTTAGATATTGTGTAATTTCCCAATCTTGGGCAATCTATTTACCATTTGGGATGCTTAAATCTTGGTTAAGTATGAGGTGTGCCCAATCTTTGGCATCAAGGGCTAGAAAGGAACTTATTAGAAAGAAAGTGTAAAAGCTTGTATAGGCTTTTGTCTTCAATTTCTTGGGCAATTATATCCTTGGTGCTAGGTCAATTACCTTCATGGATGTGTTGTCAAGTAGCACTTGTTTGCGATATTCGGTGATTGCCTTAATAAAAAGGAGGTTCATGTACAAGTTAGGGTAAAAAAAGTACATTTGATGAAACTTTACACTACCCTCCATGATTGGTGATTTAAAATTTCTCCTTGCCTTCTATTGGAAGACTTTTGTTGTTGCCTAAATAAACTTCACTAGTGTGGTCTTCTAATTTTTGGAATGATTCCCTATCTTTACCCATATGAGATGTGGATCCAGTGTCAAAGATCCACTCTTATGAGGAGCTAGAAATAATTAGGGCATTGAACTTTGTGGAGATAAACAGACCTTGACAAATTGTTAGAGCCTTGGTTTGAAGTAATGGTAGTGTTGTAACTAGAATTCTTGGTCTTTTTGTATGGTCTAGCTTAGGTTCTATAGCATCAACTACTTCATACAATAATTTTTTATGGAGAGAATCTCTAATTGTATCTTTTCATAAACTATATTTTGTGTCGTTCATTTTTCATTCTTCGTAGTAAATATCGGCATAAATGCAGACAAGTACAATTGTATTGAAGACATTGCACTCGAAAGTATAGACATTGTTGCCATTGAAGCAAAAGAAATAAATCACCAAGCTTGCAAAATGGAGACGGCATCAAAGTTTGAGATGGGATGGGGGGGAGGGGTTGGAGTAGCCCTTGTGAACATTTCAAAATCTAGGGGCTTATAGTAGTGCTACAGATGTTGACATCTTGGAGAGGGGCTTAGAGTAGCCCCACACTTGTTGAAACCTTGGAGGGAGACTTAAAAAAGCCTAAATATCACTAAGAGAAACACAATTGAGGGCTTAGAATAGCCTCCCAAAGTACACACATAATGATCTTCTTATGTTTCTTGACGATACAAAAAGTAGGTGGCACTGACTAACAAAAATGTGCCAAAATTAAATTGAAACACCCTTGGTAAAAAATACATATATCCCCTTATAATGTGCGTATTGAAGTGATTAGAATGCCAAAAATAAGGGGTTCTATTGAGAAAGATAATACCAAAGGATGTTTCCATAATAATTTCTAATGATTTGGCCACCATGTGTAGAGGTGATGGATGAATTGCAGAGATGAGAGTGTGTTCTAGAAATCCTACTTAACAACACCTTAGGTAACTTTAGAGACACATATTACACTCCCTAGTCTTCCATATTATGCATTGAGATTTTCTAAGTCCTCGAAAACATCATCCACAAACTTTTGTGTCAAAAATGATAAGTTTGAAGATAAAAAATCCTAAGAAACCTTCTATTTGTGGATGAGAAGCTCTTAGAGATTTGTTCAATGCTCACAACGTAGTCCAAGTTATCGAGTGAGCTTTTTCACGCTTTCAAGTAAAGTGTTAAGCTAACCAAATCAACGTATTTCATGAATTTACACTCACTATGCTCAGAGAAACAAATCTAAATCGTTTGGGGTGTCACCGTGACTTTCCAGGAACTAGGTGATACACGGACACAATCATATATAGTTGTTCATATCTCAAGATATATAGTTCGAATGATGATGAAATTTTCATCAGTGTTCTCTAAAGGACTCTAAGAAGATGGTGGAGTTGCAGAAGGTGTTTATATAGTAAACAAAGAATGAACAATCAATAAAAATGGATTATAATGTGTATTGATATTGCACATATGATACAAAGGACTTGTGTAAGACTTCTCTCACTTCGAGAGTGTGAAAAACATGCTCAAGAAATCAGCTACAATCACTGTGTAGATGCTCTATTACCTTGCGACTAGAAGAGTAGTGTTTATATACACGTTTCGATCTTGATGGTGGTTGGATCTTCTACCTAAAAGTTAGTCTTAATTCTTAGGAGAGAATTTGAATTTGAATTCAAAATATTTATAAACTTTGGCTCCCATTAAGTCACAATTTTTTCTCCTTCTCTCACTTTCATCATCGACTAAAGTAAAGTCAAAGTGTTAACCTTTGGATGTGTTCAAAACAGATGCTAACAATAGGAGAGAAATTCAATGAGCATGGAACAACTCCTTATGCTTGATCCTTGCACTAATGCCTCCTCCTCAAGCCTAAGATGCTTGAGTCTTCAGTTCTTCAATACTTTTTGTAATCCAATCATTATTTTGAACCTGTTCGACTTAACTCCATCCAATTCTTTGATCATCATGTTTGCACATTGGTGTGGTGAGAAGATACATATGACAAATCAATTTCCTTACTTTTGATATTCTCTCTAACATAGTAATAGTGCACTTCTATGTGTTTGGTCTTGGCATGGTAGATTGGGTTACCTAAAAGATGTAATGAACTAATGTTGCCCCCAAAAATGAGAGGAGTAGAGGACTTGAAAAGGAGATTAGAATACAAGGTCTTGATCCACATTTCTTCCAAACTTGGCTAGTCCCTTGTATTTAGCTTCAATCAATGAAAGTGCAACAGTGGGCTGCTTCTTTGAAGACCATGAGATGAGCTTTGTACCTCCAAAGGCGAGATATCTTGATGTATTTCTCCTGTCATCTTTAGAACTTGCCCAATCTGCATATCTATATCATATGTGTATGGGTTATACAAACCTCCATTGAGAGTTCCCTTAAAATATTTGAGTATCCTCTTGGATGCATCCATTTCAAGTTTCTTAGGAGTCTGCATAAAATGACTTAGGAGACTTATACTATAGCAAATGTCCAATCTAGTCAATGTGGCATATTTCAAACTGCCCGCTAAACTTAGATAACTACTTATGTCTTCAATTCACTCTCCTTAGTTTCTAATTCATCTCCATGGGTGTAATTGCAACCTTTGCATTTTCCATGTTGAACTTAACAAGCATATGTTTGATGTACTTCCTTTAAGTGAGATACATACCATTTTCTTTTTACACTACTTCCAACCCTAGGAAGTATGAGTTTCCCTATGTCTTTGATTTTGAACTCTTCTTTCATTTGAAGCTTGATCCTCCGTATTCCTTCAACATCATTACCTATAACTATTATATCATCAACATATACAAAGGGATATATGAATTCAGATTCATTCCTCTTGATGAAGATTGAAGGATCTACCTTGCTACCCATGAATCCTTTATCTTGCAAATAGGTGACAAGACTATGATTCCAAGCCCTTGGAGCTTGCTTCAGACCATAGAGGGCCCCCTTAACCTACATACATATTTAGGGAATGCCTGCATACATATTTAGGGAATGATGAATCCTGAAAACTAGGAGGTTGATCCATATATAACTCGTCAGATGTCCAACCATTTAGGAATGCAGTTTTACATCCATTTGGTAAATTTTCCAATTCTTTGAAGCTACAATATTCATAAGCAATTTCATACTTGACATCTTTGCCATAGGTGAAAAGGTCTCTTCATAGACAATCCCCTATGTTTATGCATATTGTTTGGCCACAAGTCTTGCTTTATACCTGTTGGTAGTTCCACCATTTTATTTATTTTTTAACCCATATATATTCAGATTGATCCTTCAATCTTAATTGATGAAGTCTTGGGTAAAAACTCCCAATTATAGTCTTTCTATGTGACTTCAATCTCTTCCTCCATGGCATTCATATACTCTAGATTCTTCTTTGCTTCCTCATAAGATGAGGGCTCCTAAAAGGTTGCTTCATATGCTAAATAGATAGTGTGTTTAGTGACCAATGATGTGTCATAGCCATACCTTTGTGGCTTCCTATTTTATCTACTTGAACTTCTCAAGGTTTGTTGAGAGGATTTTGGTACATCCTTGAACTAGTGCACTTTAGCTTTACCTTTAAAGTTCCAAGAGTTAACTTCTCTCCTTGGAGTCTTCTGATCATTTTGAGAGTCACTTGATGCTTTAAGTGTGTGCTCATTTTTTTCTTGATATAGTTTGAAAGTTTTCCTCCAGGTTATAAGGTAGCCGAGTTTCCTCATCTTCAAACCATGATTTGTTTTCATCAAACACATCTATACTTACAATAAAGCCTATATTGCTAGGACTTTATAATCTATAAACTTTTTGATTAAGTTCATAGCCAATGAACACACATTTCTCTTCTTGAGGGTCCAATTTACCTCTTATGTATGAAGGTATGTGTGCATATGCAATGCATCCAAAGATCTTGCAATGATCTATAATAGGTCTTCTTCCATTCCATGCCTCATATGGATTCATGCAAGCCAGAGCCTTTGATCGTAGTCTATCTACTAAATATGTGGTAGTTGATAATGCCTCTACCCACAAGTAGTTAGGAAGTTTCTTTGCATTGCACATGGACCTTGCAATCTCCACAATTGTTCTATTTCTTCTATTTTCCACTCCATTCTGCCCAAGGGTGTATCTAATGGTGATTTCCCTTTTGATTCCTCTCTCTTGAAGATAAGAATCAAAGTCAAGGGAAAAGTATTCTCCCCTTCCATCTAGCCTTAGTCTTTTCAGGATTTTACCTATTCGATTCTCCACAAGATCTAGATACAGATCTCGATGTATATAGCCTTCCTTGGTGAATGGTTTCCATTGTGACTTAACAAACTAACATGGACTACACTTTTATATCATGTGTCGTTTTGATATGTTGGGTACTCCAAGTACACTCTGATCTGTATTAACTTTTTTGAGGGCTCTTTCTCCAATATGAGCTATGATCTTCTGTCAAACCTTTAATTCTAAAAGGGTTTGGTTGCCATAGTTGAACAAGGAAATATTGTTTGTGTCTTGGAGTTCAAAAGTGAACAACCTATCTATCTTCTCTCCCTTTGCAATCTTCTTGAATCCTTGATATGTGTCCTCCACATATGTTCCATGCTTGGTAAATCTCATGTGCAAACCTCTCTCAATAATCTGACCTACAAGCATTATTTGGAGGACTTTCAAAGAACTCCCAATAGTTAACTTGGAGGCCATTTGTACAATCCTTTCATGCTTCTCTCCAAATGGTTTCCTTTTAAGTACTTTACATACCTAAAGTAAACTTTTTAATTCCTTTCCTTGTGTAATATTCCGTACTTAAGAATAAAAGTACACTTAATTTATGGAATACCTACATAAAAGATCGTAGTTTTAAATACTCCCATAATTGATGTGGAAATGATTCTTGTATATTGCTAATAAATTATATATGAACTCTTCAGAGTATATTTATAAACTCTTTAGAGTTCTCTCTTCTAACTTCATCAACTCATTTTTATATTGATGTCTTATAGTGATAAGAATCGGACTTAAATGGTAGATAATGATGAACTAATCAAGTATAATTTGTAAATTAAAGTCAAGATTGGCTTCTTTCCAATCGCTTTTTAAAGGTCTCATTACATTATTAAGTAAATTCTATTTTTTTTTTCAACTTTAAATCTATAGGCAAGAACTTCACTAATATGCATCTTTCCATGCATTCATATTCAATCCTTTCCCTTGGGTACATACATGGTGTATACAAAGAAGCAAGCTAGTGACTTTCATTGATGCATGTGCTTGCATACATGTAGATGATGCAAATTTTCCTTTGTACTAAGGATGTTAATATTGATGTATTTCTTTCCTTTCCTTTTCGATGCACAATCATATAAAAACATATATGTTTGGTGCGATACAAATTTAAGCTAATTAAAGTCAATCTTGATTTATGCTATAAGAAAGATGCCAAAGGTAAATTGAAAAAATGGCATTGAACGATACCCATTAAATTTCTCAAAATACAAAACTTTGGTGATTATAATTCACGATTTTAAGACATTATGGTCCAAGGAATCATAATTTAAGAAGTGATCCTGTTTAAATAAGGATTTGTGTTAATAAAGGACTATTGTAAATTGGTTAATACACACCATACATGGGTGAAGCATGACCCTTATACTTCAAAAATACTTGAAACGATGTAGCTAAATAGGATACAAGAAGGTTAAAATAAACAAGAAAGATGCATTGAACAATGACAATAACTTTGTTTCAAGATCAAGAATCAATATAAAGAAATAAATATCATATTTAAGCTAATGAAACTTCATGTTAAACTTTCATGATGGTTTGGGATACCATATCTTAGTTGATATTCATCCTTTAGCTTGCACATAAATCAAGCAATGAGTTTAGTCAAAAAGTTAAGAATTCTTTCAAAGGATCATTCAAGAGGTGCAAAGATTTCCAAGACGAGTCGTTTGCTCTTGTTCTTGATTGCCTAAGACTAGTCAAAGCTCAATTATTAATCCCAATAAATTTTTGTTTCCTCAAAGTAAGGATTTGAGGAATAGAATTCTCCACAGTAGTGGAAATGGAAAAACTTATTCAAGTTAGATGGATAGTAAGTACTTTCCAAGAAAGCCCCGAACCACTCATAGTGTTACTTAAGTATTTTAATGCGTAGAACCAAAAGATGTATCAATCTTGAAGAGATTCTTAGGTTCTGAATCTCGAAAGCATTATTAGGTGCTTAGAAGTTCTCAAAGTCTTCTTAGGGATACAAATCCCACCCGAAATGCTAAGTACATGCACTAGTGATGCCTCGTGATGGACTAGTATCTTGAAACCACCCATTTCACATGTTAGTGCCTAGATAGCACATACTAAACAATGCAGTGAATTGGGTAGGGATGTTTTTTATCCATCCTTGTCATTTATTCCTACTTTGTACTAGATTCCATTTGTCAAGTACAAAGCCAGATGGTGTTTTGAATCATTCGGGTAGGGATACTATTCCTTTCTATTCATTCAGAATACATGGTGAATCCCACCACAAAGATGAAAACATGCTCTTCTAGATAGAACATGAGGCTTGGGGCTATGCCTAACATTTTTATATAGCCCTATGTTTTAGGGGAAAAATGCTTTTCAAAGGTACAACAGTGTTAGAAGGTAAGGTTATGGCATGAACATCCGACCGGTTCCTATAAATATAGAATCAGACATTGTTTGGTGATTGTTGTATAGGTCAAAAGTCTCAAGGCGAGAATCAAGCAGAGTTCATGTGTTGTCTAAGCCAACCAAGTAGCCTAGCCTATGGATTAAGCCAAATGTATGTGAAGGAGGAGATCTTGGGTTCAGGTCCTACATGCATCCTAGGAGAGTGTTTTCACCCAAGAGATCTAGAGCATTCAATAAGAATCCACTTGAGTAAACCACACATAGTTACATAGATGAAACTTGGATGGTTATTATCCACCTACAATAGAAGGCATTACCTTGGAGAGAGCTATATGAAGAGGCATAAGGTCGAGAGGAGAGTCATCTCTCTAGCATGTGGTGGTCCTAATGGGCTAATTCTTAGCAATCATACATCAAAACACATTATAGATAATACTGCACACACACATACCATCAAAAACACCACACCTATTAACATCACACTAGGTGGCATGCCAATTGCATCTCAAGTGGAAACCATATCAATTGCACTGAGTTCATCGCCAGCCTCTACAACAATATGATTCCTTCCATCATATATTTGTAAAGGAAAGCAAAACATTGATGAATAAATTAGCTTAGGTAGCATTATCACACCACACACAATTTCACTTTCAAGCACCCATACTTTCATTCCACTGCGCTTAAGGTTCATCCATGCACATTATTCAACTTTGCTTTTTTCTTTTTTATTATTCACCTTTCACATGCCTTCCATCAAAATTGTCATTATTTTTTGAACCTACAATCATCTCAACCTCAATATTTCCATCATCATTCCTTTTCATGTTTTCTTTTGTTCATTCCATCATTCATCATCATTTCATTTTAATTGAACCCCACTACCCTTTTTATGCTTTGATGCTTCGATTTCACACCTTATTTGAGTCAGCACCCTCTCTTCTTCTTTGAAGATCTTGTTTCTTTTTAAATTCTCAAGTTCTTTCCTTGATTGTGTTATTGGGTCTTCTGGTTCCATAGGGTATGGTAGAGTGGAAGAGCTAGTTCCATATTGGTGTCTAATTTGCTCTAATCTTCCTATTGTGGTAATGAATTCTTCAACTTTTGTTATGGGGAGCACTAATTCCTTGATCTTGCATTGTGTGGATATTGGAACTGGTTTAGGAAGCAATGTTTTGACAGAAAAATCATGGGGAGGATCTAGTAATTTGTCCATAAATGCTTTGGATCATAGTGGACATATCCACCTTCCTAAGCACAAACCTAAGGGAACAACAATAAGCTACAATGGAATCAAGGAGCTCTAAACTCCAATAAGAGAGAAATGCAGATGTGCTACCTCTTTTCTAGTGAATTCAGCCACATTTGAAATCAGTACAAGGGTGCAAATAGATATAGAAAAAGAAAGAATGACAAAAATATCACGAGGAAGGAGATAAGGAAGAGTGCTCACACACACACACTCTCACTCTCAAGGAGAAGCACACACATGGATTGAGGCAAGGAAGAATGATCTTCTTCTTCTTCTATTACATAAAAAGGAATGTACAAGAATGACCTAAAAAACAAGAATACAACAAATGCAATATATAAAGATCAGTACTGTTGGGGGATTCTTGGACAAGAAGGGATTTGAGTGTTTGTAGGAGAAAAGGGAAAGATAAGAAGAAAGATACACAGTAGAAGCCTCTGTCGATTGATTATAATAAGACAAATACAATAATGCACAATACCATCCAATGCTTCTATGTAAAATTGCACAGAGTAGGCAATTACAAATACCGGATACCCAAGGTTTTTGTGTTGCCAGCCTCCTCTGCACCAGACCTCCACCTTCTCCAAGCCTGCACTTGTGCACACATTCCACCAAGCTTCCAATAAGGGGGAGGGATTGGACACCTTCTGTACGCATGTGCACACAGCAATGTGAGCTTGGGATCCTTGGGGGGAATAGGTTAATACTTCTCTGCACACTTCTTAGTCACTCTTCATGCACACCTTGCACTTCACTTCTCTGTGTCGCACACTGCGTGTCTCTTGCACTTCCCTCTCTTGTCTAGCTTAGACTATGCTCACCTTGCTTAGTCTTGCTTTGTCCAAGACTAGTCCTTGCCTTGATTTGAGTGTCGATTCACGTACGCTCCTAACTGCAAAGTATCTTGGTGCTCACTTTGATGTCCCAAGATTGTCTCCTCAAGTGGGCAACCAACGAATCCCTGTTTTGTCCTGTAGTGACTTTAGTATAAAACAAAAATTTTAATTGGTGTGCCATACTTTCACTTCTGCGTACGCTTCTGCTTCACGTACCTTCACATTTTCCTTTTAAGTCTTCACTTGTGCACCTAAGAGGAGGTTCACCTGAACCTTCCAAAACACTTTAAAACACTTTTGAAACTAGGGAAATTACAGAAATATCTCTACATCTGCAACCCACTTTCTGCAATTTTACCCTTTGTGGACAATTAATGGTGCACTATCTGTGCACTTTGACACTTGAACTTTAACACTTTGACTTTATCCTTGTTGACTTTGACCTTGAACTTGTTGCCTTTGACCGGTTTGACTTTTATTGTAGTTGACTTTGACTATGGTTGACTTTGACCAATATGACTTTTATGGGCTCAACAGTTGCCCACCACCTAATGTGCTCTCCGTCCTAGAGAGCTACAGCCAAAACTCTGAGGAGATAGAACACCATAATACTTGTGGCTGCAAGATCTTGAAAAAGGACAACTCAGCAGCTACCAAGTCTACCAGAAAGATGAGAGAACAAACACCAGAGAAGAACCCAAAAGTGGATTTTTTACATGGAAAAGTGAAGGAGAGCAAAGGCAGGTTAGAAAGGAGGGGGAAGGGAGGGCTGAGGGTACTGAGATGGAAAGGGTAGGGAGGGGTAAGGATGTGGCTAGCAGAAGGGTAAGGGGAGGGTGAGGGACTAGGATTATGGGGTCTGGAGAGGTTCAAAAGGATCAAACAATAGAGCTACAGAGGGGGCATATGGGAAAATGTGCAACATACGGTGAAATGAGGTGAGAATAGACAAATAGGACCATGTATTTTAATAAAAATATGGGATAAATGTGCTCAAAACATGTGCGTTTTGACCAAAAGTCAGAAAAAATGTGGGATTTTGGAAAATTTAAGTCAAAAAATGAATCCAAAGGTGCCAAAATACATGAAAATGACCCCACTTTTGAAAAGAAATGGCCATCCGAGGCACGATCCAGAGCCAAAAGGTTTGAGCCATGACAAATAAATAAATAAATAAATAAAAATTATATAGATATATATTTAAATATTAAAAAGATTTTTTTTTTGTTTGTTAACTTGTACGCACGGGTGGGCAAAAAATTAAAAATAAAGTAAAATAAAAAATAAAAAATAAAATAATAAATAAATTAAAAAGAAAAAATAAAATGATAATAATAAAAAAATTATAAGAAATAAATAAAAAATAAATTAATAAAGAAAAGAAAACAAGAAAATAAATTTAAAAAAAAAAATCGGGGGGTGGGCGGGCAGGGGGGGAGGGGCAAGGAGGGGAGGCAGGGGAGAGAGAGAGAGAGAGAGAGAGGATTTATTTATTTTTTTTTTATTTTTTTGGTCGAAAATCCTAGGGGGGCTTTTTCTTCAAAAAATTTGCCTCAGGGGCCTTCCCTTTTTTTCTTTTTTTTTTTCAAAAAGAGAGAAAAAATCCTGAAGAAATTCAAAAAAATTGCAAAAAAATCCAAAAACATTCTGTAAAAATTGTGAGAAAATTCCTACAGTCCTAGGCCAACTTTTCCACTCAAAACCCGTGTTGATGATAGGCCTTGAGCCTTGATATGTTGGCCAATGGCAAGGCCTCTCCTTTTAGCATCTCTAACTCCACAGCACCCCAATTCAGCATTGTTTTGACCCGATAAGGTCCTTCCCAGTGTGAAAGCCATTTTCCTCTAACTTGTGTTTGGATTTGAGGTCTATGGAGAAGAACTAACATGCCTGGTTGTATGTTGTTGTTCCATAGATTCTGGTCATGTGCCTCCTTCGACTTCATCTGAGTCTCTATCAATTGTTTTGTTGCATGTATACGTATCTCCTCCACTTTATGCAGTGCTCCAAGCCTCTGAGAGATATTACAATCTTTCTTTCCCTACATGAATGCTAGTTTTGGTGATCCATGTAAAACTTCAAAGGGTTCAATAGGCAATATCCCATAAACCAGTTGGAATGGAGAGTAGCCACTAGCGTCTTTGTAAGCTAACCTGTATGCCCATAGTGTGCCTTGATAAGCAATGCCCCAGGAAGTGGGTTGTAACATACATTCTTTCATTAACATGGCAATTAATACTTTATTAGTGGATTTTGCTTGTCCATTAGCTCTTGGATAGTAGGCACAAGAGGTCCTATGTAGAATTCTATACCTGTTGAAAATTTCTTGTACGACCTTATTCACAAAATGAGTACCTTGTTCTATACAAATTTCAAGTGGACATCCAAACCTGCAAATGATGCTATTGTTAATGAAATCAGCAACAGTTTGAGCAGTGCAATCACGTGAGGCAATAGCTTCAGCCCACTTTGTCACATAGTCTATTGCAATCAATAGATACTTCTCTCTTTTTGGAATCGATGGAGGATAGATGGGCCCTACAAAATCTAGCCCCCACTTCTCAAATGGTTTCGAAGAAGTGGAAATAATCAAGGGGTTGTGCCTCTGCTTTGTTGGTTTGGGTTCACACCTTTGACAAACATCACATGCCTTCCACCATTCATCTGCATCTTTGAATAATGTAGACCACCATAACCCAGCATCAAGGATCCTCTGACTCATAATATGTCCTAGAAGGTGCCCACCACCTGCTCCTTCATCTGCACATTGGAGGACTTCCCTCAATTCTTCCTCTTCCATGCACTTCCTGAGCCTGTTGTCCTTTCGCTGTCTATATAATTGTTCTTCAATGAAGGTATAAGGTCTGCTCTTGATTAGCAGTCTCTTTCTTTGCACAACACTTGCCTTCTCTAGATAGATTCCAGTTTTTATGAGATTATTGATATCATAATACCAACCTTGAGCTTGTACAACGAACAGATTAGCATCTGGAAAATCATCATTGACTCCAATAGCTTGATCCATCATATTGATCCTGGATAGGTGATCCGCCATGACATTTTCTTTACCTGGTCTACGGACTACAGAAAAATCAAACTCCTGGAACAAAAGTAGCCACTCCATATCCTCTTAGTTGCTTGTGGTTTGTTCAATAAATACCTGAGTGGTTCATGATTAGTGATGATAACAAACTTCACACCTAGCAAATAATGATGAAATTTTTGTACTACGAAAACCATTGCTAGAGCTTCCCTTTCTGTTGTGCTATAATTCTTTTCAGCTTTATTCAAAATTCAACTAGCATATTAAATAGGTCTCTCAAGTTTGAATTCTTCACTATGTTGAGCCAATATTGCACCCACTGCATATGCACTGACATCTACATGCACATGAAAATTTTTTACCAATTTGGGGTGATAAGGATTGGTGCAGCCACCAATTTGGACCTTAATGTCTGATAAGCATTCTCTTCTTCCTCTTCCCATTTAAAGGGCACTTCTTTACCTGTAAGTCTAGCCAGTGGCCTGGCTATCTCTGCATAAATTTTGATAAATCTTCTGTGGTATCCAGTATGCCCCAAGAAACTCTGAATCTCTTTAGAAGATTTGGGTCTAGGCAACTTTAATATAGAAATAATTTTATCTGGATGTGGAGCCATACCTTTAGCCTACACCACATGTCCCAAGAGGGTTCCTTCTGTCACGAGGAAATGACATTTATTTGGGTTGATCTTTAGTTTAGTCTCCCTGCATCTCTTGAAAACATTCTACAGCTATTGCAAGTGATGGTCCAAGCAATCTAAGGGGGTCTCTTTGTGAGATCCTGAAAATGAAGAAAAGTCATCCATGAAAACTCTAAGTGTTTCCAACAATAAGGGTCCAAAAATGAGGTTGACAGTTCTGTTAAAGGTGGTTGGAGCATTTCTGAGTCCAAAGGGCATTTTCACATACACATATGTTCCCCAAGGTGTGATAAAAGTAGTCTTTTCATGATCCTCTAGGTGTATGGATATTTGGTTATAGCCACTAAAACCATCCACAAAGCTATATAATGCATGTCTAGCCACTTCTTCAATGACCTGCTCTACAAATGGCATGGGGAATCCATCTGGAATGGTCACCTTGTTAAGTGCTCTAAAGTCAACACAAATTCTAATTTTGTTGGTATTCTTCTTTGGTACTATAACCATAGGTGAGAGCCACTTTGAGTGTTTCTGCATCTTCCATCTTCTGTATCGCCACATGAACAACTTGAGCATATTTGAGTTAAGTCTATAACTCTTTCCTCTTATTGGTTTGGCTCTTTGGAAGATGTAGGAATGATGATTCTTGCATCTTCCATCTTCTGTATCGCCACATGAACAACTTCAGCATATTTTGGGTTAAGTCTATAACTCTTTCCTCTTATTGGTTTGTCTCCATCAACCAGAGGCATTCTTTGCTACCCATAATTGGTAGGCACTCCTTCTAAGTCTTTATAATGCCAAGCAAAAACATCTGCATAGTGGGTCAAGAAAGATTTTACCTTTTCAAGGAGCTCTAGGTAGCTCCACAACCAAGTAGCCACCAAAACTGGACGATTATTTTCCTGATTGCCTAATTGTATTTCTTTGGTAGGGTTTCTCTCTACCATGGTATCTTCATGCTCATCTCCAACCTTGTTTTCTTCCAATAGCTTTTCATGCATTGTTGCATAAGCCGGAGTGTTCTGGATCTCAATATATTCTTCTTTGTCATGCATCCATCCTGCAAGGATTTTTTGAATTGGTAAAGAACACTCTTCACTAGTATGTTTTACATTGTCTTTAACTTGAGTAACTTCCTTCTCGGTTGCTGTTGCATCCTCCTCCAAGTTGTATTTGAGAGGTGTCTTCCTCCCCCTTCTGTGGTCTGTGATGGGTTCTCCCAATCCATCAACCTGAACTTTATCCTCATTTTCATTATAACATTTCTCTATACAAGAATTATTAAGAAAAACTCCAAAACAAGAGGAAGAGTTGCCTGCTTGGAGCCAATTTAGAATATCTTCTTCTTCCTTGACCTTTATTTGCGATTGGTCCTCTGTTTCTGATTCCATGCAAATGCCAACTGATTGCATCATGCTGGTGTTCCCTTGATGATCTAGGCCCTCCTTTAAATGTAGTTGTTTCAGTTCTTGCCCTTTCTTTTATAACCACAAAGCGTCTTTACCCAATCATGGATGACACTTGCATGCCTCAACCATGGTCTTCCAATTAAGAGGGGAAATCCTCCTTCAACCTGGGGTAATTTCAATACCACAAAATCCAAAATGAAGAGATTACCCTATACTTCCAATGGAACCTTTGGAATCACTCCCAAGGGCCTTACTTTACTTTGATCTGCCAAAGTAACAGTGAAATTTGCAGGCCTTGAAGGGTGGAGTCCAATCTTTTTCATTGTATGTTCAGACATCAAGTTAATGCCAGAACCACCATCCACAATAACTCCTTGAGACTCATGACCTTTAATAGATATTGTCAGCCGAGGACTCTTATAATCTTTAAGGGGTGCTTCCACTACAATTTTACCTTTATGCATAACAGCAATCTTTGCCACTAAACTTGTAGTGGAAGCCTCATCAATTATCTGCAAGAGTTCTGACCTGAATTTCCCATCCATCTTTATTAAATACAAAATACTAACCTCTTTCTTCATGGACGAGTAGTTTGGAAGCCTCTGATTCCTTAAAAGCATGGGCTCCAATTGACTGATCAAACTCCTCATGAGCCTTGTTGAATGCATGCCCAATGGCATCACTGGTACATATGAGATCTCCTTGTTTCCTTGACTCTGCACATGTGGTGGCTTTGTCTTCACATGTCTCTTTGTCTTTATTCAATCCATTAATTCTTGATTCTTGACCCACTTCTACTTGATCCTTCCCCTTGCTTCTTGTCTGCACTATAAAAGATTCAATTTCTTCTAGCTGCACCACCCTGGTAGATGGTGAGGGCCCATTGATTTGATCTAATATTTCTTCTTTGTGCACAAAAATCATTTGAATGTGGGGCCCAGATGAAGAGGCTTGATTCTTAGGACAACAATTTGTATAGTAGTCTCTGACCTTTGGGCAGTTCCTGCAAGGAGGGGCATTTTTCGGTAGAGTGCACCTACTTTGATAGTGCCCACATTCTCCACATTTGAAACAAATGATTGGCCCCCTAGGCCCATTTCCAAGTTATTCCTCTGTCTAGGGTTGTAATTGTTACCTTGATTAGGTGCAGCTGCCATCACATTTGCTGGTGGTAAGGGTCCTCTTTGTGTGTAATATGTTGTTACAGGTATTCCCCTTGATTGGCATTTGTGGGCCTCATGACCAGCTTTCATGCATAATTGGCAAGTCCCACTTAATAGAGGGCATTCACTTACTATATGACCTTGCTTGCTGCACATGGTACACCAAAGTTCACTCTTGATGCCACCCCCTTTTAGTTCCTAAAACTCCTGTTGCAACTGAGCCAATTCCTCTTCTTGGAGCTCCTCCTCCTTTTGGAGCGTTAATGCCTCAATCTCCCTCCTCAACTAAGTAACATCATTCTCCTCCTCTTCGTGGGGCTTATTCCTTTTTAAGCCCTCCAGCTCCTTCCTTAGCTGAATTATTGAATCCTCCATTTCTGTAGAATATGGTAGTTGAGAAGAAGTTTCTCCATATTGTTGCCTTATCTGCTCCAGTCGTGTAGCTGTGTTGATGAATTCCTTTATGGAGGCTGTAGGCAACACTAAATCCTTCATTTTACATTGGGTGGTCACTAGACGTGGCTTAGCTAACCATTTCTTAACAAAAAAGTCATGTGGAGGATCTGGAAACTTAGCCATTAGTGCCATAGCCCTAGTTACAAACTCTCAAAATTTCTCACCTGGACCCAATCTCAAGTTTCTAATTCCTCTATGATGATCTCTGTAGTATTTCCATGTTGGAATTGATTTTTGAATGCATCTTTCTTTAAGTCCCAAGTTGTAAAATGGTTCTCAGCAAATTGGATGAACCATTTATCTGCAAATCCTTCTAATGTGGCAGGGAAGAGTATCAAAAAGGCATCCTCCCTGCCCGTTAAGCCTCTAGTTTTGCATAGTTTCAAAAACCTTCTAATATGCTCGTTCGGATCTTCCTGAGCTAGGCCTTTGAAAGAAGGAAATTTTATATTTAATCTTGATAGTAAGGTTTCCAAGTCTACCTGTCCCGCCATGCTCTTTACAGTTGAGGTTGAAGTTAGTGGACTAGAGGATCTTCTAACAGCCTTTCTTCTTGTTTGCTTGCAGGTGACCCTCAATGTTTGGGACCCGGTTGCGGACATGGGCTATTCATAGTCCTTTTCGTATGAGATAATTGATAAGAATATTTACCTCTTAGTCCACTGAAGTAGTATTGTCGGCACTTGAACTCTTCTACCCTTTGCACTTGGCTTCTTGTATGCTCAAATCTCCTTAGAGTCCCACCAGGCGTGTCAAATTTTGTTGGGGGATTGTTGGACAAGAAGGGATTTGAGTGTTTGTAGGAGAAAAGGGAAAGACAAGAAGAAAGATACACGCTGGAAGCCTCTATCGATTGATTATAATAAGACAAATACAATAGTGATGCACAATACCATCCAATGCTTCTGTGCAAAATCCCATAGAGTACGCAATTAAAAAATACCAAATACCCAAGGTTTTGTTGCTATCGGCCTCCTCTGCACCAGACCTCCACCTTCTCCAAGCCTGCACTTGTGCACACCTTGCACCAAGCTTCCAATAAGGGGGAGGGATTGGACACCTTCTGTCGGCACGCGCACACAACAATGTGACCTTGGGATCCTTGGGGGGAATAACTTAACACTTCTCTACACACTTCTTAGTCACTCTTCATGCACACCTTGCACGTCACTTCTCTGCATCGCACACTGTGTGTCTCTTTCACTTCCCTCTCTTGCCTAGCTTAGACTATGCTCACCTTGCTTAGTCTTGCTTTGTCCAAGAATAGTCCTTTCCTTGATTTGAGTGTCAATTCACATACGCTCCTAACTGCAAGAGTATCTTGGTGCTCACTTTGATGTCCCAAAATTGTCTGCTCAAGTGGGCAGCCAACGAATCCCTGTTTTGTCTTGTAGTGACTTTAGACTAAAACAAAAATTTTAATTGGGGGCTATACTTTCACTTCTGCGTACGCTTCCGCTTCACATACCTTCATATATTTCTTTTAAGTCTTTACTTGTGCACCTAAGAGAAGGTTCACTTTACCTTGCAAAACACTTTTAAAACACTTTTGAACCTAGGGAAATTACAGAAATACCTCTGCAACCTGCAACCCACTTTCTGCAATTTTACCCTTTGTGGACAATTAATGGTGCACTACCTGTGCACTTTGACACCCGAACCTTAACACTTTGACTTTATCCCTGTTGACTTTGACCTTGACCTTGTTGACTTTGATCGATTTGACTTGGACTTAACTTTGACTGTAGTTGACTTTGACTATGATTGACTTTGACCAGTATGACTTTTATGGGCTCAATAAGTACATAAGGAAAAACCTAATGTCCACGAATGAGTGATCTAGCAAGGAATAAATGTGCCATCACTCTCGGTAGATAAATCTAATAAAGCTCAATGAAGTATCCCTGACATATACCGACATGACCACTATACATATCAGAGAACAAAAAACTGGTACGTGTCATCATGGATCATCACATGTTGAGCTTGATATCTCAACACTCCCCCTCAAGCTCAACATTGTATCCTGTAATCCAAACATCTCCCCAAACTTCTTTAACTTCTCAGCTCCAAGTGCTTTAGTGAAGATATCAGCAACGTGCTCATCTGTTCTCACATAAAAAGATCAATATCACCTGCTAATACTTTCTCTCTAATGAAGTGATAATGTACCTTGATATGCTTTGTTCTAGCATGGAACACAAGATTCCGTGCTAACTATATGCTGCTAAGATTATCACAATAAATAGTGATAGGCTTTCCCACTTCCACACCTAAATCTGCAAGTAGCATTTCTAGCCATGACTCACACGCTGCCATTGCAGTGTTTGAACAAAGCAATCCCAAATTGGTGATTATAAAGAGCTTGAATCAAGTCAAGAATCAGAATGAAGCCAAAGAGGTCATTGAAGATAGTGAAGAGATCTCAGAAATGTTGCTTGTACACATATGTACATTATAGATGAAAATTCTTGTACTATGAGTATAGATGATCACTAGAATGATAAGGAGTAATGTAATAGACATGGGGTGAGTCTAGAAACATATGTATATAAGTCACTGATGTAAAGAAATAAGAGGAAGAGTCATTAGAAGCCAAGTGTCCATGAGATAGATGTGTAGAGAGTCATCTTCAGAAGTTAGCATCGAGTCTTTCTCTAATTTCTCTTAGCCTGATCATGTGGATCAGGAAATCTTTTGTACACATCTAATCTAGTCAATGTTTTGCTTGGATCTCAGTGCACAGTGTAAAGTTTTTGATGAGTGAGCATTTAAAATCTAAGTTAGAAGGTAAGAAAGCTATGGCTAAAAGCATTTAGCAAAACAGGACTTGTGGTGTGAGAAATCAACCTTAGAAGTTGACTGTCAAAGTCGCTTGTTCAAGAAGACACCTTCTGACATACCTTTGATCTCAAAGATCAAATTGACATTTTAATGATTATTTTGAAGGTCTAATGGTTTATGTGATTGCACAAAGGTAGCATGGAGGTATGTATATCATTAGATTGAAGAAATCTAAAGATATGTGGAGGTAATAAAGTCAACCTTTGAAGCAAACTTCTTGAAGAAGGAAAATTTTCACTCAGAATGACTTGATAAATTAAGGTAACATTTGTGTAACGTTTTGTCTATAACTGATATAGAGGTGCTCTTAAATCAGTATAGATCAAGCCTTTGGAGATTTAGAGGTCTCCAATAGTGGTATCAGAGCAAAAGGTGTAATACAAAGTGAAGTAAAGAGCTTTTGAAGTCCCGACTATTGCAGACACTGAAGTCTCTTCAAATTGAAGTAGGACAAGATCAAATTTTGGAAGAAAACGTGAAGAAGAACAAAGTACTAGATCAAAGGATCAAGAAGGATTAAAGATTCATATCAAAGGTACATTATATCACCATAAATCTTAGTAATTGTAGACATAGACAATCAAAGATGGCAGAAAGCTTGCAGATTGATAAGCTAGATAGGGAGAACTATCCAGCTTGGTCCATGAGGATGGAGGCACACCTCATGAGCAAAGAATTGATGGCATTCATCACAGGAGAAGAAGAAAAGCATGAATTTTAAGATCCTAGTGTTCCAACTAGGGAAGAGCTTGCAAATTTGAAGAACAGGATGAAGAAGGATGCTCAAGCTAGGAGCATCATTTACATGGATGTAAATGATTATCTTCTACCTCACATTAGCAGATTAGAAAGTGCAATAGATGTGTGGAATGCTTTGGAAGATCATTTCCAAAATACAACCAAGTCAAGGAAGTCCTTACTATGGGCAAAGCTCACAACCTTCAAGAAGAAGAGCTCACAATCAATTTCTGATTATGTAGCAAGAATGAAGGATATTGCAAATAGCTTGGGAGCAGTAGATGAAGATATTGAAGAGGATAAGTTGGTAAGAAAAATACTTACAGGCCTGAGAGGAGATGAGAAATGGAAACCTTTCATATTGTCCATAGAATTGTCACTAGATCACTTTACTCCTCATCTTAATCACACTACAAGAAAAAGGGGGGCGTAGCGACGCCCCCGAATTGGAAAAAAAACGGGTACCGCCGTTTATGCGATGCAATCGTCGCATAAGCAACGGTACAAATTTTGATTTTTTTTTTCCCGACCTTCGTCGCATAAGCGATGCTAACGTCGCTTATGCGACATTAATTCAGAGCGTCGCTAATCCCGTCGCTGCTTAGCGACGAAATTAGCGACGTTGGCAAACTGAAGAGTTGGAAAGTAAAAAAAAAAATTGATTTCTCCCGGCACATTTGTGCCAGGATTTGGACGCGAGCAAGAAGAGACCGAGAGAGAGAGAGAGAGAGAGAGAGAGAGAGAGAGAGAGAGAGAGAGAGAGAGAGACAGAGAGTGTGAGAGAGAGAGAGCCGCATCTACCAACAGCAAGGTATGCGCACACACACACTTACACACACATATATATGTAAACACACACATATACACACATAGACACACACACACATACACATAGACACACACACATATACACACAAATACACACACATATACACACATACACAAATAATGTTGCATACACACATGCACACATTATGCATACACATGCACACACATATACACATACATATATACACACATACACACATACACATACACATACACACACACATACACACACACATATATGCATACACACACACATAGAGAGACATGCACACACATACACATGCATGCATACATAATGCATATGCATATGCGTACATCCATACATACTAACATGCATACACACATATATGCATACATAATGCATATGCATATGCGTACATACATACATACTTACATGCATACTGTTGAAGATACAATATATATTTCTTGGATCCACTCTATCTTCGTCATCATTTGTACCTTTTTCTACCTTTCATTCAGTTAATAAAGCACTCTTATATAGGTGTGTGTAAGTACCACACTAGAGAATAAGTGGGATTCATTCTCCTTTCAGTTTAGAAATCCCACATAGCATGCTTTTTTGCCATTTTGTATATAAAGAGGTCTCCACCTCTTCTTTTGGGGGGGCTTTTCGAGAAGTAATGAGATTATGCTAGTTTGTAGATAGACTCTTGCTCTCTCGTCGTCATGATGCGCATGCATGCTTGTTCTCTTCTTGTCTAACGCTTGTGACACGTTGATGTATGATTACGTCGTTATTATGCTTGTGATTATGATTAGGTGCATCATTTGCGATGCTTATGTTGTATCTTCTTGTTGATAACGTTGTTAATCATACGTTGATGAAGCGCCATTACGTCTGCTGAGTGCTTCTACGTAAACATTTGGGTCTCATGAGATGCTTCCTGGTTTGACAAGTATGAGTTGTGATGCTACAACGTCAACAACTTTTGGCGCCGTTTCCGGGGAGCGTTCTCTTGTCACTTACGTGATGGTTTATGGCGTGAAAGAGACGTGTATGCAAGCTTTTCATGATGATTTTTTGAGTTCTTCATTTCATTATGCTCTTGTGATCATTTGCGGCTTGAAGATTCAGAATAACTTGTTGAGATGAGCCATTTTTGGTGTGATTAAAATCCCTTTTTGGGTGATTAATCTACCATGTGTGGTGATTCTTCAAGATTACAAGTAGAATAGGAGTAGTTTTTAGAAATCTTTTAGTTATTATGTTGATTTTTTCTAATAACTTTGTTGATTTTTCTCTAACCATGTGTGAATAAGTTTCTTTTTGGGGTTCTTCTAGAAGTTTCAATGGAGGTTGGCTCATCATCATCATCACTTCTGCATCAGACATCGTCTATAATTGCTTGCATCACTTCCAGAAGCTTAGATTTCAGAACCTCTCTGCCATCGCCATCTTCAATTCTTCATTGAATTGCAGAATGATGGTTAGCTAGAAAACTATGTCTTCTCGATTTGACAGCTTCATCTCCTTGCACTCTTAATTGGGGGGCGAGGCAGTGCACCTGTTATGCGCTCGACCCATACACTGTGCCTGTTCATAATTATTTTGGTTTAGTTCTGGTCATAATCTTTATCGAGCACCGGAGCTAAGTTTGTCAACCGACATGCGCAAGGGTTCGGGGAGCTTTGGTAAGTGCAAGAATAAGTCGCACACTTTCTGCAGAACATGCGGGCACACAAGTTTTCACATTGAGAAGAGTCGACGCATAGCGTGTGCTTATCTTATGCAGTGCATTCGTCACTATAATTGGAGTGTGAAGGCTATTCGTAGGAAAACTACTGATACTGGAAGGATGTGTTATCTTTGCTATCTTCCCAGGCGATTTACGAGAAGATCCTTTGGCGCTTTGGCTAAACATGGAGGATGGAAGGGTTAATGCTGTATATGACCACACTGATGATGATCACGAAGTATTGGGTTGGCAGGCGAGCGAGTTGAACGGGGCTGGGTTGGCACAGATTGACTTCGAGTTTTCTTGCAAGCCACAATAGGAGGAAGCTCTACAGGCATCCAAGGGTGGTCATCAAGGTCCAAGCGAAGTTGTATACAATATTCCCTTACCTGAAGATAGATCGTTGGCATATTCTTTTCAGACTCTTGAGCTCCCAAGTCTCAGTAGCAGGCTCCTGAATTATGCTACAATACTTGAACCAGAGCGCTTCCAAAAGGACCTTCTATTGCGTGACCATGATGCCAAGTCTGCACACGCCATTTATGATGCGGATGAATATTCTGGTGACAAGGAGGTGGAAGCCATGCTCTGAGAGAGGCTAGAGGCGATCGGAATTTCCAACCTTCTTCAGATACAGCAGAAGCCTGAGAAGTTGCTGAAATCAGATAAGTTTTGCACCGCAAGATCACGTTTTTCTAACTACTACAAACAAGAAGATCTAATCCGTGAAGTGACAGTTGCTTGGTGGTTCCAAACAGGGGACATAGGTGAGCTTGTATGTGGATGCAGTGTGAACCTATGGGAATAGCTTTGTGTCATTTTCTAGTTACTGTAGTGGGCCGAATGAGCAACTACTACAAGCTTGAGCAGTGGCAAACTGGCTGAAGGGTGAAATGGATGGTCTATGCAAAGAAAATAAGGTCCAGGACTTCCTTTTTCGAGGGCCTTTACAACAATTGGTAAAAAGCAGAAGCTCAAACGGATTCGAGATGATCAAAGTCATATATCTAGAGCCTATTCTCCTTGATGACGAAAGGGATTTGATTACTTTCACATACAAGAAGAGATGGTCTCAGCTGTTGAAGTGCTACCAGGTCGAATTGGTGCTGGTGATTTTTGGCTAGGGCATTTTGAAGGAAAAATGACACCTGAGTCTATACGAAGTATGGCTGAGGCGACAATGGCAAAAGAATACTGTATTGGTAGCAAGCAGAGTATCAAGTGGGGTCAGACGAAAGCTCACTAATGAAGATGAGAGCTTGCGGGAGTGACAACTCAAGGCATGGTTATACTACTGTTCTAGAGAATCATATTGAAAAAATGCAGCATAATATCACTTCCAAAAGTTTAAGGATGCTGAGGAAGCCTAGAAAACTTTTTGAAGAACTCAAAGAAGCTGGCCATGAGCAGGATGTTGTGCTTTCAGCTTACTAAGTGATGCCTTGCACAAAAGCAAACAGACGTCTCTCAAAAGGTGCTACATGGAGGAAACTATTGAGTTCAACAATGCAGATCATCAGTCGTAAGACAAGCCCTATGATGTCTGGCTTGAGTTCAGATGTGCACTCAAGGGGGGAATTCCCTTCCATTTGTGCCATTCTGAGAGAGGCACATTGCAAGGATATTCTTGCAACTGTAAAAGTATTTGAGGAGTGGGGGCCTGAAGTAAATCTGAATGTTATGAATTTCTCAGCCTTTCTACATGCCTGGAGTTGTTTCAGAAGAATAGTTTCTCTTCTAGAAGGATTAGGACGAATTTAGAGAAGATGTATGAAGTCGTGCCTGGACTCCTAATGGGGTTTCAGGATCAGGTCTCTGGCAAAGACACTTTTTGAGCAGGTGACTCGCATGGACAACTCAGCTACTCCTGTGTTCCATGATGCCTTAGCTGATGCTCTAGAAGAAGCTCTCTCGGTGGAATGATTGGTGTTTTCAGAGCTCCATTCCATGCAAAACTCTTTTGCATTATGGTGGGGAATGGCATTCGGATCACTGGAATGGCTGAAGATATGATTTTATTTGCTATTGTTGGCTTCTGCTAAACAAGGCATGCTTCCCACAGGAATGATAATACCTACTCGTGGAACTTTGGTCAGATCAAAGGTGCTTGAAAAGATGCGCTTGAGGCAAGACACTACAAGGTTTGGCCCCCAATGCAACAGTTTTCTCATCATGAATGATTGTACATCTGATGTCGGTAAGGGATGCACAAGCTAAGCTATGTGCTTGGCTGAAGGATATTCAAACTAATGTGTTCAAGGGGTATGGCATAACAAAGTTGATGGCAAAATACTGCAGATTATACTATTAGTAGGAGCACCTTCAAGATTCGGTCTTTTGAGAAATTCTGGGCATATAAACCTAAGGACAGATGTGCTTCACATGCTATTGTGAGCTTGGCAGATTTAAGTCATAAGCATATCATGTGAGCTGACCAGTAAAGTCATAAGCATATCATGTGCAACATTTTCTGCCATACAAATTCTGAGCTTTTAACACATGCAGTCCAGGAACATGCGATGCATTTCATCGCAGCAAAGAGTGTGTGCGATTGCTGTTCTTAATCATGATTGGCCAAATATATGATGCTTTTTGAGCTTACAGATGTCTGTGGCACATAGACCTGATGCATAATCAATTATAGGCAAGCTTTGTAAAGATCTCAGATATACATGTCAGCCTGCAAACGAGTGAGCATACTCTCACATCTCACAAGAAGGAAAAGCCTGTCAACGAGCAGGCTTACTCTCACATGGGTCTGCAAAGATCTTGACAATGAAATAAACATGTAGGCTCCATCAGGGAAACAGAGGTTGGCTGGGGCACTCCAAATGTTTTTTTTCTTTTTTTTATCACTTGTATCTTCCTGCTGCGAGGGGGTAGCAATGAGCATCTACGGCTCCGTGAGTTATGCAATAGATGGTGGAGATGGACTGTCGTAGCACGTTAGAATGTATTTCATCAAGCGAGATTCATGAATTCTCTGCACCTGACAGGTCATCGCATACTTAGAAAGGGGAAAAGAATCAAGCTCAGCGCATCCTAAGAGATTTTTACGGGCTGATGAGTAAGCGATGATTTCGGGAGAGAAAGCAATATGTCCACATGGTGCCACAGGTCCCTATCCACGGCCCTCTAGAGTTTCTGACATCTTGTAGGTTGTGCATTCTATAATGGCACCAACATCAATTCTCTTCCGATCCGATATAGATGCATGAAAGTGCGGTGAAATGTTCCGCGCTCGGGCGTGAGAGAGAGAGAGACAGGGATTGAGCGAGAGAGAGAAAGAGAGAGAGCGGGGGAGCCAATGAGAGACGTCGTGTGTTTCTGAATAGGTCAAAAAAAACAAAAAAACGTGTGGTGCGCTCTCATAGAGTGGAGAGAAAATTTATCCCGTAGATTGGAATCTTCCACTTAGATGATCGAATACTTTTATTTTTGTTAATACTCGGACAAAGGTCATATAACCATGCGAGACATTTGACTAAGTAATTCGTTAAGGAGGCCTTGTTGAGAAGTTAGACTTGTGAACAATAAGTATTAAAGTGCTGAAGTGATCGCTAATTGTTTTACATACAAAGGAAGCTGAGGAAGTTGAGAGTCACTTGAGTTTGGTTTTTTGAATGTTTTGCTTGATTTTACCTTTGACAAAAAAAAGGGGGAAAATAGATTCAATATTTGTGGGATGTGTTGCTCAAACTATATGGGTTTCTTTTGGTCCTAAAGATTACTTCCCTTAGATGCCTTAAGGAAAAGTTGAATGTTGATAAAAGAATTGATGGGGTCAAGGTGCTGATGAAAATGGAACTAGACTTAAGTACATACTAATCATTTGCACGTCATTACCACTCTCAATTATCGACCTAACTTAAGTTATTTCACCCAAACAAGTGAATTTCAACATGATGCATCTAAAAACATGTCTCATATGCATAAAGTACCCCTTGAAAAGTTGAAAATGATTTAAATAATCTATGAAATTGTTTGATCTCGTTATGGCATAAGACAAAAGGAAGTGTTTTTGAAAAAGGAATTGATGTGGTCGTTTTTACATGTGGATCATGTTTGAGACCCTTTGGATAGATGAGCATATTGATGATTGAGGAGGTGATTTCGTGATATGTATGGTTCTTGTAAAATCTTATAAATTCTTGAGAAATGCATTTATTCATTATAGTATGCATCATTGAAATGTATTATGAGACTTGTTGTGATAAGAACAAAACACCGTACCCATCTCATAATTTGAGTGTAACATATGTACATTGCAATCTCAACTTTTATCTTTGTTAGAAGAACCCCTTAGAAACTTATTTACACATATCCAAAAACATTAAAAAATACACAAAACCTCAAAAAAATTCTAAAACACCTTCTAAAATACCAAACAAATATTAAAAACACTCAAAAAACCAAAAATTGTTTTCATCGAAACATGGGAAAGAAAAAGGCAAAAGAAAGAAAGAAGGGGGAAAAGGTTGCACAAAAGAAGGAAGAAAAAGATGAAATGCATGCATTAATCACACATGATCAAGGTGAAACAAATAGAGAAAATTTACAAGGGGTAGAGGAAATTGGAGGAATGTCTAAAGGGGTGGGATCCATTGTTGCAAACAAGGAATATAGTAACACTTTTGTGGATGTACTAATTGGTCATGAACATAGAAACATGAGTGCTTTTATTAACCCTCATTGTGAGTGGAATTTAATTCATATTGATTTAGTGACAATTATTTTGGATAACATTCAACTAACCACACATTCCTCTATCCTCATGAATGGTGAAACTTATGATTGCATGGGTCAAGTTATGTTGCCTATTGTGGTGAATGCTATGGAATTTTTGGAAACATTTTTTGTTATGGAAGGAATAGATGAAGACTTGGTCATAGGCACTCAAAGGTTTTTTGAACATCAAGGGTTTGAAGCATCTTGTCCAGCTATTATGTCCATCCCCACTCGTGAGTCTTTTGGAAATCCTGATGATTATCCTCATTGTATGGATTGTGGACATAATCATCTATTCAAAGATTGTACTTTTAATCCACAAAATAGTCTGTCCACTCATGCTTTTCCATCTAACCTTTCTCTGATTAAGTCACAGGAAACCTTGTCGAATGATGAAGTGGAGGTCTCCAAGTGCTTGGAGGATATGGAAGGGCCCTCCCTTCCTCTAAGTTTGGAATCTTCTCACGAATTTTGTATGAGTTCTACGGAAGATAAAGTGATATCTAGAGATTCTATGTGTAATACAGATAAATGCATCGCTGAATCTCTAGATCGATCTCAAACCACACAACCTTATGATCCATTACATGAGCATGATATATGTAAAGAAACTCAACCTTTGTTGAACTCCCCATGTAAAGATGAGTTTTTTCTAAAGACTCACATAGAAGGCCCAAAAGACCCATACATCAAGCAGAAGTCACATTTCCCTTGTAATGTAAAGAAAATTTGGGTGGCCAAGAACTTACTTAGAGCCCAACAAAATCGCACTATGATATGGGTACCAAAGAAAGCTCTTATACAAAATCAACCCTCTCACACTAGACTTCATAATCTACGGGCTAGTTTCACATTGCCTTATCATCAAGAACGACCACTTTTGACAAAGGGATCCAAAGCAATAAAGTCAACACTCAGAAAAGATCCAAGGAGAAACCTCAAGGCTAAGACCAACAAAGCGAAGACATATTGGCGGCCTAAAACCTCTTCGTGCAACATCCATGGGTGTCGGACCCAACCTTGCCCAATGCACAGCATATGTTTAAGATGCACACCAAGTATGCACATGAATAGGGCCTCATCCAAAGGCCAAGCATTAGGCACACTTAGTTTAACCCAGACACAAAGAGGGCACATGTACATAGATTTCAAAAATTTGCTTTTTATTTTTCTTTTTTCAGGATGGTGGACAAAAGTATCATCCATTTCAAATGGGTGATGGAAAAGAGAAGGTTCTTGGAGTTGGAGATTTGGAGGAAGCCTCATCATCACCTAAACCCTTGAGCACTTTGCTCAAGATCCATCATTTTTGCACCATTGTTTTTTGTATGCATTTTTAGAGTATGCATAAGATAGGGTCACATTACAAGACCGTGCATAGACACTTTTTTGTTTTCCGCCCATGCACCCTTAGTCCCCACTCATGCATATGGACTAAGAAGAGATGAATTAAGTTCATCTATTTGTATCTATCATCTACATTTTTTTCATGCTCATACATCATCCATATTATTAAAAAAAAAACAAAAAACAAAAAACAAAAAAAAGAGAAAAAAAAAAAGAGGCATTCTCGCATATTCATTCCCATCTATATGAGTCAAAAGAACCAAGTTAAAGCACTCGGCTCCAAACAAAAAGCAAGATGAAGAAAAGCAACAAAGCAAAACACTCCAATGGTGTACAGATCATGCAAATCAAAAGGAACTCCTACACACTCTTCCACAAAAGCTCCATACTTGCAAAAGCTTTGTCGAGGACGACAAAGTCAAGGAGGGGGGGAGTGTTGAAGATACAACATATATTTCTTGGATCCACTCTATCTTCGTCATCATTTGTACCTTTTTCTACCTTTCATTCAGTTAATAAAGCACTCTTATATAGGTGTGTGTGAGTGCCACACTAGAGAATAAGTGGGATTCATTCTCCTTTCAGTTTAGAAATCCCACATAGCATGCTTTTTTGCCATTTTGTATATAAAGAGGTCTCCACCTCTTCTTTTGGGGGGGCTTTTCGAGAAGTAATGAGATTATGCTAGTTTGTAGATAGACTCTTGCTCTCTCGTCGTCATGATGCGCATGCATGCTTGTTCTCTTCTTGTCTAACGCTTGTGACACGTTGATGTATGATTACGTCGTTATTATGCTTGTGATTATGATTAGGTGCATCATTCGCGATGCTTATGTTGTATCTTCTTGTTGATAACGTTGTTAATCATACGTTGACGAAGCGCCATTACATCTGCTGAGTGCTTCTACGTAAACATTTGGGTCTCATGAGATGCTTCCTGGTTTGACAAGTATGAGTTGTGATGCTACAACGTCAACAACTTTATATAGGTGTGTGTGAGTGCCACACTAGAGAATAAGTGGGATTCATTCTCCTTTCAGTTTAGAAATCCCACATAGCATGCTTTTTTGCCATTTTGTATATAAAGAGGTCTCCACCTCTTCTTTTGGGGGGGCTTTTCGAGAAGTAATGAGATTATGCTAGTTTGTAGATAGACTCTTGCTCTCTCGTCGTCATGATGTGCATGCATGCTTGTTCTCTTCTTGTCTAACGCTTGTGACACGTTGATGTATGATTACGTCGTTATTATGCTTGTGATTACGATTAGGTGCATCATTCGTGATGCTTATGTTGTATCTTCTTGTTGATAACGTTGTTAATCATACGTTGACGAAGCGCCATTACGTCTGCTGAGTGCTTCTACGTAAACATTTGGGTCTCATGAGATGCTTCCTGGTTTGACAAGTATGAGTTGTGATGCTACAACGTCAACACATACACACACATATGCATGCATAATTCACATGCATACATACACATACATAATGCATATGCATACATAATGCACATGCATACATACACATACATAATGCATACACACACATATGCATACATAATGCATACATACACATACACACACATATGTATACATACACACATAGACACATACACACACATAGACACATACACACACATAAACACATACACACTCATAGACACACTCACATACACATAGATGCGCACACACATACACACACATATACACACACATACACACATAGATACATACACACATAATGATGCATTCACACACATACACATGCATACACACATAGACACACATATACACACACACATCCAAACATATACACTCATAGACACACATAATGATGCATTCACACACATACACATGCATACACACATAGACACACATATACACACACACATCCAAACATACACACTCATAGACACACATTCATACACACACACATCCAAACATACACACTCATAGACATACACACTCATAGACACACACACATACACATAGACGTGCACACACATACACATAGACGTGCACACACATACACACACATATACACACACACATAGACACATACACACATAATGATGCATTGCACATGCATACACACATAGACACACATATACACACACACATCCAAACATACACACTCATAGACACACATAATGATGCATTCACACACATACACATGCATACACACATAGACACACATATACACACACACATCCAAACATACACACTCATAGACACACATTCATACACACACACATCCAAACATACACACTCATAGACACACACACATACACATAGACGCGCACACACATAGATGCGCACACACATACACACAAATATACACACACACATACACACATACACACATAGACACATACATACATACACACATAATGATGCATTCACACACATACACATGCATACACACATAGACACACATATACACACACACATACACACATACACACACATATATGCATACACACACACATATAGAGAGACATACACACACATACACATACATGCATACATAATGCATATGCATACATACACATACATAATGCATACACACACATATGCATACATAATGCATACACACACATACACAAACCTATGCATACATACATGCATACACATACACACATAGACACATACACATACACACACATAGACACATACACACACATAAACACATACACTCATAGACACGTAGCGACACATACACATAGACACACACACATACACACACATATACACAAACACATACACACATAGACACATATACACATAATGATGCATACACACATATACACATGCATACACATACATATGCATACACATACACACATAGACACATACACACACATAGACACATACACACATAAACACATACACACTCATAGATACACACACATACACATAGACACACACACATACACACACATATACACACACACATGCACACATAGACGCATACACAAATACACATGCATACACACACATACACATGCATACACACATACAGACACATATACACACACATACACACATACACACACATATATGCATACACACACACACATAGAGAGACATACACACATAAACACATACATGCATACATAATGCATATGCATACATAATGCATATGCATACATAATGCATATGCATATGCATACAATGTACATACATACTTACATGCATACATAATGCACATGCATAGATACATACACACACACAGACACATAAACACATAGACACATACACACACATAAACACATACATTCTCATAGATACACACACATACACATAGACACACACACACATACACACACATACACACACATATACACACACATACACACATAATGATGCATACACACATACACATGCATACACACATACAGTCACATGTACACACACATTCACACACATATATGCATACACACACATAGAGAGACATACACACACATACACATACATGCATACACATTGCATATGCATATGCATACATACATACTTAAATTGCATACATAATGTACATGCTTACATACACATACATAATGCATACACACACATATGCATACATAATGCATACACACACATATGCATACATAATGCATATGCATATGCATACATACATACTTATATGCATACATAATGCACATGCTTACATACACATACATAATGCATACACACACATATGCATACATAATGCATACACACACATACACACATATACATACATGCATGCACACACATACACACATAGACACATACACACATAGACACATACACACATAGACACATACACACACGTAAACACATACACACTCATAAACGCATAGTGACACATACACATAGACACATACACATACACACACACACATATATACACACACACACAAACATACACACATAGACACATACACACATAATGATGCATACACACACATACATATGCATACACACACATATGCATACATACATGCATACACATACACACACATAGATACATACATACACATAAACACATACACACTCATAGACACACACACATACACATAGACACACACACACATACACACATAGACACATACACACATAATGATGCATACACACATACACATGCATACATAGACACACATAATGATGCATACACACACATACATATGCATACACACACATATGCATACACATACACACATACACACACACACATAGATACATACATATACATAAACACATACACACTCATAGACACAAACACATACACATAGACAACACACACATATACATACACACATACACACATAGACACATACACACATAATGATGCATACACACATACACATGCATACACACCCTTATGCATACATACATGCATACACATACACACATAGACACATACACACACATAGATACATACATACACATAAACACATACACACTCATAGACACACACACATACACATAGAGACACACACATATGCATACATAATGCATACACACACATACACATGCATACACACATACAAACACATATACACACACACATACACACATATATGCATAACACACATATATGCATACACACACATAGAGATACATACTCACACATACACATACATGCATTTATATACATACATAATGCATATGCATATATACATACATACATACATGCATACATACACACACACATATACACATACATACACACACACATATACACACACATACACACATAGACACATATACACAATGATGCATACACACACATACACATGCATACACACATACACACACACATACACGCACGTACATACACACACACATGCATACATACACATACTTAATGCATACACACTTACATATGTACATGTATATATATTGATTTCTAACCATTTTGTTTTATATGTTAGGTATTATGGATCCCAGTAGAGAGAGAAAGGCGAAACTCACTCTCATAAAAAGTCTTATGAGAGCAAGAGTTCCGTCTAATACTCTAGGGGCCATAATGCGTGATTACTCAGAGATGTCTGATGAGGAGCTGCATTATACGATCCAGATGCTTACCCAGCGATCAGACGAGGGCTCTTCTGCGGCTCCACATGCAGGAAGAGAGCTATCTGCTCATAGGTATGTTTTTTTTTCATAAACTTTTTTAATGATAATATAACATATATTTTTATTTATTTCTATCTATCTATTTTCAGGACACCTATACCACCTCCAAATCATGATAGCAAAGCAGAGTTGCCTATGAGGACATGCATAGGCACCTTAGGACTAGAGTGCGACATAGAGCCAGAGGGGAACATTGTGTACATAGGGAATGGATTGGAGTTCAAGAGAAGAATGCGGGCACTATGCGACTCTTACCTGCGCTTTGTCCACTTACCGTGGAAGTAAGTAAAAGTTTTACATATAAATTGAGATAAATATCTTATGTTTTATTTACATTATGTTTTTTATTTTTGTAGTGAGCATGATGAGAGGGATAAAAAATACGTACTTAGTTCACTTGAGACAGAGTTTGGGACAGGATGGTCGCTTAAGTGGTGTCTAAAAGAGATGCGGACACTTATGGCTCATCGTCGCGATAATGCACGGTATGCACTGCTTTTATGTATATATATGTGGATATGAGTATGTGTGTTTATGCATGTATGTATGTATATGAGAGAGAGAGAGTGTGAGACTACATGTATAAATACACGCATACACACACATATACATCATACATGCACATTTACACACACATATATATATACATGCACATTTATACATACACACACATACATGCACATTTTTACACACACATACACATGCAATGTTACACACATATAATGAATACACATAGACACATGCACATACTCACATACATGTACACATACTCACATACACATACACATGCATAATCATATGTACACACACATAGACTCATATAATCATACTTACATGCATACATACATATACACATGCATATATACACACAAAACACATGCATATGCACATATAGATACACATACATACACAACACATGCATACGCATAAATAAATAAATAAATAAATCCTATTTCAAAAATCCTTAATTGAAAACACTAATTTTGATATTAGGATTTTCAAATCCCTAATTTAAAAAGTCTAATTCAACCTTTTAGCCATATGTTTGAAGTATATGTACACCCCAGACGTCCTACTAGAGAGATGTCTCTCCTCCCAACCTTATGCCTCTATATATAGCTACTCGAATCAACGAGGATCATAATATATGTAAAGATATATACACATCATGTACATAGGAAACATAGATATAAAACGTAGTAGATATATTATGCATCACACATACATACCTAAATGCACACATAAATATATATATACATACTAACATATTTATATGTACACATTTACACATAGACATATATACATATATACATGTGCACATCACATATACATGCCTACATGCACACATAAACATATATATATATATGCATACATATTTACATAAACATATTTACACATACACACATATACATATATACATGTACATAATTATAAACACTTGTATATATTACATGAATACATGAATATTTTACATAAATGCATATGCATATATACACATATGCATATTTAACACATGTATACATATATCACACACATGCAAACACATACATATACATGAAATACATATATATGCATACTAACATATGTATACATATAATACACATGAATACACACACATATGCATACATACATGATAAAAATTTGCTCCTCGAAGATAAAGCTATATATAAAATAATTAGGCATACCCCCGAGCTTCATGTTCTAACTTAGAAGAACATGATTTCATCTCTCTAGTAGGATTCATCGTTATTCAAGTTAATAAAAAATCTGATATCCATTCAAAAGCTTCAAGTTATTGATCGATAACTAGAGTAGAATTTACTATCTAATCTGCTCATATGTTTTCATTATTGCCATCATTTTGGTAAGACATCAATATAGTCTCATCTTCATTATCCTTATTGATTTCATTTATTTCTTCTATTGTTAAATCTATGTTCTCATGAATCACATCATCTATTGATGGATTAATATCTATTTCTGGTAATTCCTCTTCCTCATCAGTAGAATCAGCATGTAGAGAATTATCCTCTTCATCAAAAAGATTAGTATCATTATCACATATAATGATTCTAATTTCGATATCAGATGTTGATGTATCAGTATCTGATGTTGAATCATCAAGAGGACTTTCTTCGATCTCTCTAACAATAAACTGTTCAAACAATGACCTACCTCTAGGTTGCACATGAATGACTTGCCACCAAGGATGAGCATCTGGGTTTTTATAAAAAAATGCTTGTTCAATATGCCTAGGAAGAATATATGGTTCTTTAGTAGATCGCATTACCTTGGAAGAATCAATTGCCCAAAACCCAGATAATTCCTTTCTGAATGTGGAATTACTACCTTTATACTCCGCTTGAAACCAGTCAACCTTCAAAATGACCTATCAAAATATATGACAACAAAAACCCATTATTAAGTGCTTAAAAAAATAACTAACTCTAAAAAATATATATAAACTTTTTTCTACCTGTTTGAATGTATGAAATGAAATTTCGTAGATACCAACAATAGTTCCTACGTAACCAAGTTCGCTATCTATAAGGTTCGTGTCTTTTGAGCTAGCACGTGATAGTTGCTTGAAAGAAGCAACAATACTAGAATCCTCTGTTTTACGTAAAGAATCATTGGCTTTGATTCTAATATGCTGTCCAAAAGCCCACATATTAGTGAACATTCAAGCCTGCAAAATAAATTCAATTAGTAAATAGAATTTAACATACATATATGAAAAAAATAAAATATTATTTTAATAAAATTACCTTTCGTTCACAACCTATCATTAACTCTCTTTGCTCATCTGAGATTTCTTCATTATTTGCATTGGCGCGTTGCAAACGACTATATAGCCAATCCGTGAAAGAAGGTATATCTGTAATCTCATTATTATCGAGATTACATCTAGATCTTTTGTTTTTTTCACCTTTTACTTCGGAGATTTTGAAGTTTCTCGTACTCGCTAAGGAATGCTTGCATGCATTTGCTATTATATGCTACAAAAGTAGAAACATGATTTTTTTCTTGAAATGTAAATAAGAATGGAACCCCCTTACCTGATAATACCTCATCTGTTATTTTTGAAGAAGACTCATTGGTCCATGCACGTGGAGCTTCTTCATGAACTCTTTCAAGGTACTCACTAATGTAATACATGCACTCTTCAAGCATCCAACCCTTTGCCATGGATCCTTCTGGTTTTGCTCTTTGTCACACATAACCTTTTAGTATTCCCATAAATCGCTCGACCCAAAACATCCATCGAGTGTTGACAACACTTGCAATCTCTATCTCATCTACAAGATGGACTAATAAATGAACCTGAATATCAAAAAATGAAGTAGGAAGTTCTTTTTCCATCAAACATAGTAGCTCTTTGCATTCAAGTTTTTTTTGTGGGATCGAGTTTTTTTCGATCTCTTTGGATGTAATCCACCTATACATATCATAAAAACAATTATAAAGAGGTTAATTAAAAAATAAAAGATATCCAATATTCATACATATTAAATATAAAAGTATCATAATTACCTTATAAGTGATCCAAGACGATAGATCACATCTCGTACTCCTTTCTTTGTACATCCATCGATAACCAAAGGTAAAATATGTTTCAAAAAGTTATGCCAGTCATGGGTCTTTAACCAAGATAAGCTCTTATCATTCATAGTAAACATGTTTTGAAACGATGCTCCATATCCTGTAGGAGTCTTAATCAATTGAATTCTATTGTTGATAGTCTGTATCTCTTTTGTTGTAAGTACCCAAGGAGCAGATGCATAAGTCGTTTCTTGTCGATGTCTATCAAAAACTGGCCATAACTTTGGTTTGGATTTTTGATCTTTCAAATCATTCCTTGATGCTGTGGTATCTTTTAGTCCAAGAAGATGCTGCCATAGTGAATAACCGATATTTTTGAATATATGCATAGGATCAAGAAGATGACATACTTTTAACTCTTTCCAATACTCCAAAGAATACCATATTGATATGTTCTCTGCGAGTGCCAATTTTTCTTTACCTCTGTTCACATACTCATTATCTGAATCATCACTAAAGATTTCTACTTCTAGATCTATCAGAGGTCCATCTGTCCATTTTTTATACCAATCCATAGGCGTCATAGGTTTTGGATACTGACCTGTTTCAAGCTTTCCATTAAAATGTATCACTTCTCTTTTAGATCTTAATGGATGATCATCAGGCAAGAATCATCGATGTCGAAGATAAATATTTTTGTTGAGATTCTTACTATAGATTGATCTCAACCAATCACCACAATATGGACAAGATTTATAACCCTTAGTAGATATTCCTGCATCATGGAAAATGATAAAAAATATAATTAGATTAAATCATATTTATTTACATGCATATTGAATAAAAAAATTACATCAATACCTGAACAAACACCATATCCAAGAAAATCGTGAATAGTCCAAGCCACAATACCACGAACCGTAATATGTCTTTCATTGATGCTTTTCGATACATCAATGACATTAATCCCTCTCCATAACTCTTGAAGATCGTCAATGAGAGAAGCAAGATATACATTCATTTCTTTAACTTGTCTTTTGCCTCAGATTAAAAAAGGAAGCATTAAATGTTCCTTTTTAATGCTAAGATATGACGAAGATTGTAGTTTATGACTACCACTGGCCATGTTGACCATTTACTGGATTTCATGGAGAATGGATTAACCCCATCTAATGCAACTCCTAACTTTAGATTCAGTGGATTTTGTGCAAATTCAGGCCATGTAGAATCAATATGTTGAAAAGCAACACTATCATGAGGAGTTCTAATTATTCCATCAGTACTTTTGTGATCATGTCCCCAAGTCAAAAGCTTTGATAATTCGGGGCTTTGAAACATATGTCTAATCCGTGGAGCCAATGGAAAATGTCTCAATACCTTTTTTGGGATTTTACCTTCTTCACCCTTATATCGAGGAGATTGACATTTGGGACATGTCAAAGAGTCTGCATATTCACCTCTATATAAAATACAATCGTTAGGACATGCATGTATACATTGATAATCTATACCAAGATTGTTGATTATCTTCTTCATTTCATCATGTGAGGTAGGAAGAATATTCTGACTTGGTAAAAACTTTTCAGATAATAACCTGTAAGTTTATCAAAAAAAGATATATTAAAAAAGGTAAATAAATAAATATACATATATACATGTAGGTTTTTATTCTTACTTTAGATAAGGTAAGAACAAGAACTTGAATTGAATGGAAACTTTTTTTCCACGCATCTTTTAAAACTATTAATGCATCTTTCAAAATATTCGCGCAAAATTTGATTGTTTTGGATGGCAGGATACGATTGTTTGTTTTGGAGGATATGAAGTATGTAACTTCATTTAATGATTTGTCGATTCACACATATGTTCAGTTTGAAAGTGTGAGAAGCGGATTTATAATTGTTATTCAAAGAATTTGGCACTGTTTATAGGCCATAGAATGGTGACCTGGATGAATCGCATGCACAGAGGTTACTCAAGATAGAGCAGGATTTCTCGGGTATGCAATAAACCTCTTGCATGTCAATGATGAGCATCTAAACTTTAGGATACAAAGTGGAAATCATGGTGACTTGAGAGGATCACTTTTATACAGCTTATTCAAAGAACTTCAGGTTTATGACATGCAAGAGGCTTACTACATACCCTAGGAATTGTGCTGGCACTAGTCCATTATAATGAGATTGCTCTATCTTGAGTAACCTCTGTGCATGCGATTCATCCAGGTCACCATTGTATGGCCTATAAACAGTGCCAAATTCTTTGAATAACAATTATAAATCCGCTTCTCACACTTTCAAACTGAACATATGTGTGAATCGACAAATCATTCAATGAAGGTACATACTTCATATCCTCCAAAACAAACAATCGTATCCTGCCATCCAAACAATCAAATTTTTTGCGAATATTTTGAAAGATGCATTAATAGTTTTAAAAGATGCGCGGACAAAAAGTGTCCATTCAATTCAAGTTCTTGTTCTTATCTTATCTAAAGTAAGAATAAAAACTTGCATGTATATATATATATATATATATATATATATATATATATATATATATATATATATATATATATATATATATATATATATATATATATATATATATTTATGCATATATATATAAATAGATAGAAAATTGAACATTGTACCTTAATAGTGTCGAAACAGATACATTACTCCATCCAAAATGATTTTGAAGGTTGAGAATAAGTAAGCTCGCACTTAGTCGTGTCAAGCGACTTCCTTCATATACATGCTTTAGACATTCCTCTCGAAGATATTTCTCATTTTTAGAAATATCAATGCTCTCACTCTCATTTTGATACCAATCCTCAATAAAATCTGCCATGCCATCATCTTCATCATTGTCACACAAATCTTGTACTTTATCGTCTTTTGAATATAGATCTTTCAACTTTGCATATTGCAGAGGATTAGTTTTGCGTAGCCTCCTCATAGAAGCTTCTGATAAATGAGGTCTTACTGGTAATTGTGAATGTTGTGGATGAATATCATCAACATCATAGGTTGGAATCTAAACATATAAATAAAACTCATTAGTATTCCATAAATGAATAAAAAATAAACTTCAAATATATAATTAAGTATATAACTTATTAAATATGGATAGAAAATTTTTTATTCTCTCTAGCTAAAAGGTGCTCTTGGAGGTCTACGCCATCCATAATGTATACTTCATCTGCAATGTATCCATTCAAAAATGCATTCTTCACATCTAATTGTGATAACTTCCATCCTTTAAAAGCAGCAATAGCAATCAATGATCTAATTGTAAACATCTTAGCAACAAGACTAAAGGTTTCATCATAATCTACCCCATAAGTTTGGGCATAACCTTTGACCACAAGTCTAGCCTTGTATCTAGACACCTTTCCATCTACAAACCTTTTTGTTTTATACACCCACTTACATCCAATGACTTTCTGATTCTTTGGTCTTGGCACCAATTCCCAAGTTTCATTTTCAAGTAGAGCATCATACTCTTCTTGCATTGCCTTCTCCCAATTTTGTTTACCTTTAGCTTCTTCATAAGTAATTGGATCCTCTTCTGTCTTCACAATGTAAGCATAATCTTTTGTTGTTAGAAAAGATGTATCATAACTATACCTTATAGGCTCTTTCCTTTCCCTTGAGGATCTTCTGACCTCTGCACTTCTTGAAGTCTCAGCCACATTTGATTCTAGATCAAATCTTGGCCCATCTTCTACATTATCCTGCAATTTACTTTTATAGTCAACATCATCAATATTTTCTTCATACACATTTACTTTTGCCTTCCCTTTCCTTTGTATTTCTTTGTCATCTGCATAATCATTTGTTGACCCTGTATACCATGTGCTTTGCTCATCAAATGTAACATCTTTGGTAACAAGAAATTGCTTTATGGATGGACTCCACAACCTATAACCCATCTGTCTATCATCATACCCAATAAACACATACTTCTCTGCTTTGGGTTCTAGCTTATGTCTCAATTGTGAAGGAACATAAGCATATGATAAACATCCAAATACTTTGGAGTGATCCAGAGTAGGTTTCTTACCCCACCATGCTTCATAAGAAGTTCTTCCATCCAAATCTTTACAAGGTAACCTATTCACAAGGTATGTTGCAGTGTTAATAGCTTCTGCCCATAAGTAATTTGGACAATTCTTTTCCTTCATCATTGCTCTTGCAAATTCTACAAGAGTTCTATTTCTTCTTTCTGCAACTCCATTCTGTTGAGGAGAGTACCTGCAAGTTACTTCTCTCTTTATATGTGCATTCCACAAATAATCATCAAACTCTTTAGAGAAATACTCTCCCCCTCTATCTGATCTCAACCTCTTAAGCTTTTGTCCTGTAATCCTTTCTGCATAAGCATGATAATGTTTGAATATATTGAAGACTTCTGATTTATCCTTGATTACATATAAAGTAATCCATCTGGTTGCATCATCAACAAACAACACATAATATCTGGATCCATTTATGTTATAGTCCCTTGAGGGACCCCACACATCTGTATGAACCAATTCAAGCATATTTGAATACTTGTACCCTGATTTATTGTATGAACTTTTGTGTGCTTTACCTAATTGACAAGCTTCACACTTGTACACCATGTGTTGCCCTTCAATTTTTGGCAAACCAAGCACCACTTGATTCTTTGACATTTCCTTTATAGCTCTCTCATTGAAATGACCTAGCCTTTTATGCCATAGGTCTAACTCAGACATCTTTTGACTTCCATAAGTAAATAAAGCATGTCCCACATTACCTTGGACTTTTAGAGTAAACAACCTTCCTTCCTTTTTACCTGCAATTATGTTTCTATATCCCTGATTTGGATCTTGCACATAGACACCATCATTTGTGAATCTGACTTCATATCCCTTCTCCACAATTTGCCCTACACTTATCAAATTTTTAGGAATAGTAGGAACATAAAGTACCTTGCTCAAGAGTGTACTTCCACTCTTTGTCTTCACTGATCCAATGCTCTCCACTTTATGTTTGGTATTGTCACCTGTTTGAATTGTATGTCCATTCACCTTTGCTTCCATATCAGTCATCAAGGATATATTGCCACTCAGATGATTGCTACATCCTGAGTCAATATAAAACACCCTTTGATCTTCTCCTACTGATTCATGAGTTGCATTCAGGATAAGGGTCATATCATCCTTCTGATCTGATGCATAGTTATAATAATTGTTGTTGTAGGACTGAGGTTGAAAGCTTCTTCCTCCTCCTCTAGCATATGATGTCCTACCACCTCTTCCTCTGAAATTTCCTCTTTGGTTTCTGCCTCCTCTACCTCTTTGATTAAAACTCTGATTATTATTTCCTCCATTTTGATTGTTTTACCAATATTCATTTGCCAAATGATTAGTTCTACCACAAATCCAACAAGCTTTAGTATTATCTTTGTTCTTACCTCCTCTTCCTTTACCTCTGAAATTCATTTTTCCTTTTGTAAAGTTAGCTTGGCTTGTAGATCCTTCATCATTAGTTGACTGCTTCCCTTTGCCATCTTTTTCTTGTCCTTGGAGAACATGACTTGACTTGCACTCCTATCATTATCTCCCTTAATGTCCTGCTCAAAAGTTAGCATGTGTCCTAGCAATTGATTAAGATCAGGAGTAAAATGATCAAGTGACAATTCTATGGACAATATGAAAGGCTTCCACTTCTCATCTCCTCTCAGACCTATAAGTATTTGCCTTACCAACTTATCCTCTTCAATGTCTTCATCTACTGCTCCCAAGCTATCTGCAATATCCTTCATCCTTGCCACATAATCAGAAATTGATTGTGAGCTCTTCTTCTTGAAAGTTGTAAATTCAGCCCATAATGAGGATTTCCTTGACTTGGTTGTGTTTTGGAAATGCTCTTCCAAAGCATTCCAAACATCTGTTGCACTTTCCAATCCTCTAATGTGAGGTAAAAGATAATCATTTACAGCCATGTAAATGATGCTCCTAGCTTGAGCATCCTTTCTCATCCAAGTCTTCAAATCTGCAAGCTCTTCCCTAGTTGGAATACTAGGATCTGCAAATTCAGGCTTTTCTTCTTCTCCTGTAATGAATGCCATCAAATCTTTGCTCATGAGGTGTGCCTCCATCCTCATGGACCAAGCTGGATAGTTCTCCCTATCTAGCTTATCAATTTGCAAGCTTTCTCCCATCTTTTGATCTTCTGTATTTGCAATTACTATGATTTATGATAGTAAAATGTACCTTTGATATGAAACTTCAATCCTTTTTTTATCCTTTGAACTCGTGCTTTGTACTCCTGCAAGTTATCTTCACGAATTTGTCCTTGTCCACCTTCGATTAGAAAGAACTTCAATATCTGCAGCAGTCGGGACTTTCAATGCTTTTGCTTCCCTTGTATTGCACCTTCAACTATGATACCACTGTTGGAGACCTCTTAATCCCCAAATGCTTGATCTATACTGATCTAAGAACACATCTATATCAATTATAGACCAAACTTTACACAAATGTTACTTTGATTTACCAAATCATTCATGAACAATTCTCTGAGTGAGAATTTTCCTTTCTCCAAGAAGTCTGCTTCGGAAATTGACTTCAATACCTGCGCACATCTTCAAATATCTTCAAATTAATGATGCGCAAGTCTTCACACTACCTTTGCGAAATCATATCAGAGGTAGGCCCTTGGCTCATGTCACAGGTCCATGGTTCCATAGTTCCAGTATATACAACATTAATTCCAACATTCTTCAATATTGACAAAACATGAAGATACCACAACTTAATCATACAGATGATGAGACAAACATAGAGAAAGAATAGATGACATGTGTAAGGTGTTATGTAAGCCATCGCTTACTTATAGTATCATACCAATGTTCAATGTATAATGTGGGAGCAAAACTCTCAACCACTCTATGTGATGAGAAATAGATGAATGAGTGAATGTACAAATGTAACAAACATATTCAGATGTATGGGCAGTAATCTGAATATACATGAGATGTGTGACCTGATAGGTTATAGAAGAGTGAATATGAGTGACTGAAAGAGGAAGGATCAGTGTGAAACTGATAATCAACAAACCCTCATCTAACCTTAGGATATGGAAGACCCTAAGTTAGATATGTGTGTGAAAAGATCACATACTTAAAAAGTAGCAAAGAATGCTAACAAGTTTGCTGCCGGAAATCCTCAAACTCATGTGAACACACCTTCTCAGACACCGCATCCAAATATGCATAAAGCATATATGTACTGATTCTCTTGTACCTATGCCGAATAGGACTCCTCCTGATATGAACGCCACAGCCTCCATAAACTTCAAGTAGTACCTGTGTGCATAAAGAGAATATGTACCTGAATTCTTAACATAAGATGTAAATCTTATGTTAAACACCATCCAATGTCTTTGACGTAGCCCGACATCTTCTTGTAGAAGACAATCTTCAACTACAACATGTAGACGACCAATCCTCACCATCAAGCTGCTAATGACCAAGTCTTCTTGGCATGAACAAGAGATAACCTCCTCTCCATGAGCTAGAGTGTGAGCACACCCTTCATCTTCTCCAAGAAGAATCATTAAGAAGAACTCCATAGCTGCTCCTCAACATGCTTCAAGTTAGCACCATGGTTGCCCCATGTGCTAGCATGAACTGTCTCTGAACCTGCTATCTCCTGTTTTCAAAAACCTAAAAACATACACTAGGATCCATATATTTGCATTACCTTACGACAAAGGTTTCTCAATGTAATTTTGTTGTGTCATGTAAATACACTAAACATAATCAAGAAATGAATCCTTGAATCTGTGACTGACAAATCACAACTTAGTGTATTATGAACACTGTTGGTTCATCTCTGACTATACTCAAGTCAAATCAACTCAACTCAATTGAAATCAACTAAAATCAACTGAAATATGAGTAAAAATCTATGATGTCATCATGTCTTCATCCTTCAAATCCTTCATACCTCTTTCCTTCAGAACCTGGTATAAACATATATGTGCGCACTTCTGAAATATACCTTTTTGAAATATCAAGCTTCTCTTCACTAGAACTCTAGAACCTTCTCCTGAACAGGAACATCCTAACAGGAACTTTCTCCAAACATTCTTCTTCTTCCTTCTTCTTTCAAAGCTGGAACATAAAGAGAACTTGACAAAGGAAATATAGGAATACCTGAAATTGGAATACCTGAAATAGGAATACCTGTAGGTATGACTCTGCATTCTTTCACATATGGCTTGAAAATAAGTCTTCATGTTTCATCACCCCCCTGGATGACTTAAGAGTAGTATCCAGTATTCTTCAAATTATATCAGACTTTATGAAATCTTGGATGTCCTTCTTCATAAATATGATCTTCAGTGATCAATACCTGTATCTGAAACAAAATCTCTGAACCCTTTTTATTAGCATTGCAGTTGCTAATAAATTTCACTGTAAGTCTTCAACTTCCCATATTGTAGAATAAGGTTAGCTGATAGAACCTTGCTGAAAGCATTTTAGGATTCATACCCTTATGCACATAACAAGTATTTCTATCTCTCTGCAAGACAAATCTGATAGAATCTAAATCTTTGACTTACTTCTTCCAATTCTAAGAATCTTCACAAACAAAGGATAGACAACTGACTCATAAATGTTCAAGATCATACAAGATCATATAAGATCAATGATCTCTCCTGTGTAGAATCTGCTCTCACCAAACCTTCATGACTGAATGTTTGATTTGCTACCTGAATGTCTTCAAGTGTCCATGCTTCTTACAAAGTTGTAAAACTTTTCTTCAAACAAATCCTTCCCAAGAATTTGCAATTCCTACTTGAAACATAAGTGGACAAAACTTCTCACCTTGAGAACTCCAAAAGCTGCAAGTTGATACTTCATGACTTTTCATATTCTACTCGGGTGAAATGTGATAGTACCTGCTTGATTTTCTTTTGGCTAACTCCACTTCTTAATCAAGTGATAGGATATGATGCAACACCTTTTTGAATACAAACATGTATCCAAAAGTCTAGACAATCATAGAAAGTAGATTCTCTATTGACTTGTACATCAACAAATCTGAATTTTCTGAAGTTTCTGAAAATATTGAATATGAGGTAACCTTTCCAAACATAAAACCTCAACCCAAGTCTTCAACATATGCTACAAAAAACTCTTTTACCTTAAGAGTTAGATAAAGAATAAATATACTTCTCTGCAACTTGTCATATACCAAGTAGCTCTGTATTGACACTCCAAGAATTCTGTGAGGGAATATATAAGCTGCCTGCTCAAAAGCTTCAACTAAAACATAACTCATACACATATGAGTCACAACATATATTTGCTACTTTTTCTTTCTCTCAATGCAATTCTTTGTCAAATCTACTAAATCATGGCCAAGTGTAATGCAAAACAAGAAACTGCTTCTTCTTTAAACAAGATGTTCTCGTAGACTTGTCTTTGGGTGTAGAGGATAAAATAGGAAAAGTATATGGAAAATATATGAGAAAAGGAAGCCTTACTTTTCTTTTGGAAATGATGGACTTTCTTTTTCTGCATCTTTCTTCCATCTGATGATGTCAACATCTTCAAACTTCTCTTCTATACCTTTCTTCTTCTTTCTTTTCTTGCCTTCACTTTTGCTAGTCACTTGAGTGGCTATTCTCACGTCATTCATAACTTCTTCGTGTCTCTGAGGGTGAGTCTCTACTTCATAGAAATATTCTTCCTCTGATGCAAAGGGTGGGTCCATGATAATTGATTCTAAATCGAAATCGCTTGCATCCTTAAATGCATCAGTGTTAGGTTCACACTCTTCTAAAATTGCATCGCACATGATTGGATCTATCGTGAAAACTGAAATGTCATAGCCGTCCTCGTCACAGTGGGGTGTCCATTGTTCTTCATTGATGGCTACATCCATGGTTGCTAGGATTTCTACCCAACCATGGGGTTCAAACTCTTCGTCAGGGAATACTACAGGTGCGTAAGCTGGATCTTGAAGGGTTCGTGGATGTTGTTCTGCACCTAAGGTCCTTGCTTCTAATCTTTCTTCCTCTTGTTGTGCAACTTTACACATCCATAAATGAGTATCCTCATGCAACTAAGAAGGATCTGATTCTAATGAGTGCATGGATTCCGTCTCTACTTGTGTCTTATGGATGGTATTCCATTGTATTGGGGGTACGTCTCTATGTGAATAGTCTGTAAGATTGACTTTGGTAGTCACTCCTAAATGTTGCAAGTACAACGAATTAGTTCCCCAATCTTGTACAATTTGCAACTGACGCATGAATGGTCATCCCAATATCATCTCATAAGCATGATTCTTACTAAAATCACAAATGGCAAAGGTATGCTCAAATTCTACACCACAAGTGGTGAGAGATATTCCTTCTAGTAAGCCTAATGGTTTTTCTATGTGTCCGTCAGCCATTTGTAGCTTCATCTTGGTAGGTCTGAGTGCTGGCTTACCCCAACGTTTCCATAAAGCGGTGGTAGCGATGGCTACTCCGGCTCCTGAATCTAAGATGGCTTTCGTGGTGTAGCCCTGATGGGTTATTGGAAGATAAGTGTTACCTTCCTCTCCTTCGCTTACATCTCCAATCTTTTCTACTGGTATCTCCGGTACCTTATTATGTGATCCTATTTGTGAGGGAGTAGTAGCAAGCTCGGGGAATTGATTTGCTACATGCTTCCACAATTCTGGTTTTACCTTTAACAACTCCTCTAGAGTGAGATTACACTGTACCTTAGTGTTCTTGATCACTTCTGTGTTTCTAGGGATTACTGATTCTTCATTCCTCACTATTATCGTGGGTGCTCTCATATTAATAGACTTTGCTTCCCAAGGTCCTGTGAACTGAGGTAATTCTTGTAAAGAATTAGATTCAAAGCCTGTGTGTTCACTCAGTTGTTCTTCCTCTACATCATCGTAAATAGAGGGAATGTCTTGGGGAAATTGCTCTTGCAAGTCATCTATTTCTTGAATAGGAGGATGGGTTCTTTGTTCCTTTCTCCATTTCTCTTCTTGGATCTCTCTCAAAAATTCATGTGAGTACCTATGTATAGAAGACAAATTGTCTTGACTTTCTGTATTGGGTACTTGAGACAGGGATGGTGCATTATTTTCCTGTGTCTCTGGGACAATAGGGTTCCTAGGCTGATCCTTTTTCTCTTTGCTCTCTATCAAGTATTCTAGCCTCTCCATTAGTCCTTGAAAGTGTAATTCCGGTTTTGCCAAGTTATTCCAATTAAGATATCTAGAGGCTTCGAACAACGCTTGTGCTAATTCTACCATCTTCATGCAAAGTTTAGTTCTCTCAATTTCTAGATTAGCTCGAGGGTAGTTTTTACTCATTTCAGCTACTTGAGGTCCCTCTTTTAATCTAGCCTGATATGCACGAAACATCATGTCTAGATTCTCTGGTATGGTTCCACTAAAACTGATCCTGATTTCTGAGCTAGATTCTCTTGATTTAAGTCCTGCGAAGTCAATTCTAGAATTTTGGCTCTAGATTCCTTTAAACTTCCTTCCAACTCAGTTATCTTTTTACTCCACTTTCTCTTTATTCTTTCTCTAGAATCTTTCCACGATTTTGTCTTTTTACTGCTAGATTTTGCAACTTCACTGTTTCCAGCTACTTTCTCTTGATTAAGCTGTTGGTTCTGTAAGAGCGCCTGGGCTCTTGTTATAGCTTGGATAGGCACGTAGGTAGGGTTGGATCCATCTGCGTTATTTACAATACCTATCACGTCGATCGGTGTCACATTCGAAGCATTAACTGGGTTCTTAGGACAATCTTTGATCATGTGCTCTTTACCACAATCGGCACAAAAGCCTTGGATGTTATAGTACTGTGATTGCCCTGCTATTGGAGGATGTGGACAATCCTTTATGAAGTGATCTCCTTGGCACCTAAAGCATGGTCCTCTAGGGCCCTGTGGTCTCTCTTGTCTCAATTGGGGCCGTGGGTTTGGGTTTGTGTACATCACATGAGCGTAGTCGGGCTCCCAACTAGGTTCCACTGGTGGACTATCATAATGATATGTCTCTACGTGTTCTGATGACTCCGTGTAATATGCGGGTGGACTATCTACATGCGTAGAGTCAAAACTGTTTGAGTTTGGGTCACTCTCTGTGATCAAAGGTGAAGAAGGCAGTAAGGCCCTACTTAGGTTCTCTTCTGCAGCAGCGTATTTGACTGAGATGACATTCGCTGGTGGTGGTGGCTGGTGAGCTAAGACAGGTTGAGGTCTCTGTTGAGCCTGGTATGGGTAGTTCTGAGGAGGCCTATAGTAATAAGGCTGAGCATTGTATTGGCCTTGATACCTACCTGGCTGCGTGTATGCTTGCGGGTGGTTTTGTCTCACGGTTTGTTTGTTGTATGGGCAGTCCTGAGCCGTATGATTTGTGTATCTTCTCTCAATTGTACAATATTGGCCACTAGGGTTGGCTTGAGGTTGTGGTGCATTGGGACACATATTTGCCATATGATCACCACCACAAGTGTAACAACGCTTGTTCATTAGTACCCTAGGTTTACTAGAAACTCCTAGTTTCTGGGCCACTTTCTCTGCTAGGTCCTCTATCGAGTTAGACAATTTTGTGGATGCTAGAGATGAACAGTCTAAGTCCTTATAGACCTTTGAGAGTTCCAACTCGTCTCCTAAGTTGTCCTCAATGTCTATACAAATTCTTACACATTGCTCTAGCGTTCTGGGTTCTTTTAGGTACACATAGGAGCGTAGTTTAGAGCTCAACAAGCCATCTAAAAACAATGACACTTGCTTAGCTTGTGAGGGTAGCTCTTGCATTGGACATCTTTCAACATATTGTCTAAACCTACGTCCTGCCAGTCTAACTGTTTCTTGTGGGGTCTGTTTAAAGCTATGAATCAACGAAGACGTGTCATGTCTAATCCCACTTTTAGAGAATTCAGTGATGAATGACTCTAAAAAGTGATGGATGTCCCTAAATTGCCTTTGTTGCAATGGTTGGAACCAAGTTAAAGCTGTATTCTTTAACGTTAGTCCAAACGCGTTGTATTGCGTGAACATGTCTTCAACTTGTTCAGCTCTTAGTACTTGCTTGAATTCTGCGACATGGTCATAGGGATCTCCTGTCCCATCAAAGTAATTTTTCATGGATTTCACTAACTGTGTGGGTCTCAGTATTCTTGCGTGTTCACGTGGTCTAGGTAGAGGAAAATCATCTCTACCACCTGGTATTCCATGATCTCTTTGTCTATCTCCTCTATTAGTGTCTGTGGTTGTTCTATCTCTCCCTACGGGATGAGTGAAGCTTACTTCGGGTCTTTCTTTATTTTTCTCTCTTTGATTTCCATGGGCTAAGGATGTTCCTGCCCCTTGTTGGCTTGTATTCATGTTTGTTCTAGATAGAGGGAATACCAATTCACCTCTCCATGTGTATGTGTTTTTAGCGTGGTCAGGCACCACAAAGACTCTTTCTGAAGTCTCATCCAGGTATACAACCTTTCCAGGTGTATCCGGGTCCTTGAAATCGTATATCGTGATGATACCTACTTCACTAAGTAGTTCTATCTTGTATCTCCAAAAGGCTTCATCAGTTTCTTTATTTACAAACAACTCTATGCTTCTGTTGTCCTGAGGGATCCATTCCGGGATTAGTACTCATGTCAGTACAGATTTCCCTCTAGGTGTTCTAGGCTCTTCTAATGGTTCTTTTCCTTGAGATTTAGTTTCCGTCTCTAGCTGAATTACGCCAAACTCGTTTGTATTGTTTGGCTGCGTACTTAAGATGTACATCGTTCCTTCCTTGTCTATGTACGCGTCTCTCTCGAATTTTACCACTGGATGTTCCAATCCAATGGGTTGATCGGGGTTGTGCATTTGCACCACTTGCCTTCGCAAACCATCCTCATAGATGCGAGCACCTAATCGGTTAGTTCGGAGAAACTCTAGTTGAGTCCTATAGGGTCCTTCTGGTTTTTCTAAGTATGCTACATTTGACCCTACTTCTGGTCTATCTGTGCTAAATGCCATTTCTGATCCGCTGGTGTCTGAGCTCTCGTAGGGGTAATTACTATTCAATTGTTGAGCCCACGATCGAGCAGTAGTTCTTACACTTGCCTCTGATGATCTAAGGCTTCGTCGGTCTGACTTACCTATATGTTTGCCCGATCTAAGGTTCATTAATTTTCTTCCTTGCACACTCAGTACACGCTCAGATCGTCAATGATTCTTTGTTATTACTGTCCTGATTCTTTTTAGATTTCTTTAGATTCTTGTCTTAATGCATGCGTCAGGAATTCGACTTTCTGTGGTACTTTGAGTTCTCGTTTCGTCAGACTTATGTTCTTTCCTTTAGGTTTTCGTGTCACACACCTTTACTTTGGTCTTGGACTTGATAAATTTAATTCTCTTGAACTTGAGGCGTTCCTATCGTCTTGAATCCACAATGCTACCGTTTATCCTAAGCTAAGAATTGATTGAGGGGGTTGAGTAATCTTCCAACCTCGAGTCAGCTTTTTTGGTTGCTCAGATGCCCAAGAAGCCGCGCTTCCCAAGCTTTATGCCCTTCACAGCCTTGCTTTGGTTGCCTTTGATTGCCCTTGCTAGAGCTGGAAAAATCCAAGATTAGACCAATTCACAGTTGGATGATCAAGCACTTGAGTATATACACCTTTTAAGTCCCTTCCCTTTTGCCCAACTTTTCAATGCTTGCCCCCTGGCTGTCTAGTCCCAAACTAGGTCAACCTCAAAATATCTTATCTAAAAATAGACGTATTCTTTAAGAAAAAAACAGTTGAGGTCACGTAGTACTCGTCAAGAGCTTTCTAATGAGCTATTAAGCTCAAAAAACGGACTTCGGATGAAAAAGTTATGACCGTTCAGGCCCTGGGGGGGGTAAAAACTGACAAACAGTTTTTTCTCCAAATATGAGCTAAGGGGTCTCCTATGAGTATAATCACCCAAAAATTTCCCAAAAATAGCCCCAAAATTGGCCAAAAATGAAACCCTAAAATTTGCAATGGGGGTGCACAATTGCGATGGTCTGAGATGATCGCGATGGTCTGGGACCGTCGCGATGGTCCAAGTGACCCGTCGCGATGGCGTGAAAGTGAACCGTCGCGATGGTCCAAAAGTGAACAATCGCGATGGCGTAAATGTGAACCGTCGCGATGGCTCGATCAGGCGGACAATCGCGATGGCGTAAATGTGAACCGTCGCGATGGCTCGATCAGGCGGACAATCGCGATGGCGTCAGTCAACGGTCAACGTGAACAATCGCGATGGTCCAAAGTGAACCGTCGCGATGGTCACAGATGCGATGGCTTGAGCCAATCACGATGGTCAGGGCGCGATGGCTTGAGCCAATCGCGATGGTCCAACTTGCCACGTGGCACCGTCGGCGCGATGGCGTGAGCCAATCGCGATGGTGTGGGGTCAACCGAACAGTCGCGATGGTCCGCGAACCGTCGCGATGGTCCAAATGAACCGTCGTGATGGTGTGAGACCGTCGCGATGGTCCGCCGAGCCGTCGCGATGGCGTGAGCCAATCGCGATGGTGTGACACAATCGCGATGGTCTGAGACCGTCGCGATGGTCCACCAAAGTATGATTTTTTGCAATGCAAGTATGGATTCCTAGAGGCGCAAGTGTGCTCTACACGCTGGTGTGGTCGCCTTCTTCAAATTCCGAACTTTGCAGACCATCGTGATGGTCTGACACAGTCGGAAATTTCTGACAGAAACTGAAAATTTTACCTTTTCCAAGCTTTCCTGATGCACTGGAGCTCTGTACCTGCAAGAAAACTCAAGAAAACAAAAGTACACACAAGCACAAAAGCTCTCTCTCACTCTCTCGCATGCACAAATGAGGGGAAATGAGGAGAATGGGTGGATATGGTGAATTTTCTAATTTTTTTGGAGATGAAGATGATGATGCGGTGATGAAGATGGAGTGTGGGGGAGTTGAAAAACACTAAAAACTAAGTAAAAACAACAACAAAAACTGAAATTTTTACCTTCCAACGCTACTTCTTGCTATACTCTTACCATCACACATTCGTCCTAGACTCGATCCCCGGCAATGGCGCCAAATTTGGTGTTGCTCTAGCACAATGGTAAGTACCACGTTAAGAAGCTTCACCTCCTTAATTGTCAATCCGCGGAAGAGATAGGAGTGATATGAAGATCGTGAACGTGAGATGAAGTGAGAGTGAAGGTGAGAAGCATAGAAATGCACACACACATACACACACACAACGAAGAGACAAGCAAGACACAAAGGAAGGTGAGGAATCAACTCTATTACTCGAGAACACTATTACAAGCTCAAAAGAACTCTAACCTCAAACAAGCTAACCTCAAAAATGAGCTCTCTAGCCCTTTTTATAGTTTCTAGACTAGTTTTGACCGGTTTCACATCTAGTGACCGGCATAGTTAAAAATTAGGTCCTAGATGCTATTTGGAAGGGTAAACGGTGTCTAAAAATAACGAAAATTGATACGCTTGTTCTACCTAAGCTCCTCAAGCTCGAGGACTCCTCGGCTTGCACAAAATGGAGCGAGAAATTAAGAAAAGGGTTTTTCTATGTTACATATGTTACATTAGTGATAAAAATCACTGTTGGAGGTTTGTGGAAAGTATTTGAAAACATAATTCTTTGAAAAAAGATTCCACTGGCTCACTGCTCCGTCGTTACATGCTTCCGCGTCGTCTGTGCCTCTAGCTGCTTCCAACAACAAGGAACTAGTATATACAAGATGAATGAAGAGGTGGATTCCAATGTTCATGAAGATATTATGATATGTGATCAACCAATGACACAAGCACAACCAAATTCTTTTACCTTGTGAACCCAAAGACAAATCGAAGTTCATTTATGATACTTTGCTTCCAAAACAAACTTTGTCAAGGAAAGAAAATGTGTCTCTTCTGACCTTGCATAGGAAAGTGTCTTTTTTTCTTTCAATTTCCATTCATTTCAAGCACTCTATGTGCGGGCTTAGAGATTTCCAAAATTTTAGGGTTATAAGTGAAAGAACTTGGAGAAGCTTGTAGGAGGTAGAAAAGTGAGTTGCGAAGCGATGAAGTTTGGTCTAGCCAACCAACCCAAGACCCACTGATGAGCTAATGGAGACTCAACTAGACCTTATAGGCATGTGCTAAGTGCAATAAAAGGCACTATGTACTTTGGAGCATCAAGGAGAAAGAGTCAATACAAAATAGATAGGTTTGCGCATTGACTAGCTCAAAAAACTTACTATCTTTGGATGAGACAATGAACTTCAAATGCTCATAATGACTAGCGTGATTACAATTAGAAAACATCCTTCTGTGGGAGTGATACACATAGGTTTGAGTGTATAGAATGCACAAGGGTAGAAGAAATATGAAAAATATTCTTTTGGAATGAATCAGACACTCAATAGTGGTACCTCCTATTTTTCAAAAATACATAGAGATTGATGTTGAGAAAGAAAGCCTGAGGTTTATCCCAATTTACTGAACCAAATGCTTTGAAACTTTGCAAGCATAAACTAGACACTAATGAATTTCAAATGAGTCCTCTGTGAGTCGATTTGAAGCTCTGTAGAGAGAGATGCAACCTCTGCAAGTTTACTATTATTTAAGAAGATGATGTAGAAAAATGAAGGAGCAAGACAATGATGGCCACAAGTGTATATATATTGCTTCCATGTAATGTACAAGTGATTTGAAGTCTTTATCTGTATGTATATTGCTTCCATGTAATGTAGACATTCTCCACAAATTCTACAAGTGGATTTTGAATTCAAATGAAGGTAGTAAAGATTGTTGGAGGGAATCAATTCACTTTCCTACAATCTAGGAAAAATCAAGATCTAGTTTGATCTACCTTTAACTGATTGATTGATTGATTGATTAGAACTCAACCACCATAAATTCTTGTAATTTGGGATCTCTTTGTATCCTTTTACATGTCTAAAGCTCTAGGATTTTACAATGGTAGACAATCCATAAAAACCTTTTTAAAATATACAATAAATGAGCATAAGTAAAAGAACTCTCCAAAAGATATTCTTCTGACATAATCCAAGTGATAAATTTTGATGTAGATCAAATCCATCTAAAACATATTGTAAGCTTGATGTTTCAACAACTCCCCCTCAAGATAAAATATTCTTGAGTTTTCATTCTCTAATAGGTTGAATACCTTCCATAGCTTTGAATCTAAAAAGCTTTATTCCATCAAGTGCCTTCATCATCATACATGCTACTTGCTTTTGAGTCGGAACAAAAGAAATTTCAATCTCCTTTGCCATGAGCTTCTCCTTGATGAAGTGGTAATGAACTCTATGTGTTCGGTTCTTGCATGGAAAGTAGGGTTTTCTGCTAGATGCATGGAACTTACATTATCTCCAAATATGTGAGATTTGGAACTCACAATTCCCGAATCTACATACAATGCTTTTAACCATATTGCCTCTTGAGTTGCTATGGTCAATCCTCTGTACTCTGCTTCAATTGAGGATAAAGCAATTTTTAGTTGCTTCTTGGAACTCCATGACACTAGCTTTGAACCTACAAATGCTAAGTAACCAGAGGTACTTCTTTTGTCATCCGTAGCTCGTGCCCAGTCTACAATGGAATAGATTTTGATATCTAGATCTAAAGGGTAAGGATAGAATATACCTTCATTGATTATACCTTTGAGATACTTATGTACTCTCTTAGCTCCATCCATGTGTGGTCTTCTAGGTAAGTGCATATGTTGACTAAGCTGCCACATTATATGAGATGTCTGCCTTTGTATGAGTAGCATATATCAAGCTACCTACGAAGCTTTGATATTCTTTAATGTCTTCAATTTTCTTGCCCTTTATAAACACTAAGTTTATGATTCATCTCCAAAGGTGTATCTGCAAGTTTAGTGTTCTCCATTTTGAACTTAAGAACTAGATCCTGAATGTATCTCCTCTTAGTCCAATACATTCCTTCATATGTGTATATGACCTGCATACCTAGGAAATATGTGAGCTCATCTAAGTCGCTGATTTTGAACTCCTCTTGCATGTGTCTCTTGATCTTTTGAATGTCATTCAAATCATCACCTATCACAATAATATCATCTACATATATACATAGATAGATAACCTCATTGTGATCCCTTTTGATGAATAGAGAAGGATTTGAGTTGCTAGGTCTGAATCCTTGATCTTGAAGGTATGTAACCAACCTCTAATTCCAAGCTCTAGGAGCTTGTTTCAATCCAAATAATGCTTTCTTAAGTATGCAAACATAAGATGCATGATTAGGGTTTTCCAACCCAGGTGGTTGTGACATGTATACCTCTTCACTTATCCAACCATTTAGAAATGCATTTTTTCATCAAGTTCGAGGAGTCTCTAATTTCATTTAGCAGCTACACTTATCAATGTTCATATCGTAGTCATCTTTGCAATTGGTGAGAATGTTTCCGCATAGTCTATACCATGAGTTTATGAGCATCCTTTGGCAACTAATCTTGCCTTGTACCTGCAAATTGATCCATTTGAGTTTCTTTTAACTTCATATACCCATCTACAAGTAACTATCTTTTGATTGCATGACATTGGAACCAAATCCCAAGTGTCCATCTCCTTCAATGCATCTATTTCTTCTTTCATGGCCTTTTCCCAATTAGGGTATTCCTTTGCCTCTTCATAGGTTGAGGGTTCCTCTGAAATTGAGTCCTTTTCCAAGTAGATTGAATGCTTTGTAACAAATATGGAATCATATCCATATCTTTCTGGTTGTTTCTTCTCTCTTGTTGATCTTTTAGGTGCTTGCTTGGATCATTCTCCATAATCTTGCATCTTTGCTTTGCTTCTTGACTTCCATACTTTGTAATCCTTTTCTCTTTCATCTTGTTCATCATCTGTATCACTTCTTGGATCTTAGACTCGTGTATCATGCTTGCTTCCTAATTGATGAGAATTAGAATCAAGATCATATGGTAGAGTTACCTTTTGTTTTTCTTCATCATACCAAGACCTGTTTTCTTCAAACACAACATCTCTTCCTCTAGTGAAATGCTTGGTTAAGGACTATAGAACCTATAACCCATCTGAGTAGAGTCATACCTAATAAACATTGCCTTTGTTTCACTTTCATCTAGCTTACCTCTTATTTGTGATGGTACATGAACATAAGCTAAACAACCAAACACCTTGCAATGTCCAAGACTAGGTTTTCTTCCATGCCATGCTTCATAAGTAGTCATACCTTGGAGTGATTGGGATGTTAGTCTATTGACAAGGTACACAATAGTTGAAATAGCCTATGCCCATAGATAATGTGGCAACCTCTTCTCTTCAAGCATTGTTCTGATCCAAAAAATGTCTTGTTTCTCCTCTCTACGATTCCATTTTGTTGAGGAGAGTACCTGGTAGTCACTTCCCTTTTGATATCTTTATCTTGCAAGAATGCATCAAATGCTTTGGAGAAGTATTCCCCCCTTCATAAGATCTGATCTTCTTGAGTGATCTACCTGTATGATTCTCCACATGTACTAGATACTTTTTGAAGCAATCAAACACTTCATTCTTACTCTTGATAAAGTACAGAATAGTCCATCCACTATGGTCATCAATAAATGAGACATAATACCTTGATCCTACAAATGAAGGTTCTTGAATTGTTCTCCATACATCTGTATGTGCTAATTCCAACACGTTGTTGTGGATGTAGCCTTTCTGGTTAAATGGTTGTCTTTGTGCCTTCCCAATTTGACATGCATCACACCTATTGATCATGTGTTGCTTTGATATTTTTGGCAGACCTAGAACACTTTGATCCCTACATATATCCTTCAAGGTTCTTTTATTCACATAAGCAAGTCTCTTATGCCATACGACAAGCTCACTTAGGGTTTGAGACCCAAACGTGAATAGAGCTATGTTTATGGTTTCCCTTGGTTGTGTGTAGAAGTGTGAGAGACACATGAGAAGCACACACAATGACCACAAACGTAGCAAGACATAGGGAGAAGATGGATGGTTGGAATAGCTCTCTCTATTGATGATGAACTCAACTGAAGTAAGAGCTAAATAATATCCCTAAGTACAAAGTACCACCACATATGAGTGAATCATGTATGTGGTAACATGCGGAAAAAATATTTAGCCAGCACTAGAGTAAAAAGTTCCCATGTATATGGAAAAGGTTCATATGAAAGCTACTCGAGGAACACATAAGTGTAACAAACCCCCCTAGAGCAAATAATGTGAACACACCTAGGGAGTGACAAATCAGCCCCCACAAGGTAATAAGCTTAAATCTTTGCAAAAATCTTCAAACTTTTCCCCTGGAAGAGCTTTGGTGAATATGTCTACCACATTATCTTGTGTAGGCACATATAGCAAATCAATATCTCCTGCATGAAGGTGCTCTCTGACATAGTGATAATGCATCTCAATATGTTTGGTCTGTGTATGAAACATTAGGTTTCGTGCAACAACCAATGCACTCTGACTATCAGTGAGAATATGCATAGAAGCATCAATCTCCATGCAAAGATCCATCAATAGGTGTCTCAGCCATATACACTCCAGTTTAGCTATGAAAATTGACCTATACTCAGCTTCACAACTCGATGTCTCCACTGTAGGTTGCTTCTTACTCAACCAAGATATGCATGAGTCTCCAAGGAAAAAATCAATTACCATGTATAGATCCATAGCTGTAGTGAATGCTTCCCACTTGCCACCTGCCTTCAAGCCATTGATGAATTGTCTTACAATTTGTTCTTCATCTATTACTTCTCTAATGCTTCCCAACTGATCTGCTATGTTCTTGAGATTTGTGATAAAATCAGTCACATTTTGTTTGGGAGCTTTCTTGAGAGTTGTGAAGTCCATCCATAGTTGAAGCTTCCTGGCCTTTGTACTTGAAGAGAAGAAGGCTTCAAGTGCATTCCACAATTTCTGAGAGGTTTTACAACTTCTAATGTGAGGCAACAAAAAATCTCAGATAGAGTTGAGGAGATAAGACCTTCCAAGTGCATCCTTGGAGCACCATGTGCTCAATCTTTCTTTCTCTTCTTCTGTTGGTTGACCTTAGTTCCTCAAACTTGGCATAACTTCATCTCTAGCTATATAACCATATAACTTCCTTCCTTGAAAATACGCTTCCATCCTTAATGACCAGGCTGAGTAGCCACCTCTATCCAATTCATCAATTGATGAAGGAAATCCATCTGCCATGTTGTCCAACCTTGCTCTGATACCACTATGAAGAGATGGATTTGAGCTTGCAGAAGATGAAGTTGTGCTACAAAAACTTTGCACTACACAAGTCAAATAAACTCAAGGGATATGTAGTGGGCCCTTTACTCTTGCCAAAGGATGTATTAGACACCCTATGTACCTTGGAAGATCACTCTCAAAAAAATGAATCAAAGCAAATAAGTTGGAGTAGATTCAAGAACAAAAAACTCGCTATTTATGTTCATACACCTATCCAGTATTTTGAACATTTCTCTCGCTAGAGCAGTAATTGACTTGATTCCTTTTGGGAAACTCTTCCTAACTAAGTAAGCTAAAAATCAAGAGTTATCTCATAACAAATGATGGACTACATAAAGAGAAAAGCGTTTATCAAGTTGTAGCATCACCCCGACTTTCACGGGTTGTAGCAGTGCTCGGACCTGTCAACAGAAAGATGTTAATATCTTGAATCATGGAAAATGATGAAGTACTCAAACCTGATTTATGAAATTTTGTAGGCATATACTAGACAGTATGCTGATTCTATCAAGCTTTGAATCATGGAAAATGATGAAGTACACACTGATAACAAGCTCCAAGAAAATGACTCTTTTGATGGAGTGCTAACAAAGAAATAAAGTATGAACATATATAATCGACTTCAAATGAACATATCTCAAGATTGAAAAACCCAATTGCAATGGACTTTTATGAGTACGTAGTAGATGTAAGGAGCAAACATTACCAACTAAAATCATTGAAAATGATGCACCAAGCTCAGAGAAATCTGACTGAGAAAACTGAGAGATATGGCAATGAACAGTATACTCACAGGAGCATGAAGATATGAACTCAAATGATCATAAAAATGAAAGTATATTGATTCTAAAGTACAATGGACTTACTGATACATATGTAAGTCCATTGTTCTTTACAATCAATATACTTTCATTTTTATGATCATTTGAGTTCATATCACACTTTGATATGGCATAAAGCTCAGCTCATGGAGGTCTAAAAAATGCGACTAGAAGGTCATGTATTTATAGTGATATTTGGAGCCTAAATTTGAGTTTGAATCTCACCTAGAATCACTCTCCAATCTTTCTGTAATTTATTTGATTCTCCAACTACCTTCAATCACAAATTCATGGCTTCTCTTTTCTTTTTTCATCAAGTGGACTCAACCACTTTAGATGCTTTCACTTTTTACATCAAGTAAGTACTCAAAAATTATGAGAGATAGTTCGCAAGTGAACTCATACATTGTCTTCACTTTAAAGCTTCTCCTATGACCTTGTGAGACTCAAGCCAATACTTAGGCTTGTCATAGACTTGCTCCAACATATTTTAGTTAGTGGCCATGGCTGAAAGCACGAATGTATTTCGTATGTTGATTGTTGAGGATAAGTTGGATGATACCAATTATCCGTTGTGGCCTTATATGATGCATCATGTATTGGTTGCAAAAGGACTATGGAATATTATGCATAATGTTCAAAGACGTCCTCTTACACCTACGAATACACGTACTGAAGCTGATGCAGGTGGTATCAAAGATGGTGATATTCTACAGATTCCTATTCGTACTGTTGTTTCTATTGCATGTACTACAGAGCAAATTTGTTAGGATGGCAGAGATGCACAAGCACATGCATTGATAACTTTGCTTGTCAAACGTGCCATTATTCCTCACATTCGCTCTTGCATAACAGCTAAGGATGCTTGGGATACACTTACCACATTGTACGAGGCTAAGAATGAGGCTCCTATTTCTTACCTCTGAAAACAGTTGGAGAGTGAGCACATGAATAAAGGTGATTCTATGGACAGTTTTCTAACAAAAATCAAGGATTTGAACATATCAGAATTTTGCTTCTACTCTTCGTTTGATGATGAAAGGCAATCCAAATGCCTTAACATTTGAAGAGTTAGTTTCTGTTCTATTGCAAGAAGATCACTCTAGGTAGAATAGGTCTATTATGCGTGTTGCAAATCAATTCTTCCTGGCTATTCAAAAGGGCAAAGGAAAATGGAGCTCTTCTACTAGTAAGCAGAAATTTGCTAATTTTGCACAATCAAAGAAGTAAGATAAAGATGAGAAGAAATCAGAGAAGTAGAAATTATTTTGAAAATACTATAAAGCAAATGATCATGCCATCAAGAGTTGTCCAAAGTTGGCTGCTAAAGAGGCAAAGAAGGGAGAGGCCGGAATGGTTGTTGTAGAGGCCTCTACACTGAAAACGGAGTGTGCTAATCTTGTGCAGGATGAAGAATGGGCATTTACTACTATTTGTAATTTTGACTCATCTTCTCATGAGCAATGCATGTCTGTAGTAGACTCAGATGTTTGGTACTTTGATAATGGGGTGACCAAACAAATTAACTCATACCATAGTTTCTTCTCTTCACTCGAGCCTACCCCTACAGGGAATATTGTTACATGCACAAACAACTCCTCGTATCCTGTTATGGGAGTTGGTAAGATCATTCTGACTACATCTGATGGTAGTTCTTTCACTTTGTTAGATGCTTTATTTGAGCCAGGGATTAGGAAGAATCTGTTATCAGTTTTGACTTTAGTCAAGATTGGCTTGGTTGTGAAATTTTTTGATGACAAGTGTATAGTTCATGATCTGTCAAATGGCGATGTGATTATTGCTTCTAGCATTTTATGTTGTGGGCTGTATAAGCTCATAGACTATGAAAGATCTGTGAATGATTCAACATGTGTAGTATATGATTCTCAGGCTATGTCAAATGCAAAGATTTGGCATGCACGCTTTGATCATCTGAATTTTTCTATTTTGTTATGCTTGGAGAAATCTGAAATGGTATCCTCTTTTCCCAAACTTTAGGCACCTGGAAAACATGTATGTGAAGGCTGTATTCTGGGCAAAATGCGGCGTTCCTCATTTCCAAAAGATGGTTCAGTAAAGGCTACTAAAAAATTATAGCTTTTTCACAGTGATATCTGTGGTCCTGTGCAGACACCCTCTTTTGGAAACTATCTTTACTACGTGACTTTCATCGATGATTTTTACATGCATGCATGGGTATATCCATTAAAGGCAAAGTCCAAAGTGTTTATAATGTGCGTCAAACAATTTCTAGTTTTGGCCGACAATCTGTTAGCATGAAAATGGGCACCCTCCATTCTGATGGAGGAGGGGATACATGTCTTCTGACTTTAATGCATTTCTAGCTGAACGTGGGATAAAACATCAGTGTATAGTGTTGTATACACCTCAACAGAATGGAGTTGTTGAACGGAAGAATAGGTCATTCATGGAGATAGCCATCCATAGATGCATTTTCAACCAACATACATCCTCAAGTTGCTTCCTCAGGTATGCAACACGTACTTCATTATGCACGGCATACAAAGAAGCAATAGTGTCACATGCCTGTTTTGATGTAGAACATGACTGAATGTGTGGAACTAAATGACGCTTCATAAAAATCGCAATCAATGCATGAGCTCGAGCATCTTTTCCATCGCATCTAAGCCACTCCTATGTAGGTGGAGGAGTAATCACTCTACTTGAAGAAGAGGCTCCATCTGTGACAATAAACTGTGAAGTAGAAGAACCTGTGGGTCTTCGATCTACATCTGCCAGTATGTTCCAAAGTTTTTTTACAATAACAACATGCTTCATCATGTAAGGCCACATTCGATATTTGGACCCATCAAGCTTAATATCTTTAGCTTGAAGCATGCCAAAAAAAATCATTGATGTCCGCCATTTCACTAAAGAACAAGAATGTGATAAAATCTTTACTTCGATGAAAGCTAAAATGAATGCTAAAATTGTAGCTCATAAACCATCACTCTGATGGAAAATATAACTACATGAATGGCTTTCAAATGGGGATAAAACTTCGGTGCAACTGTGGAAATATTTCTTGGCTGCTTAAATTCACTCTTCTATGCTCCGAAGTCGATTCGCACTGTTAAAAATGCATGCACATCGCGATACAAAAAACCAAAACTTGACAAGGAGCTGAATCTACTCTGATACTACTATTAGGTGTGTGTAGAATTGCACGAGACATACAAGAAGCACACACGAGGAGCACAAATGCAGCAAGACACAAGGAGAGGACAGATTGTTGGAATAGCTCCCTCTATTGATGATGAACTGAACTGAAGTAAGAG